>JAHEWK010000017.1:1200000-1526389 GCA_020740775.1 Ilyonectria destructans
AACGGGGCCGCATCCACTATTGGCGTGGCCAGAAACCGGCTGCGGCGAAGTCGGCGGCAACAGGGAAGAACAAGAGGAAAAAGATGAAGTTGACGGACCAGAGGAGCGTGGCGAATGCGCATGAAACTGGGCATTCAACTGATGACGTGGAGGGGACTACGACGGAGGAAGAACCAGAGTGCCCGTCAAAGGTACCAAGACTGGGAACTATCCCAGAGGTGGCCGTCTGCAACAAAAGGCAGAAGCCGCTAAAACAGCATGGTATACGGAAGTCCATAGGGGGCACAGTTCCAAAACCCAATTTGTGGTTGTTTTTGGGTAGGGGCACACCCACCGTGCGGCCCCGTTTGAAGCATAATCGCTCCCTCAAATCGCTTAGTCATCCAAAATCAACTTGCATTCATGGCCAGCTAGTCACGTGCGCACGCCTAATTCTCCTCACAACAGGCTACGAGGGTCTCTTTCCTTTCTTCTTCCTTCTTCAACTACAATTTGAAGGTAAGAATAGCCTCCTTTTGCATCAAAATAACGCCACCGCCATGCGCTTTACGTGGGCGTTCAATCAGCTACGATATCGCATGGTTACGTGCTACATTTTGATATGCATTTTGCCCATATTGGCGGACCCACGCGCGCCTACGATTTTCCGCAGTACGTACTGACCCAGGCTAACCGTTACCCAGGCAGGAACCCCACAAGCCTTCCAGACGCGATGCATCTCCGTACGCGCCCGTACGTAAGCAGATTCGACACACTTCGGCTTCGTACGACTACGGATTGCCCATCATGGCCGGCGCTCGCAAGAAGGGTGACAAGGACAAGGAGGCGGAGAAGGAGAGAGAGCGACTCGAAAAGGAAAAAGAGAAACAGGACAATCTGCTTCGTAAGGCTGCTATCGACCTCCTACGTGAGGATTTTGGAGAGGAAAAATTCGGCCAGCTGCCTAAGGAAGTGCTGGAGATCGATACTTATACGTTCACATACAAGGGCGAACAGCCCACTGAGAACCCGGATCTTACCGTTTGGGCTCTGATGAATGCTCTGAAGGGTAGCAGCAAGAAGGGTTTTGCTGCCATTGACTCCACCAAGGTTTGTACCCGCAGATCAGCGTACTAGTTCGTACTAACTCGTATCAGGAAGTACGTCTGCTTGAGCTCAACTACAAGACCGACAGCAAGTCTATGAAGAAGACCGCCCCTGTCCTCAACTTTCGCGGCAGTCAGAATTGTGATAGTATGCTCCGCCACCTGTACGGTGACGAACGTGAGGATACGGAGCGCTGCAACAAGTGTACGGGCCAAAACGGCGCCTTCAACAAGTGTATTGTCTCTGACACTCACCCGCATGCTTGTGCCAATTGCGACTGGAACCGTTCTAGCCAGGCATGTTCTCTCGGTAAGTACTTACACTTACGCACCTAGATACGGTACTAATTAGTAGTAGGCAAGCAAAATACTAAGCGCAAGGCCGATGACTTCAACTCCGATAGTGACAGTACGGACCCGATGGAGGACTTCGACCGCAAGACGCTCTTGAAGATGTCTAAGTTCTTCAAGGATGCTGCTGACAAGAAGAAGAGAAAGAAGGGGGCCACCCCTCCGAAGAAAGACTAAGGTATATCACCCTTGATGTGAGAATACGAGCTCGTACTGACCCTTTTCCTAGTCTACTTAGTCATCTTCTATCACCCCCCTTCTGAGAATCTGAGGGAAAATTTCTTTTTGTAATCTAAACGAAAGCGTGAACGAAACTTTCGCGTACGACTACATGCGATGGCGTACAGAGGCATACGGAGCATTACGATACCTAATTGCTAGCTAGGGTCTGAAACGAAATTTACTTTCGTCTTTAATGGTTTTTCAACGTGAGGAAGATGTGATGTATTTTGCCTTAAAATTTGGTGAGTATTGCTGGGTACAGTCCCGTAGTGTATCGTATGACTACTAACGACCACCAGTAGCTTTGCCCCTGAATTGCCTAATCAGGCTCTAGCTCGAAAATTTAAGATTACGCTCTCGTACGGCCACGTACGCGGCCATACGAAAAAGATTCCAGCCAGCTATAGAATCCAAAGCTCGAATTTTCAATTTTCAGTACGGGCCCGTACTTCTCGTTACGGCCTCATACGAGCCCGCAAGTCAACGCAATGGGCCGCCCTTCGATTGACTTATCTTCATTTCGCATACAAATTCAACAATGGAAGAATGATGACCATCTCACCTACGATCAAATCGTCACGCGCCTTAATGAGCATTTCCACGTCATAGTGGGACGTACGACCGTGTATCGCAGCCTCAAAAGTTGGAATATCTCGATCAAACAATACACCGAAGACTCAGAACACCTTCGTCAGCACATTAAAGACTTATTCTTTAATAAGGTCTTGAACGATCACTTTATGCTTCTCAAGCTCCATTCCGACGGTTTTATTATCACGAAGACTGGACTTGAACGCATACGCCGGGACCTTGGGCTTTGGCGCCGTCAAGACCCCGAGCAGATATCAGAAAGCCTACGCGAATTGCGCCGTTTCTTTGAAAACGAGTCCGAACAGAGCACTAAGCTTAAAGACTTTGGCCGTACGTATCTCTACGCAAAGGTCCGTCGAGCTGGACTCGTACTCAGTCGCCGGGCGCTGTACGAAGGCTTTCGTGAGATTTATCCCGGCAGTATTACCGAACGTTGGAATACGATGCGATATCGCCGAGGTGGATGGACAGCCCCTGGTCCTGACTTCATGTGGTCTCTTGATGCCTATGATAAATTGAAGGCTTGGGGCTTTGAGATTTACGCTTCAATTGACGTATACTCACGGTTTATTACGTGGTTTTACATTGGCATATCAGCCAATACCTCACGGAGTGTTGTTGCGCAATACCTTCACGTACTTTCAGAACGCCAAACAATGCCCAATATCATCCGTTCAGACCGCGGCCGAGAGACAATTCTAATGGCTGGAGCACATTTCTACCTTTCGAAAGAACGCGTGCGCATACGGGATAGTATTCAGCAAGACGTGCGCTTCCAAGACTGTTGGGCCTACGGCAAGAGCACGAATAATCAGAAGATTGAAAGCTGGTGGCTTCGGCTAAGTCGAGGCAGGGCTAAGTTCTGGCGGGTAAGTATAGACTGATATCTTTATTTATGAGAGCGTACTGATGTGTTCTTAGGAGTACTTCTCTGAAATCACGGGACTTACATATTTCTCGGATGACTCCGTACCCG
Source organism: Ilyonectria destructans (assembly GCA_020740775.1). Classification (NCBI taxonomy): domain Eukaryota; kingdom Fungi; phylum Ascomycota; class Sordariomycetes; order Hypocreales; family Nectriaceae; genus Ilyonectria; species Ilyonectria destructans. Next base: position 1,203,226 of record JAHEWK010000017.1, read on the forward strand.
ACCGTATTGCAATGCTTTATATCTTCATGCCAATTTTGAGAGAGGAATTTGCCGACTTCGTACATATGTGGAATGTGCATTACATTCGCAAACAGCGCAATAGGCCACATGTTGTTCCCGGGCAACCATGGAACCTTTACTTTCAGCCCGAGGCCCGACAAGTCAGAAGCTGGGCAGAGGTCATCCCTCAGGGACGACTAGATACGCTTCGGAATATCTTCGCAGAAGACCATATTGATCTTGACGCTTACTTACCTGAGCATACGATAGCTATTTGCGATCGTATACTCCAAAGCCGTCAAGACCACCCGCAAGATCCAGTAGAACGGCCGCATCTTTCTACATATCTCTTCTTACGGCAGCATTTACGGCGGTATATCATCAATCAAGAATCACCAGCTCTAGAGCTACTACCAACCCCTACGGGTGGACTTGACCGCGTACGAGATCATTTGGCAGCGAATGATATTGATGCCACTACGCTTGATAGGCTCGAAAATGAGATTGCAGAGGAGGTTGATGATGTTGACGAGCAGGAGGACTAACTATATAACCAAATACGTACATGATCGAAGCATTTCGCACTCAAATTAATCTATATTCTTATTCTTCCCCCTCCCAGCTCGAAAAGGAAGCTTCTTCTCAGGTGAACCCCCCTGTGTTTCTGACTGTTCGATATCGCTCGTGAAAGGATCGCTCAGTGCGGCATCGTTCGAAGCTGCATCTGTGACTGTAATACACCCCGCGATAACCTCATCCTTGACTTCAGTCTTGATGGGGCTTCGACCTTCGAGCTTCATTGGTACTAGAGATAGCACTGGGGCTTTGAATTCGTCCTTACTGGTTGACACGCGTCCTGACTTTGCCGTACGTGGAACCTTGGGCTTGACAGGGCTTGGCGTTGACATATCCGAGTCCATATCAGAAGGCCCGTGATCGATAGCCCTTTTGCGGCCACGTACGGCTCTCAACGGCCTCTGACAGTCGTCATCAGGTCGGGGTCCCTCGTTGAAGAGCCAAAAAGTGAGATTGGCTGTATCACGTTGTTTTGTAACGGAGATATTCCCCTGGCTGAATAGATCTCCTAGCGTAACGGTATTGTACGCTCCACTAGGGAAGTATACGGGTCCAGAAGTAGCGCCAACTGTTGATACGGAATGAACGACTTGCCACTCTTTCTCCTTGAGGCGTTCATCGCATTGCTCGACGATGAATCTTATCATTGAGCTATGGGATGAAAACTTACGCCCTAGTACGACTTCAACAGATCCAGTACGCTTTCCAGCGTGCCGAATTCCCTTGTACACTGGAATCGTGATGTCTGGGATGCTATCATCGATGTAGCCGTCACCAATCCAGAAGATTGCTGATACTTCGACAACGACTGGGCCCTTATGGATCCGTGTGGCTGCGATACTGCTCTGACGGTTCTGTACAGCCATCATAGTCGAAGCCTGATAGGTGTCAGGCATTGGCACAGTTGTAGAGGAAGTAGTGATTATGCCCCGTGAGGCAGTGTTCTTTGCCGTAGAGGTCCGTTGTGTTGAAGGTGAATCAACGGTCAGGTCGATCGAAATAGGGGCTACATTGTGTGAAGCCGTAGAGAGTCGTTGAGCGCAATGTGGGCAATAAAGAGCCCTAGGAAACTTCGTGCGGATATCCACATGACGAGTACGTTGTTGTGCTGATGGACAATACTCTGTTTGAGGAGGTGAAGCAGGCTCCATATTGAAAGAAGGTAGAAAGTTGATTGAGAGCAGCGAAAGTGTGCGTACGAGTTCGTACGAACTCGTACGCAATCTTATACCCCTTTCACCTTGTACTAAATTGGCCCGGCAATGGGCGATGGAAGGTTCCTTGTACACCGGTAAAGCAATTTTCTCATTGAAATTACGATACGGGCTTGTATGTAGCTAAACAGAAGGATAAATACACATTGGGGTTAGTCTAGTGATTAAAAAAAGTGGGCTTGGGGTTTTGGAACTGTGCCCCCTATGGACTTCCGTAGTAGTAGTAGTAGTAGTAGATTTATTACGCCCGGGAGAACGGATCTCATAGGGCCATGGAATACGCTATGCTATTTACATTTCTGCCACCTTCAATCCTGACCACAAAGTAAAGCCCCACTTTCTCTCCCTGGATCGCTTTCTTTTGGCCTCGCTTGACTCTCTCTGACAGGCCTGCTTGAAGGCCAATTTCTCCAAGTGTTCAGCATCCTATCCTCAGCAGCTGAAGTGTGGTCTGTCAAAATGAGGCTGTGTTGTGTTAGTATGTTCTAGTTCTGGTTGTTAGTATGTTCAATTCTCCTCCCTTGGCCCTAGTCTTCCTGTCTCCATCGCGAATTTGATTGTTGCTCGCACCGCCTGTAGGTTAGGTGACCATCTCGGTCCATCCAACGCCGACTTTCCTCCCAGAAAGAATGAGAGGTTTCCCATCTCGCTTTGTCCGATTCGCCGCATGCCTTCGCGTTGTGCATCCCACTTGCTGCAGCGAAAGAGAAAATGTTCCATCGTCTCGGTTGCCCGTCCGCAATCACACAAGTCTGATTCCACCGCGCCGATCCTCGACAGGTAGCTGTTGATCCTCGCCATTCCCGTGCGTAACTGTGAAAGCGTGTCTGCTTCGCGCCTCTTCAGTCCGTCGTATAGCACCTTTGTGTGTTTTCCTGGTAGCGCTTTGTCAACCCTCTTGGAGAAGCCGCCCACTCTGTCCGGTAGCGCCTGGTGCTGTTGTAGCTGCGCTCTCGCCAGTCTTGTCCGCGTCGATCGAGCTTGGTATGGCGGCGTCTCTGCCGTACGTCCTGCTTCGGTTGCTCTCTGCGCCTGTCTCTTCGCCTTGGGTCCCAAGGGGAACGCGTCGTCCCGGGACGGTACCCAGATCATTTTAACATTGTTGTTGCCTTTTCCCAGCCGTCGGATGTGGTTGTAGATTTCCCGGATGGCGCACTGTCCCGATTGTTGTCGCGGTCGCGCGATCGCCTTCAGAGCTGACTGGCCGCTTGACAGTATGGTAAGTCTTCGGTCCCGTAGTCCGTCAGGCATGCATCGCAATGCCGTCGCTATCGCCCCCAACTCGGCCGTGTAGGGGTTCTGGTCGTCTCGAGAGCCGAGGGTGACCGAGTACCTGGCCACGACTCTGTTCGCTTGCCCTGCTGCTCTGTGGCTGATGATGCCTCCCATGCCCACCATTCCTCCTTTGTCCGAAGCGCTGGTCGTGATGGTGATGTCTTCGGCACTATTGGCTGCCGCTATCGCCATCTTCCGCTCTACCTCGCACACCAACGACACGCGGGCGTGCCACGGCGGTGCTGCATAGGCTTCGATTGTTTCCATCCGCCCGATTCCGCTCTCGCCGAGGGCAAGCGCCAGTCTCTTCATCGGCGAGATGTACCTTCGACTCACTGATACTTTGAGTGTCGCTAGCGGGTGCTTCTTTGGCAGCGTGTGCATATTGATGTACAACTTCATTCCAGCCAGAGCATGTCGCTCGTGTACTGTTTGGATGTTGGCTTCCGCTTCAGCTACTGCCCTCGCCACCGTCTGGAAGGCTCCCGTGATGGCCCGCGCTCCTATTTTCTGTGCCCTGTTGAACTCTTTCAATTCCCTTTCGCCGCGCGCATGCGCCCATACGACAGACGCGTAGTCCATGGCTGGGGCAACGGTTGCGACGAAGAGTTGTCTGGCAGCTTGTGGTGGCAGCATCCTGAGTCTCCTTAGACACATGGCTGCCAAGACACCTTTAGTGGCGGCCTTGGCCATGTGTTCCTTGAACCTGAGCTCCGTGTCCATGATTACCCCTAAGAGTTTGGCCTTCGCCTTCGGCTTGACTTCCTCTCCATTGATCGTGAACGGCGCCTCGCTGGTGCGTTCAGCTACGCGTGTGAAGTGGACAATTGTTGTCTTGTCATGCTCAAACGTCGCTCCACTGCGTTTCCCCCACGCCAGTGCCCGGTCGATGATGGCCTGTATGCTGTCCCTGTTCGCCTCCGCCGTCGCCCCCGTGACCCAAGCCGAGTAGTCGTCGACAAAGGCTATCGATCCGCTTTTCGAGTCAATCTTGCTTTGCACTAGGTCTGCGTTGAAGAACAGGAAAAGCACAGGCGAAAGCGGCGATCCTTGGGGAAGGCCGGCTTGTGGCAACTCCTGTTGCTCTGACGTGTAGTCGTTCACCACGATGCTGGCTGTGCGATTGGAGCAAAATGCGTCTATCCATTGCACCAGCTTCTTCGGGATGCCTCTTGCTTCCAACCTCTGGAGCAGCCTTTCCTTGAACACGCCGTTGTAAGCACCTTTGATGTCGAAGCTGACCAGGCTAACCACCCTGCGGTTCCGCCACGCCTTGTACACTTGTTCTTGGAAGAGCAGCAGTGCCTGCTCTGCCGACCGTCGCTTCCTTGCCCCAAAGTGGTTTGTAGGCAGGAGCCCGCACGTCTCGGCGACGTACGAGATCCTGTCCGCCACCACTGCTTCGAGCACCTTGCCCAGCGTCGACAGCAGCGAGATCGGTCTCCAGGCCTTTGCGAGCGCGTAGTCGCCCTTGTCCGGCTTCTTGAGCGGGATGATCTTGGCGCTCCTCCACTGGTCTGGTAGCTGTCCTTCATTCAGTGAAGTGCGGAACAGATGCATCACGCGTTCTTTGACCACCGGCCACAGTTGCTTCCACACCATCGCCGGCACGCCGTCTTCTCCGGGTGCTTTCCAGGCCTTGGCTGCCATGACTTTCTCCTCCACCTCCTCCAGCGTCAAGTCCGGCATGGCCACTTCTCTCCGCCGCGGTCGTGGACCTTCGTCTTCGATGGTTGCTGGTAGCGGCGGGAAGAATGTCGTCAGCAGTTCTTCTGCCTGTTCCGCCTTGTCCAGTGTTATCGTCCCGTCCGCCCTTTTCAGCGCGGGGGTTTTGTCGCCGACCATGTCGCCACCAGGTTTGAGGTATCTGGCTGCTTGCCAGATATTGGCCCCGTCTGCGAGGAAGTCCTCCCAGTGGGCCCTCTTCTGTTTTCTGATGGTGTCGTGGTACTCTTTGCCTGCTACCCTCGCTTTGCTTTCTAGGTTGTCCTGCCTATGGCCTGCCCGCCGCTGTGTCCTCGCCAGGTTTCTCCAGTACGTGTAGGCTTTCCGGAGTCGAGTGAGGTCTGTTGTCCACCATCTCTTTGCGTATGGTGATGGCTTCGCCCGAGGAACCAGTGCGCGGATTGCGCCGAGGACTGCCTCCATCAACCTGTCCATCTGTGTCTGAACTCCGCCATCCCACGGAAGTGGTGCTAGTTCGTCCTTTACCCTCTCCTTGATCGCATTCCACGGTGCGTTCTTGAAGAGAAGTCTAGGACCAGCTGTCCTCTCCGGCGTTGTGAGGTCAAACTCTGTCCGGATTGCCCTGTGGTCCGACCCGTGTTCGGTCTGGTGTATGCCGCAGTGGACCATCTCTTCGGCCAGTTCAGACGACGCAAGCATCAGGTCGATCGTGCTCTCCGCACCACTCCTCTCCCAGGTTTTCGTTCCCCTGGGAAGGAGACTGAGGAGGCCATGCTCGTCCATGAGGTCGATGATTGGATCTGCCTCCCCTTGGCGTCTGCCTGTCACCTCGTCACCTCCCCATAGTTGGTCGTGGCGGTTGAAGTCGCCTGCCAAGATCACGTCCGTTCTTTTCCCTGTGCTGTTGCGGAAACCCGTTATCGCCCTGTGCAGTTGCACCATTGCCGTGCGTAGAGCATTCTCATTATTCCCTTCCACATACACCGATACCACCAGGACGTCCCGGTCGGGCAGTCGTATTATTGCTCCCGTCAGGTCGGCTGACGGTATCGGCACCTGCTCCGCCTCTAGATCCCTGCGGATCCAGAGCATGCTGCGGATCGGCCATCGCATCTCGTGTTTCTTCGTCGGTATCAATCTCGTCCAGTTTCTGTGGTTGTTCGGTGCTGTCACCACCTTACCATCCATGTTCAATGCGTATGGTTCAGCTACTGCCAGTACCGCGTAGTCCCGCAAGTCTCCGTCGTTCATCATGCTCAATTGCACCGCATCCCTCTTCCCCACGTTAAGCTGGAGGATCTGGAGGTTAGTGCACATTGCCGTCATGTAGTTGCCGTACTCGGCAGTTGCGACTGAGCGATTCGTGTGGCCCTCTGCAGAGAACGCACTTCGGCTCGATCGCCTGGCACTGTGTGTGGCGGTGTCCCGTTTCCGCACATTTGCCGCATCGCTGGGGTCTGTTGCAGGTGAAGGCTTTGTGACCAAGCTCCCAGCAGTTGTAGCATTGGACCGGGCCTTGGCGTCGCTCGAAAACGTTGGTGCTGGCCGACTCCCCAGCGAGGTGAAAGTATCTCTCTTCCAGCAAGCGTTGCGCATCGCTCGCCTTCGTGACGTAGATCACCATCGAGCCGTAGGATTTCCCATTCTCCTTGTCGCTGAGCCAGTGCATCTTGGCAATCGTCACTCCGTTCTCCTTTCCCAGCGCCTCCGCCGCGCCTGGCAGCACGTTGCCAGCTGAGTCCAGGACCGCTGCTCTGTTTGCGCCGTCAACTTTGACTGGATATAGCTGGTCCCTGAGGACTCTTGCGCCCTGGACTGCTGTCTTCTCTGCCGCTTCCTTGACGAGCTTCATCTCCGACTCGTCTCGGCAGATCACCTTAATGCGGTCTGCGTTCTTTGCGTCTCTTACTACGGCTGCACACCTCCAGTCCTGTCGGCCCTCCTTCTTTCGCATCTCCTCCTCAATGGCCTGTCGAATTCCTCCCACTTGGGCTTTGCCCTTCTCCTCCTCGTTGACGCGCGATGTGTCGATGGTGCAGAAGAGAGTATCGGTAAATGCGGATGGCGTTGTTCGCAGAGATGAGAGAGTTCGAACATTGCTGGGCTGGCTCATCGGTGGGGTGCGGGCTACGTCTGCATACGATGGCTGTGGGCTTGTCTGGGCACTGTTGGCTGTGATGCTTCTGGCCATCAGGTCCAGCTGTTCTCGTAGTTGTCTCATTTCTTCCGCCGCTTCCTTCCGTACCTGCCCAAGCTGCTCGTTCATCTGCTCGGTTATCTGCTCGGTTATCTGCTTGCGCAGCTGCTTGCGATCTTCCGCTCCCTGTTCTCGCATGGCCCTGAGCTGATCGGCCGTTTGTTCGTGCATACGCCTAAGCTCTTCTGTCCTCTTCCGCTCCTCGGCTGCCTCGGCTCTGGTTGTGCGAATCTCCGTCTGGAGTTGTCGGATCATCTCCACCTGATCGCTCATCACCTTTGTCGCTTTTTGGTGGTTCTCCATCAAGGCATCCCAGAGCCTCTCCAGCATTTGTTTCTGCTTGCTCATGAGATGGCTCGACGTTTCGTGGAGCATCGTCTGTAGCATCGTTTGGAGCATCTCCTGGACTAGCGATGAATCGCTGCGGGCCGCGCCACCCACAGCCTGCAGTCCCTCGTCCGCATTGTCCCAGTCGTTGTCGCCTGCTGCCACTTGCTTTGTGCCGGCATTCTTGGATGTCCCGGCCTGGCTTGAGGCTACTTGCCAAAACTTTTGGGCTTTCGCGGTTGGTTTCACGGGTCTCGACGAGCGACGCGTCACGGTCCCCGAATCCCCACCGCCGACAAGGATCTCCTCGGCGGTCGCGTCCATCTCACGATGCCACGCTCACGGCAGCCCCAACCTATCCTTTCGCCTAAAAGAGTGTAAAGAGTGTAAAGAGTGTAAAGAGTGTAAAGAGTGTAAAGAGTGTAAAGAGTGTAAAGAGTGTAAAGAGTGTAAAGAGTGTAAAGAGTGTAAAGAGTGTAAAGAGTGTAAAGAGTGTAAAGAGTGTAAAGAGTGTAAAGAGTGTAAAGAGTGTAAAGAGTGTAAAGAGTGTAAAGAGTGTAAAGAGTGTAAAGAGTGTAAAGAGTGTAAAGAGTGTAAAGAGTGTAAAGAGTGTCTGGACTTCCGTATGTGGGCGCTCTAGGCCCGAATAAAAAGACCGCGTGCTTCATGACAAATCAACCCGATCATCGCCGTTAGGTGTCATGTGAAGGGCTAAGCTTAAAAAGGCGAAAACTGTCAGCCAGCTTACGACCAAAAATGGACGCTAAACTTGGAAGCGGTGCGAGCAACTATCCGGTTTGCATTGGCCACAGGCCGGCTTGATGCAAGTTAACGGAGGACGACAGACTCGGACCTATTACCCTACTAAGCCACTCTTCCCAACCTAACTCACCCTCACCCCGTGCCAGAAAAAGCGAACACCGCTTCAGCTGCTGTAGATAGGATACTGATCCAGCCCCGCGCATCAGTGAAATCCTTGATCGCAAATTCCCATTGTGAAGTGGAATGCTCGATTTTCATTTTGCATTGCTGGACAGCGGCCGACAAGCCGTCACAGTGAAGTTGTATTACCGTAAAAACTCAGAAAACTCGGCCACTTGAGTGGGGACAACGAGAGTTAGCTCCTAGCACTACTGCAGTTCTAGTCTCTATGCGATTAGTGCGGCGGCCTCAACTGAGGGTAACATATCAGAAACTTGCGGTGTCGCAATTGCCTTACAAATATCTGGTAAGGTATATAATACATGTATGGGGTGCACCGATTTCCTTTTGATCTACACAAGTAACCAACAGCAAGCTACAAGCATCAAGCCCTCCTGTCAATACCAATATGTCGTCCTCCAAACTTCTCGTCATTGTAGGCATTACCGGAAATCAAGGCTCCGCAGTTGCAAACACCTTCCTCAACACTCCAGGCTGGCACATCCGCGGCATCACCCGCGACCCATCTTCTGCTGCCGCCCTCGCATGGACAGCCAAAGGCATTGAACTCGTCAAAGCCACTCTTGACGATATCTCTTCCCTCGAACATGCATTCAGTGGCGCCACCGCCATATTCGCCGTCACAGATTTCTGGGTACACTATTATAACCCCGCAAACATCCCAAAGGCCACAGAAGCCGGTGTATCCATGAACGAATACGCGCGCGATCTCGAAACCGCACACGGAATGAATGTAGCTCTCGCAGCCAGTTCCCCGGCCGTCTCCTCCACGCTCACACATTACATCTTCAGCACCCTGAGCGACACCACGGGACGATCGAAGGGCAAGTACACTTCGAACTTTCACTTCGACTCAAAAGCAGCCGTGACGCTGCGAATTCAGAAGGAGTTGCCGGGTCTTGCTGCAAAACTGAGTACCGTTCAGGTCGGTATGTATGCCGATAATTGGAAGAGGGGCATCGGGCGAACTCAGCAACAAAGCGATGGGTCGCTCTTGGTATACATTCCCGAGGGGGATGCAACTCCAATACCATGGGTCGTAGCACATCGCGATACCGGCGTTTTTGTGAAGGCGCTCCTACAGCATGAGCCCGGCAAACATGTTCTGGGGTGTTCGGAAATGACGACGTTCCGCGAATTTTGGGGGTTGTGGGCTGACATTAAGGGTGTAAAGGTTGAAATGCCGGAGGTACCATTGGGTGAGTATCTCAAGCCGTTGCCGGAGCCGATGAGAAAAGAAATGTACGATTCCTTGAGCTATATTTGGGAGTTCGGATACACTGGTGGGGATCCCGAGGTTCGCCTTTTGGCGGATTTGGCACCTGAAGCAAAGACGACCAGCATGAGGGAGTATATAGAGACAGAGGACTGGTCATCATTTTTTGCGAGCATGTAATACTGTCGAGCAAGGGTCGGAACCACTACATCCACTCCACTTTGGGACCAAGTGGAGTGGATGTACGATTTTTGGGCAATTACATAGTGGATGTAGCACATATTCGACCGGAGTGGAATGGATGTACACACGTGGATTTATAAGTGGATTTATAGTGGATCTTTGAGGCTATTCACAACCTCGTCGGTGCCTATTCAGCCTCACTTTCAGAGGTTGACACTAACTCTTCAGCCTGTTGCTGCTGTGATGAATCGTCAACCTCGCTGGCGCTGTCCTCGCCCTCCCATAGCCATTTTGCCTCAGCAAGCGCCAGCTCGTCGTCTTTTAGAGTCACACAGCCGGCACCCAGCTTACTTTCAAGGTGTGAGTTAAGCAATGGATCCAGGTCCTTGATAAGGCCAGCACGGTACCAAGAGCGTAAAACCTGACAAATGGCGATAATATCAGCATCTAGATTCGTACGCAGCCCCGAGACCATCTTGCCAGCAGCTGAAAATAACCTCTCACACTCTGCTGACATCGGCTGGATCGTCAGGAAGTCCAAGGCCATCCTGGATAACCGAGGATATCTGCTTTGCTTAGTGATCCAGTAACCAATTGGATCACGAACGTCGCTGTCGCTGGCCTCACGATCCGTCTGCCATGCTTGGTACTCGTCACCAACAATAGTTACTGCGTAGGCTGGTTTTGAGTTCGGCAGACGACTGTTCTTCTCGAAGGGGTTGAAAAACCGAGGTCTTTTTGCCGGGGGCTCGTCGTCGCCTCTGCTGCTGCTGGATCTAACCTCGAAATGAGCGTAATCAGACAGCCAGACGTCGGCAACCATCTCTTTTGCCTTTTCAACCCAACTAGGCTTATGAGCCCAGGTTTCATCAAACCAGTCCCAACGATAAGCTGGGTGGAGCGCTATTGCCGTATAGTAGATGGGCGTCTCGTCTAGCCGCCGATAATATTCATCCAGCTTATCCCAAGCAAGGTTGATTCCGATGCGGAAGTGCTCGGGATCAGGAAAGTTAGCAGCAAGCTGCTTATATTCTCCCAGTGTGTTAAGCAGCAACTCATAGCCAAGCACCACGCCCCAGATATTGCCATAGGAGCCGGTCCAGCCTTGCTTACGCCTGCGGATGTGTCCATCACCCTCAAGCGTCTTTACCACGGTCTCAAAAACAGACAGAATAGCCTCCAAATGGTAAAGAACCTCCCAGTCTTTATCCGTTAGCTGATTCTCGTCTCGGAGGATGCGTGGTTTTTTCGCCAATTTGGCTTGTATCACTCGGCCAGTCTTTTTAGACCGATTTTCGTCCTCCCACTGCGCCTTGTACTTGATCAGTAGGAGTTCGATAGAGGTTTTTAGCCGTAGAGCCCTGCGGATCATGTAGAGTTGTGACAGCCAACGCGTGTCGTTATCGACAATTAGCTTGAGTGGTTTCTTCGATCGGAGTTTGATGGTGGCGCGATCAATTTCGTCCTGTTAGATATACCAAATTAGTATGAGACGAACAAGATCTAGTGAAAACCGCTTACCCTCTGGACCTCCTTGAATAAGTAAATTAGCCGATGGCTAATACGCACATCAACTACGATGTTATGTAACTTGCCAACTGGTCCTTTTTTGCGCCATTGAGCGTATTCGGTATCAGATAACGCTTCTGCGCCTGATAATTGCTGCTCGAACGCGCCGGCTTTTTTGCCAAATAAGAGCGCCTTGGCTGACAAGTTAATTGTGTGGCCAATACAGCGTCCTCGGCGTAGTCGGCCATCGAACCCAAGTTCAGCACCAATAACCTCCATTGCAGTATCGTTGTTTTCAGCATTGTCGAGCGTGAAATAGCCAATCTTCTCTGGACTTACGCCAAGAGTGTGTAGGACGTCGAGAACCTCCCCACCGATCGTTAAGCCGAAGTGACGATAAGCCTCTGGAACCCCAATTATGATTTTGTATGGTCTATTCTTCTTATCTCTGAAAAAACAAGCAATACCGTAGAGGGCAAGCTTATTTCGAGACGTCCAGCCATCAAATGAGATATAAAGCGCTCCAGGGGAGTTCCTCAGCACCTCGATAACCGTCTGCTTGTGGCGGTTATACTCTTGAATGATCTTATATCGGACAGCCGTTATCACAGGCTGGGGCCTGGCTTGGGGTTCCGGCTGTGCCGGAACCCACTAATTGACATTGTTGGGGGAAAACGGGTGGTTCGGGTTACGGGTACCCGTTGGCTCATGTGGGCCCTTGGGGGCCAGGCGAGCCAATTTAGTTAGCTTGCTAAGTTGGCTCGCCTGGCCCCCAAGGGCCCACATGAGCCAACGGGTAGAATGGAAAATGCGGCGCATTTCCAAGACCAAAATCGGGGGTGGAGATCTAAGGATGATGATTGGCTAAAAAAGAGAAGTGCGGCGCACTTCTCGCGGACATTACTGAGTAGGCCAACTTCGGTCACTCATCTAAAGTTGCTAATGATTGTGTCGTGTATAGATGACCTAGGCCAAGCAGTCGTTGTCGATGAAGAAGCACTTCCTCATCAGAGCCTGCACGTCTCCAGAACGCCTTGATGCTTCCAAGTATAGGCAAGATTGTTCATGCTGGTCAGCATATCATGATGCTCCTCATACCCCATGTCAAGGAGCGGAAGATTTCGTGTCCGAGGCCGTCTTGGAGCAGCACCTGCAGGAACCAAGTCGCCATCCTATTACCTGAGATGTCACACGTTTGGCAATGCCTCGTCGGTTGCGGCTGCATGCGCACATCTCTTCGTAATATCATATCGCCTGTAGTTTCGGCGTCGATTTGCCACCTAGAGAAACGATCCATCACTACTGCAGCGCATTCGATACGTCAGAACAGCTCAGTCGACATGTGCCGATGCGCAACGTGTAGTTTGGGCAGAGCGTCTTCCGATTCCTCATATTCAGTGGCCGTGAGCATCAATCCAGATAGAATCGGAGGCTGTCACTAGAATCTAGCAGAGTAGTTCCAGCATTCGAGAAACGTTGACTAATTCTTCCATTTGTCTAGCATTGATTTGCCACTTCCGAGGTATATAAACGAGGGCGGAGAGCAGAAGGTGGGCGGGGTGCTGGCTAACGTGTTATCTCAGCAGCTTGGCGACGGCCTCATGCCCGTTCTTGGCGGCCAGCGAGAGCGGCGTCCCACCGAACCAATCCTTGGCCTCGACATCGGCGCCTGTCTCGAGCAGCAGCTTGACGATGGCCTCGTGCCTATTCCGGGCGGCCCACCATAGCGGCGTCCGACCATCTTTGTTCTTGGACTCGACGTCGGCGCCCTTCTCGAGCAGCAGCTTAACGACGGCCTCGTGCCCGTTCTGGGCGGCCAGAGAAAGCGGCGTCTGACCACCATCCTCGTCCTTTGCCTCGACGTCGGCGCCCTTCGCGAGCAGCAGCTTGACGACGGCCTCGTGCCTGTTCCGGGCGGCCCACCATAGCGGCGTCCGACCATTTTTGTTCTTGAACTTGACGTCGGCGCCCTTCTCGAGCAGCAGCTTGGCGACGGCCTCGTGCCCGCTCTCGGCGGCCAGCGACAGCGGCGTCTGACCATACTCCTTGTCCTTTGCCTCGACGTCGGCGCCCTTCTCGAGCAGCAGCTTGACGACGGCCACATGCCCGTCCTCGGCGGCCCGCGAAAGCGGCGTCTGACCATGATACTTCGCCTCGACGTCGGCGCCCTTGTCGAGCAGCAGCTTGACGACGGCCTCATGCCCGTTCTCGGCGGCCCGCGAAAGCGGCGTCCGGCCATAATAGTCGTCCCTGGCCTCGATCTCGGCACCCTTTTCGATCAGCAGCTTGACGACGGCCGCATGGCCGTCCCCGGCGGCCCACGATAGCGGCGTCCGACCATAGCCTTTGTCCTTCGCCTCGATCTCGGCGCCCTTTTCAAGAAGTAGCTTGACAATGACATAATGGCCATAGTACGACGCTACCATGAGATCCGTGAAAAACTCGGTAGGCCTCATAGCTGTAGTCTCCCAATAGATTCCAAACCATGCCGAGTAGCTCTTCGAGTCCGGATCACAAATTCTCAGAGCGGAAGGTACAATGGCAGCGTCATCAATGATACCCGCTTCGCGGAAGTGAGCGCCCCAACTTTTAGCCGAGTAATCTAAGAACGCGTGGCTATCGACGGAGTGGCCGGCTTCCACATTCCCATCTGTCGGAAGACTAACGTCGGAGTTAAAGAAGTTCAGATAGCGCACGCAGAGCTCTGCAAGAACGGCGTGTGCGTGGCGGGTAGTGATGGAGTGATGCCAGTGTAGCTCTGACGGTACAGTTGTAGGCGACGCCAAACCTGCGAGGAGAAACTCGCGAGCAGTTTGATGAAGGAAATAAATCTTGCCGTGATGGGTTGAGACGAACAATCCACACCAAGATCTGAGACTTGACTTGAAGTCCTTTTCTTCCTCCAGGTCGAGGTCGTGCAAAGACTGTGATGTGTCGTCTATATTAACGGCAATGTTCATTTCGGAGAGTGTTAGCGGCCGACTCGCGGCCAAGATAATACTCAAGGCTTTCCGAACCATCGGACGTTCCTCATCCTTAGACTTGTTAAGGATTCGCTCATATGCCTCATTAACACTCCTCGGAAATATTGCAATAGTTGACTCGACTCCCATTTGTGTCTTTTTAAAGTTTCCTTTCTCCAAGTAGTCGAACACAAGGTAGACCCAGAGATAAGTACGGTGGGTGGTCTCCTGTAGTTTTTTCTCTAGGTGGCTCTTGATATCGTGTGAGAGGCTCTTCTTCTCCGACAGCTGATTGACCCGATGCGTAATGACGCGATTCACCTCCTTAGTGATGGCTTCCGACTCTTCCTCTCCTGGTATACGTATATTTGGAAAAGCGTCCAATAGGTCGTGGAACTCGGACACGATCTGCTCGTACGGGCGGCACGTTAGAAGATACTTCAACTTGCCATGGCCCAACTGGTCGCCGCGGGATTGGCTCCTCACATTCCGCATCAGGTCCGCAAACTCTGATTCGGCACATTCATCCAGGGCATCAAGGACCATGATTATGGGTCCTGCTTGGGGATCTTTTATAGCGTTCCGTAGAATCTGCCACAGCGATTCTGTAGAGTTGATCAAACCTTGCCCATCCTTACGGAATTGTGGCAAGGCATGCTCGATCAGCGACGGTTTCTGAGAGAAGAGCTGGTGAAGCAGTGCGCAAAGCGCTTGCCGGACGGTGTTCTGGTCTTGGTCTTTGAAGAAGAAGTAGCAGATGTGATGCGAATATTCCGCGGAGGTCACATAAAGTGAGGTTGTCATGTAGATGTAGAAAGATGGATGACGAGCTAAGACTACAGTTGAGGACGGGAGCATAAGGTCTCCTTCCTCACGTGATGTTACATATAATGCCAGTCTTAAGCACCAGGCCCAAGACTGGTATTTCACGTATCAAGATGGTTGGCGATCGTGGCAGGCCATGGTCGATCAGGTACTTGGCCAACACCGACTTTCCGCAGCCAGGATCCGCCGTAACTAGCAGGGGCCCTGACTCCTGTTTCAACCAGCTCTGGAAATGCTTGTGTTTGAGCAACCACAGGCACGTGCCTTCAACCCTTTCTTCCACTCGGCCTTTGTACCACTCGTACGTGGCGTCGCTGCCGTCAGTTGTGAGGCGGAATAGCTGGTGACACTTTTGTTCTTCTTTTTGTTCGTCTTTGGACAGTCTCTTCTTGGCGAGGTCTTTCTGGGCCTGGAGCTGCTCCTTTGTAAGGTCGCGGTTCTCTTCTGCAACCTCATGGTGCCGTTTTGCAACGTCTAGGTGCTCTTCTGCAAATTCATAGATGCCTGTACACAGGGTTAATACGCATTAATAGTGTGATTCTGAGACCCTTGGACTGACCAGATAAAACCTTGGACTGAGCATATAGAATATCACTTATCTTCTTTTCAGCCTCAACCCTATTTGGAGCTATTCGACCGAGAAGATCTTTCGCATATGCAGCCGCCGCCATTGCTGCATATCCTTGCCACTCCTTGATTTTGTGCGAGTCCGAGTAGTCGCATATACCGCGAATAATAAGACACGGAAAGTGATTCATCAGGCCTGCTGCTTCCATTTCAAAACACAGAACGTCCTTCTCCGTTATAAGCCTATCCCGAACGAAAGCGTCCTTCATCAACTGGTTTGCCGAAGCAATCAGGCCATAGTGAATTGCTGGGTTATCCTCGTATTTCGTCCGTTCGCACCGCGGTACCAAATTTGATGGTTCATTAGCACAGAATGCTGCGCAGCCTCTCGAGTCGTGAGGGACCTCGGCTTTAAATAGCCTATCAGTACCTGGCTGCGGCCGCTCGTATCCCTGTCGTCGTAGCCTAAGGTTCTTCTCGAGAACGTCGTTGATGGCCTCTTCAAGCTGATGCCCCTTCCTCATGTACTGGGCCTGGATTCCCATCAACGCAGTTCGCAGAGTTATCGGGGGCTGGTTCAAAAATCGCGTGTGTTGAAAGGCCTGGCCCTGGATCGTCTTGCCAAAGTCGTACTGGAATACCCCGCAATCGCCGTCACGAGGTGCGCTGACCACAATGTCGCCTAGACGAATGTCGTGCTTCTCACTTGGTGCACCGCCGCCAATGCCGACCATTAAACCTAACCTGACATTGGGAAAGCTGTGCTGCATGTTCGTCGCTACACTGGCCGCGGAAGACGTTCCGTATTCACCAACGGGCAACACAGCGATGACGACGTTATGCTTCCCAAGTCTACCCAATGTGTAGTCGTTGGTATCGTTTGGTGATACAAACTCCGGTCCTTCGTGCTCCTCGTCGAGAAATTCTTGTGCGGCAACATACTCCGTCCTTATGGCGCAGATCCACCCGACGGTGTAGTCATCATTTACCTTTCGCTCAGGAGCGTCGGCTGCTGGTGTTCTCGCATCATCAAAAGCTGGCTTCCTCCTCTTTGTGGCACGAGTTGCAGCACCTTGGTTGTTTCGCTTCGGCATTTTCTATGGTGTAATCCTCAGAATGGCGAACTCGAATTGACGACTTCTGGCAGTTGACCGTATTCGAGGGCGGAGTTCATTCTGGCCGCAACTTCGCATTGGAGTCAAATGGTCAGCACTGCTCTTGGAACAGGAAAGGAATCTGGGAGGGGCAGCAGCCACGTCTTTGCCAAGGTCCCTAGCGCCACGGCCAAGGCAGCAGCGCAGCTTACCCCTCTAATCGCGGGGTTTGGGGGAATTGAGGATCGGCGCCAATGCTCAATGATTGAGCACCGAGAAACACAACGATTATGAAGAAGCCACGCGAATATGATTGCTATTGCTCATACGACAAAGCTGTTGGGCAGAGTTGGGCAGACGGAAAGTCGGGCAGGAATGCGTGATCAGTGATCCGGCGAAGCCACCCCTCCTCGACCGCTAGCGCGTACTTGCAGTTGAATGAGCAGCTCTCGCCCAATAGATGTCGTCTCATGCGCCACGACACAGCAGAATCACACGCGCTTCACCAATCATGCTTGACTGCTGGCTCGTGGACCAAGGGCCTTCGCCACCGCGTATCGCGCTAAATGTGATCTGATTGAACACCAGGTCGAGTGGTTGCGCCGTGCCATTTTTCTGAACGTATCGAGTCCAATCCATCGCAGACAGCAGCCTCTAGTCGCGTCAATTCAGGGACCCGCTTCTCGGCAGCCTGGAGAGGGCTGGCAATTCTCAAGACGGAGGCGAAACCGGAATGCCGCCCTTCAACTTTGCACATCCGTTTCAGAGCATAGAATGGATACCTGACTCTTCAGAGGATAACATCTTTCGGGATAGAGATTACGAGCCGCCCCCGAATCGAGTCCAGAATTGAAGCCTTGGAAACCTTAGTACCTTGTCAGACTGTTCAGATGAATTTGGGACACAGGCGTTTCGCCGTTTGGGAAGAACTCGGAACCCTATTCTGTCTCAACGTTGTTATTCACCCAGAGCGACTTGTGCTGGTATCCGGGTTTATGAACACACGCGGCGTAACCTACACTTCCAGTTAGAAATTCCTCATAAGGCTCGATAAAAGCTAACCAGTGTGATACTCATCACTGAAAGTCACTGAACTCGGATCGATTTGGTTGCCCCTTAAATGAGTGCTTCAATGCTCGGATGATTTAGGCGGACTGGAAACTGTCTAGAGCCGAGCAGAGAAGGTGACGCGCGCGGTAGCAATTTTGGAAGCACTAGAGTAAGGCGGAGAACAAGTTTCACTACCCCAAGGGTTATCATCGATTCTCTCTCATCCTTCGCCAATAACAAGCTCTCCGGGAGGATTTGAAAGTCAGATGTGATTGTCCATAATATTAGCGTGTGCACCAACATGGAGGCTAGTGAGGGGACGAACACGAGCGATGATCTATCAGACATTACTCGATTATAGCACAACATGGAATCTACGACCGCATTCGAGACCTTTGGGACAAGTACGCGTCCGTCTGTCTCCGTGTTATTGACCCACCCGGCCATCTTACTATGTCAGCAGTGTGCTCATAAGTTCCAACTATACAAGCTGCGTATCCTACACTATGACGCAGACCACGCAGTGTGGACTTTGAGCGAGCAGAGGTCCTTCCCCGTGAACCTATTAGACTCATCAGCCCGAGTAGCTAAAACCGGAAGAGGAAATGTATGGCCAAGAAGCCAAACAAGTATGTCTCTGCCCAAGAGCTGCAGTCTCTAAAGATGAGCGTGTCAAGGTGTGTCTACATCGGCCAGAGGGGTCGTTTTTCGGTTCTTGAGGTATCCTCAACACAACACCAGTAGGGGGATAATGATGATCAGATTAATCTCTAGCCCCCTTAAGAATAGAGGCTCGCGCCCCATAATAGATCCCCAATCAAAGCCGATCAAGTTAAGGACTTCCGGAGGATAATACAATGGCGAAGACGGCGTTCTTGGACGGGAAAATGCACCGAAAGCTATGGCTTATCGGAGTCTACTCACGGAAGCTTCCATGTTGCCAGGATAATGCGCATTTGGTAAAACTCATGTACACGACATTTGCACGGTGATGTATCCGAATGTGGCTTTCTCGATATCACCCAATGAGAGATATGACGTGCCATTATCCCAGAAGAGGTGGTACAAAGTGGTACCCCAGTTGCGCCACCACCTTTTGAACTAGCCAATTTTCTTTTAGTTCTAGCCGATCATTGTATCAGGCTCTGCATCACCTTGCCGATCAATGGGTCTAGGCCAATCTATTGGGTTGCTTAATGCAACTCAGAAGGTAGTATGGCCTGATTTTGCGCATCACTGCCTATTAAGTCGGGGCAAGTTAAGGGAATCTAATCGATTTATTGAGCGGTTGTCATGCCCAGGGCAGTCGCCAATTACTCGTAGTACATGGGTCCCTCCGATCAGCTCCGAATAGGACATGCCCGGTGTGCTGGTGCGTCGGACGGCGGTGCGGCGGCGTCAGGACTAGCTGGTCAACGGTGCTAGCTACACGGTATTGGACGTTATTCTCGATAAGGCTCACTCGGGCCATCGTATGAACACCAACACCATCCTCGACTTCGGCCCGCCGGCGGGGATCCTGCTAGTGGCGGAGACAACGGAGGACTTCCATTTCGTCGGCACCATCCATCCTGCTGACGCCCATAAGCACCAAAATAGAGTGTCGAACGGAATATAAGGTGCAGGGCAGGACGTTAGGCCGGGTGGCCTTAGAACCGCGAGGAACCAGGATGGCGAAGGTCAGCAACGGAGTTTTGAGCCAGTGCGACCCCTACAGATTACAGAGGAAGAGGGGCAGAAAGCATCAATCAGGTGGTCCATGCACAGGATCGTGACTTTCCCTAAGTACCACAATATCCTTGCTCAGTGGCTGATGATTTCACCAATGGGATATACTCTGACAGCCAGGGTTTCCAGCTACCAATTTTAACGCTATTATTTTCAGCTCAGCCCGAGCTGAGTTTGAGGTGTTCAGGGCGCCCTCAAATGCCCCAGCGACCCCTTTTGACCTGGAGATATCTTCCCAGATACCATCTCCCCCCGATGCCAACTCGCTTCGTGCCGCATCCGACCGTTCCTCTGGACCTCCGAGCTACCGAGACCTGGATAGACCGACGCCATTGTCACTTCCTCCAGCATGGTAATCAAGCCCAAGTCTCCTCCCGCACCGGCACGCAACTCAGGTCGCCACAAACCGTCGAAAGCCCCGCCCAGGCGCACAATCGAGAAGCGCCATTCCACGCAGTTAAATGCTGCATTTACCGAACTACGGAATAGTATCTCTAGTATGAGAGTTGTAATGGCAAAGGAAGGAGAGGAGAATACAACGAAGGATCCGCAAGAAGGAACGCCTAAAACAAGAGTGGACAAGGTTAGTTAGCACCCAACTCATGATTCAACGATTCTTACCTAGAATACAGGAGGCCATTATGTATACGGCGACGGAGTATATTGCGATCCTCGAGGAGAGAAACAGATCTCTCCTAGAAGAGCGCATAGTACTGCAGTCAACAATCGCTGCGTTTGAGATGTTATTTCGTTCTTGATTGACCTTGACCTCGCTATCAAAGAGAAACGAGAAGGCGCCTCGGGAGCAAAGGGTAAGACCGGCACGAGAGCCTTTATGGCAATCGGGGCGCTTCTGGGCGAGCAGCATTCCTTCATGCACGATCTCGGGTCATTCTTCTGGGTCCTGTTCTGGATCTGCATTCACTACAATGGGCCAGATCAGGGGAGAGCTGTTCCACGTCTATGTAATCGATGCCACAGCCGGTGAAGATGGTATAGGATATCATGAGATGGCCAGCAGATGTGTTGATCACCGGAAATTTGATTTGTCTATGTAGAATATTCGAAGGTAGTCGCTCAACAAAGAGCTACCAGACAAGCGAGATCGGACGTCTGTGATGTCGGTGCTGGCATTGGAGGGTTTACGACGATGTGCGGCGAGGATCTTGGAGAGGTAACGGCATCTAATTCAATCGCGCGGGCTGTAGTTCAGTCTACATAATGAACAACATCGATGTCGGCAGACGCACGTCAAGGTCACCATCTGTATCGACATGGTGCTTTGATGGCTGTCAACTCATTCACCCGCAACCGCATTCTCTGCAAAGCGATCCAATTCGGCTCTCCAACCAAGCCATGAGCTGCGCCAGCACGTGTGATGTGATCAAGAGATAAGACACAATGCAATCCAGATGTCTTGTTGTTGGATTGCACCTATAAGACGAACAAGCACCACATGCCACTCCTTGACATGATTGGAGTTGATTCCTGTCAACGTTCCTTCTGCATCGCATTTGCCTTCCTTTCAGGTGAATCAGAAGAGGATTATCAATCAGTTTTGAGATACTGTACGTAGTGCTCGTTTCTCCTATTTAAAATTCCCCCCAGGTGAAAAGAGATATCTAATGCGATCATCAAAATCGCAGGAAAATTCTCATGAGACTAGGCACATCACAAGAGATTCCTGGTATAACACCAACCTTAAGATGTAGCACCTTTATTTCTTTGTCCAATGAGTAGGTCAATTGTGGTTCTTGCAGGACATAGGTTTTACATATTGCTGGCAGCAGTTAACCGGCCAGTGGGTGAGCCAATTTGCAATAAGCAGAGCCAGACAGCCTTAATCCACTTATTGCCTACGTCCACTTCTTAACCTCGACCCCTCAAGCGGCGGACAAAAAACATGGCAGTCCCTACACCCAAAATGTATGGGGAGACCCGCCATGTGTTTTGTCCGCCGCTGGCCCTCCATGCCCTCGGCCTGGTGTCCTGGGATGCGTGAGCCAACTGGTCCAAAGCGTACGTTTCGTTTCCAGAAGCTTCGATGCCCCACTTAATCCTATAAACCTCCTCTGAGGCGGTGAAGGCGAACTGCTCACGTTCATTTAGTTTCTACAACCTTCGGTGTCCCGGTGAGTCGTTCCTGCTCTACTGGGTGGGGCAGGGAGGCTCAAGGAATGGGTCTTGAACAGCATGTCTTAAAATAGCATTCAGATCCTTATTTCAGAATCACACGTCATCAGGCTTGCACCTTCCTAATGAAAAGGGTCTGAGATTGGTCCCCTCCCCCAATGGGTTCTGCGCAAACAACCCGCTGCGTCCATTTAACGTCTCGAAGCTTTTATGCCCTACTGAGTCGTTCCTGCTCTATCAGGTGGGGTGTTTAGCAGGGAGGCTCAAAATAGCATTCAGGTCCTTCTTTGAGGACTATGTCGTCATCAGGGACCCGAAAACAGCGACAGTCTAGGTTCTTTGGTTTAAACATATTGAAACTCCGGCTGCCTAAGCTAACTGGTCTAAGACCTACTCCGTACATTCAGTGGAATCTTCGATACCCCACTTAGCCAATCCCCCCTAGCCCCGACAAGACAGCTCTGGGCTGTTATGTGGCCTTCCATGAGGACCAGGAAAGGCAACTTGAACTGTATTTGTTCCATTCAGTTCGTATACTCCCGTCACTCGTTGGGCATGAACATGGCAGCACTACGGCCGACATCAGTGAAACCCCCATTGTGATTCCCAAACCATTCCAACCACCGGTTGGGGCTGTGGCCCTGGGCTACCAAAAACTCCCTGGTCGCATCTAGACAGGGAAGGCACATTTGAAATAGATTGGCTTGGCACCGGGAGTGGTTCTTTTTGGAACGGCTCTAATACCATATCAAACAAATCATCTCCGACCTCTGACGACCTTGAGTCTTGCTGAAAAGGGTCAGTCCATATTGACGGAGCACTTTCTATCTCAGGCATTTGGATGCTCAAGGAATCTGTTCCACTTGCTCTGCTGCTGCTTGAGCCCCTATGGTGTGGAGGTATAAGTCCGTTAGGGAGTTGAAAGGCCGAAGAACAAGATAAGAGGCTATCGACGGACTTTCTCGCTTCGTTTGCAATGTATTTCTGGATGATAATGCATTTGCAATCAGTATGCTGCAAGAGCTGGGTCTTCAAGTGGTAGATCTCAGTAGTTAACTGATCGAAACAGGTTGAGAGGTATCGGTTCCGATCCTCCATGGCCTGCTTACGGGAGGCGAGTGCTGACGCTTTATCCCGTTTGCGCAGTCGACACTTAGTAGCAGCGATTCTATTGCTTTCGAGGATGCGCTGTCGCTGGGGGTCCCTAGGAAGATCCTCGTTGTCATTGATCTTCCCCTTTTGCTTTTGACATGCCTTTGCAGGCTCTTGAGGTTCGACTTTGGATTTCCAGCCTCGTTTTCTTGGTTTCGGTACATCCCAAACGAGTGCGGAGGCACCGGTTTCTGACAGGCTTGAATCTTTTTGCGATTTTCGTCGGTTTAGGGGTCGGCGGGGCGGTTTCTTTTCGCGTTCGACAGTCGGTAATACTATCTGGGAGGGTTCATACTCCTCGGGGATCTTGGCTGCCATGACATATTGGGGTGGAGGTTTGGGAAACCCGAGACCGACCTCTGTTGAGATCGGGGAGGTGCCGATTGCTTTGTCGAAGAACGAGCCCTCGGTGACTTGGTTCATCGCTTGTTGACAGGCCATGTGGCTTCGAGATGCGGGGGAAGATATGCTGATGCGATAAGGTGGAGGGGTCATCAGGCATCCCGCCGCTGGTGTCGAAGCGATCTCATCGAAGTATTGGCCAAATGCGAAATCTCCCGCCATCTGAGGGTAAGAATGGACGAAGGCTGCCATCGAGGATCTTTCTGCACAGATGATGATCGTTCTTCGGTTTCGATTTATGCTATCCCGGGATTGGGTGGGTAGGTGATTACAAGGCCGACTGGTTGGGGACCGGTTTGCCATAAAGGCTGATCTCCGGACTGTCCCTCCTCTTCTTCCTGTCGTTTGCCAACGAAGACAATACGCAGGGCTGATAGGCGGTTGGGGAGAGGAGCAGGTCTGAAAGTGGATTTGATGGGTTAAGGAGTGGGCCGGCTTGGTAATTGACAAGCAGAAATTCATGGGCAGGGTTTTGAAGGAGGGGGAATCCAAGAGAATGAGGTAATTGCGAGAGGATTGAGGGCGACGGGACAATCAAATATGCATGGCATCTCGCAAGCCACCCTAGAGGAATTGCTCCGGTTGCATTGCGTTTTCGAAACCCTGACGTCCTGGTGCGGCTCGCGCAACTATGCCCATACATGGCAGCAAAGGGCAACAACATGATAAACGAGGGTCAAAGCGCCGCAGTATCTCCCAGTGCTGCGGGCGGCCATATCGGGTACAGAAGCTCCAGATACATCATACAATGGGCCGCGGAGGGAGGGGAACCGGGTGCGGAGACCGACAGAGTGGACCTAGATCCTTGCCACTGGGAACGCCATGAACTGGGAACCGGGAGCTGCGAGACGAGGTGTGTGCGCTCTAATTACCGTACCCAAGGCTGGGGGACGGTGGCGTTTGCGTTCCCCTCCTCCTGGAAGATGCAATGGTAAGTGTTGCCCTCTCCAGTACAAGCGTGAGGACAGGGTTTTCTCGAACCTTGGGCTAAGAAACCACAAAGATTTACAACTCTTGGGTTTGACGCCTTCTTTTGCGAGACTTCCCATGATCCAACGTGGCGATCGCCGTTGTGGCTACAAGACGAGGCTGTGGCACGAACTCAAGCTCCAGCCACACGGTACGGGGCACGGTGAACTCCGTTGAGCTCGGTTCCTGCCGCGGGTGTAAGATGGATTTCAACGTTCAAGGATCAATCGCGATCCTGACCAGCTACGGTTAGACAGTTGAACATGAGCTGATGCCGAGCTCAAGGGCACTGGTCATCATCTCCCAGAACAGCTTCTTACATCGATCGCTCGGACATCGACTGCAACTCCCTGACCTCAGCACCACGCGGCCGAAGCTTTGCGCTCCTCTGTATGGGGTCGTTGGGAAGAAATCGACGATCCAAATCAGAGCTATGTATCAAGCTTAGTCGGATACTGGCTAGCGCAAGACGCACAGCCCTCCACACCGTGGTATCATCAGACGACGTTTGACAGTTCGGATTTACCAGGCCAAAATCCTCTAACGCGCATCTAGAAAGCGGGGGTCCGTCTCTCACCCTCCAGATCCCGGCCGGTGGTGTGATTCAAAAATTTGGGGCTTGGGCTAGGCTCTGATATGATGATATCAGGATTGTGAGGCTCTCGAGATTTGCCGACCCGGTCCAGGTCAAGAACTCACCGGTTGCAGATCAAGAGGGGAATAAATCGGTGCTAGTTCTGTCCAAGGCGCAAGGGCCTTTGTTTTTCAACAGCTCCACCCCCTCCCACAGGTAGACGAACAGGTG
Organism: Ilyonectria destructans; assembly: GCA_020740775.1. Classification (NCBI taxonomy): domain Eukaryota; kingdom Fungi; phylum Ascomycota; class Sordariomycetes; order Hypocreales; family Nectriaceae; genus Ilyonectria; species Ilyonectria destructans. The sequence goes on from JAHEWK010000017.1 coordinate 1,228,039, forward strand.
CCCACACTCGGCGTTCTATTGGGGATGGCGACGTTGGAGGATACTGGCCCCCTCCGCAACGATAGCGAGCGGAGGACGCCCATCGGAGGCTTCCCGAGGGCGGAATTGATCGTACCAGCTCGAATAGTCGATTCCGGCAGTTGCCTCCTACATAGTCCATGTGATCAGTTTGAGTCTCTGCAGAAACTGAGCGCGCTCATTGGTTGTTTCCGAGGGGCAAACCGGTGCCGGCCCGGTCCCAGACGCTGCTAGGATGCTATGCAGAGATACTTCCCGATCTGTGTCCTCTTCCTTGGCCGTCTTGACTCTGGAATGGTGCGGGCTTAATTGTGCAAAGACTTGTTCTTCTTGATGCCCAGCCAGGCCGGAGCCCACCCAGGGCCCGAGACCATCTGCCTCAATCTGGTACGGTGACATCATGGTGTGGGCCCTCACATGTGAAGAGATGTGTCAGATATGTCAGTGGCGAAAGTTGCCACCTATTGCCACCTATTGCCACAAGGCTTAGCAATCAGCTTCTAGCTGATTCTATACAGAAGGGAAAGGGTATATAAAGCTTGCTCTGAAACCTCAAGATATAGGGGGACACAATACACAACTTTGATTCACCCTAATATTTGACAAGATGGGACAGAGAAAAATGGGCCACGCCCAAGCTCCCAGGAGCAGCCTCACAACGTCGAGTGTGGCCGTGCGCGATATTATTTAGATCGGTGGAGTTCAGCGGCTTGTCCAATTTTATTTCCCTTCATCGAACTTCAATTTATCTCTGTCGGAATCAGAGCTCACAGCAAGAGCGCCCCTCTGCTGGAGGCATGTGCGCTGTAGAAGTTGCTTCAGTGGCTTGACCCACCCGTCTGAATTATGCAGTAAACGCCCTCGCAGTAGCTCTTCTCAATTGTGGGCAGCTGTTCCCGCCCCGCGAATGGAGTGGAGATATTTCGGCTTCAACGGGATGCTCTCCTCTTCATCTTCGACTGGTCCAATGACATATTGTACGCTCTCAATTCCTTCTCTGCCTTGGCCGATACCCCGGCATCTTGGGCTGGCGACGTTGAGGAAGACTGTGTGATGCTGCGTAGAAGGCGAGCTCGAACTGTGAATCGACGCTGGCGTCTTCTCGTATTCTGACAGCCGACAGGAATCAGAGCAGTACGTTGCTCCCTCTGTCTGGGTGCCACAACTGAGGCATGGATTATACGTCCAGTCCAGACCTGACGACATAATGGAAAGTGCTAGAAGGCCTGCGATGTTGGGAGTAACACAGCGATGGCAGGGCTGGCACATTCTTGTACTACAGAGCTCTAGGCTGTTGTGGAGCAGAATTTGCTCTCTTCAGCCACTGACGCAAGAGGCAATGTGCATCAATCAATCGCCTCTTCAGTCAACCCCGCCCACATGAAGAGAATTTGGATACAGCGAAGGCCTATGAGTCATGCCAAACCCCTTTGTCTGCAACGATGAGCCCTCACCAGCCTTTCTTCTGGACCTCTGTAAAACGATAAAAATCTGGTTCCAACTTCTGAGGTGGCCGATTCTGGAGGTGCTGATTCTGGCCGGCCACGACGCGACATGGCTGTTTTCGGCTCACTGATGACGGTCCGTAAAGAAGGATCTAATGGCTATTTTAGGACCTAAACGATCCTTGTTAACTAACACCCTGTACCCCCTCTTGAATGGCAGCAAATCAGTGGCCACCGAAGATTCTCGAAACTTAAGAGCTCGAGAGATACCTTTAACTTCCTCTCTACAATCTCCGCCCAGTCGCTCGCCCGCACCGCATTGCCCCATGCTCTTCCCGCATGTTGTCCGGCCCCAAGAATGCGGCAGGTCCCACTTTCAGTCCTGAAGAAGGTGACCTGCCGAGGTTAGCCCGGCTGGCATGGAGCTAAGCTCTGAGGCATAGGTGGCGCTGGCCAGTAGGGAGGAGTACCAAGATCACACGAAATGGCACGTAATTTTTGCCATCTATAAAAGACTGGCCCAGAGGCCATCATTAGATAGAAAATCAAGAGCTTTCATCACTAGATGTGACATGTATGATCAAGTCCGCACCTACTATGTCATTCCGATATGGCTATTCTGGCTTCATGTCCTCAGCGATATCGTAGCTCGTCTCGAGGCCCATTCATCACGCGGTTAGCGAGAAGCCCCCCAACTACTGACTCGGCCAATTTTCGCTTGCCATGTCTACTTGAGTTTCCACCAACCATGGCGTCAATAGCTGCGGCGCCCAATGCTGCAGTCGCCACTCGAGTTCCCTTACTTCCATTCCAATTGCCTGGTTTCCTCCACACCCGGATGGCTTCTACAGCTGCCGCATCAATTGCAGCAACAGCTGCATGTTTCAGCCTTCCACTCGAATGTGACTTTCTTTCAGCGTGTCTTTTTCTGTCATAGTTTCGATGGTGGCCACGATCCCGGCTTAATTCGTCGTCTTCATCCAAGGAACGAGCACGTCTTCTAGACCGAGAACGCCCAGGGAGAATATCGTCTAATCGTTCAACGATTCCATGACCCAGGGACCTGGATCTTGGTCGTCGCTCGTCGTCGCTATAATAGTATTCATCATCTGAAAGATCTGGAGAAGATTCATATCGCCTCCGATGGCGTCGCGTCGGAACGAGGTCGGGCATAATGAAGAATTTTCACAGCAAAACGTTTCGAATATTACCGAAATTTGAAGATTCAGTGAAATATTTTGGTTTGGCATTTCTTGAATGGGCTGCTCTGGCTCTATAGCTAAATGCTCCCCTGGAGGCTTGAGCCGATGACATCACGCTAATTCACCAATCTTTTCCTGATTACGGATGTTGGCTTATAATAGGCGTCGTCGCCGAGCTGGATGGACTTTGGCCGTACTTGTTGGACTTGAAAGTGTGGGACGTCTTTGTTGATAGCGGGGTAATTGAACAAGTGCTAGAAAGGAGTGCGCGGTTAGCTTGGAGGAGGGCTTGGAGGAGGTGGCGGTGAATTGTGAGGCGCATGAGGACATACCTGGAGGAAGGCCAAGTATTGAGCGGGGCTCACATCGCTATTGACTTGCGGGGAGGACATTATGACGGATGAGGATCGCCGATGAGGGATTATTGCAGGTGGGACGGTCTGAGGTTGTTGGTGACACGAGCTGGTGATAGGCTCGGAGGGTCGGGTTAGGTGAGGCGCTAGCTGTCAGGTCGAGATGACGACAGGATGCTGAGCAAGGCGGGCGAGCGGGAAGATAAAGCACGCGAAGCCAGGTAAGCTACCGTAGGATCGCGAGGGAGCTCTCAAGCAAGGAAGGCAGACGATGGGTGGGAGTGGAGGCTTGCAGGTGGCAGAAGGACGAAGTGATGGGGGAGAGAAATGGGATGACACTGTCGACGGGGGGGACTGAAGCTCTAGGAGGATTGGGAAGTGATATGTAGGAGGTATGGTGGGACGCCACAGGCAGACCAGCTCACTACCCCCAACTTGCACGAACGGAAGCGATCCATACTAAACGACAAACAGAGCTTGGAGAAGTTAACACAGGACGCTTATCTTCAAGTCATTAATTTGTGCCCACCCAAATCCCCCGTTAAGACCATCAGCAACGAGCTCATTCCAAAGGCTTTGCGCTTACATACTGATCACTAGTACTAATCTCAACATCTGCTTCTCCATCCTTGTCTATCAGCGGCTTCAACCATCTCATACCCCTAGCTCCGCGGACAGTATGGTTGAAAACCTCTATCGTGCGCCGGAGCAAATGACTGCGAGGTGATGTTTCAGCACCTCCTATTGAGTGGCAGCGTGCATAAAAAGCGTCCCCTCCATCTCCTCCGTCCCCTCGCAAACCGGAAGCCCGCAGTCCGGAGGCCCCGCTAACTTGCAACTTTCTCCGGTGGTCCAATTCTGGGCTTGACGTTGAGATCTTTCGCCGATCTCTGCCGCTAGTTCCCCTCCGTTTACCCCGACCTCTGTCGCCCGGTTGCTCTAACGACATATGAGAGTTCAGGAACCCTGGTAGAATCGAGTCCTCCATAAGCTGATGAACGATCTCGACGGCATCGTCCAGTTCCAATGGGTGTGGAAGAAAATCAGAAGAACGGAATCCGAGAAGTCGATCCCTAACTTCAGATGGAAGGTTGATCTCGCGATGTCCATTGGGAAGGATATAAGTGCCGAGAAGACCTTCCCATAGTGCCTGTAGGTAATCGTAATGACACCGTAAAGATACCCGGGGTATTCGGTTACCCCCGACTATCTTTGCGTAACAAACACGGTATCTCGACGCGTCTTGGGCGATTTGTAGGTTTTCTAGGCAATGATTTCTTGAAAGATAGGCTGTAAAATCGTTCAATCCCCATGGGTCTGGGGATAAATCAGAAATAATGCTAGCCAATGATGACATTATAAAATATGTCCTTCGTACAAGAGCTGGTAGTCTGGCCCTGTTGCGTCTTGGCCCTTACCTTCTTATACACTAGCAGATCATGGTTCATCTGCGGTCGCGCTTGACTTTGGGTTCTTGGAATCGTCTGAGTCCCTGCTGATCTTGATCCGTCCACCAGATATTACTTATTGCCTCCCAGTCTTCACGGTTTCTTCTGTCGCATTCCTCATCTTCATGCCCCGATCTGATCGTGTCTGCCATCTTGAGCTTCCGTTCCTCGTACGCCGCCTCAGACGAGTGCGATCGAACTGCGTCCCATTCCAAAAATTCTCATCGCCATTCCCATCGGTCATCTGACCCGTGTGGCCCGTCCATCGGTTGGCGGCGATATAGGGGGTACGTGCTCGATCAACGCCTTTCTCAAGTTTTGCCAGCTGCCAGCCGCGATACGCCTGCAAATATGGGGGGTACACGTGGCCGAAACCTCGAGTTATTGAAGCTTCATACGGCAAACGTCCTGAAGAGTCAGATCTAGACGAAGGCTGCTCGGACTCGGACGACGGCTTTGCCGAGCCCCTTCACCTACACTCGACATGCCGCTTGTCAACTTGGTTGCAGCACGATTACGACGGTATCGGCTCGCGAGGTCTGGAAGAAGACGATCCGCGCTTGTCCACATCATCATTTACTTCTTATCTGCCATCTGCTTCTACCTTAGCGGTCTTTCGTCATCGTCGTCCTTCCTTGCCGATCCGTTCTCGTCGAAGCTATCTGTAACACTACATGTGCTTTCCCCATGGTTGCTTGTCGCAGCGTCGACGTCGATGCGATTGTCTTCCGTGGTATAAATAGCCACCCCCACTTGCAAGCTTGAAGATGAAGATTCGCCAAGAAACCCCGTGTCCCTCTTCGTCTTTGACCGGCCATTGAAGGCAGCTGACCCATCTAGTCCTTCCTGCAACTCGATAGATACTACATCAACTCCGCGAACAGTACGAATTCCATCCGTGGAGACTCTTGTCCTGCTATACGTGGACGTGACGTTTTTACTTGGAACGCTTCCCTGTCGCGCTGTCTCAAGGTTGCCAAAAGTGTTGGAGGTGGTGACACCACATTGACGTTGTCTGGCAATTTTCCCTATCAAGTCTGCCATTGACATCTCGATCTTGAGCTTGACTATGTAGGCGAAGGGATGAAACTGCATGTAACTGAAATCATAGTTAGGAGTGTCTCCCATTATCTATTCCGCTTTTCCTCGTGAAAGTTTGTCGGTTCATGCGATGTAGGGTAATATAATGGAGTTGACTTACACGAACGTGTTATGCAAGCTCATCATAGATATAATAAGGACATCCATGCTGAGGGAAAATCCGACGATGCACATATTGAACTTGACCAGACTCTTATACTTGGTTAGGCCATTTGCCACCAGGTTCCGTTGAACAACGCGAATGAAATAGAAATTGAGTGCTCCGTCGACAAGAAGGTAGATCCCCTTCTCGATACGATCCCACCACTCGTTGATCCAGATATATCTCTCTGAGATCTGGAGACGGGCGGGGATCCAAATATTATAGACCGAGATATTAACGGCGGTGATTAAGACTGCAACACCGACCTTAAGACGGTATGCCGTTTTCCGATCTGCGAGTAGGATAGAGCAACGATTAATAATAATTTGGAGAAGAAATTGAACCTAAAATGGTTAGAATCATTGATAAACTTCAGAAGGGTAAGTGGAGCATACTTACTTGAAGTGCCCATGTAGTAACTACAGAGGTTATTATCGTTCTCTTGGCGACTTAGGGTGCTTATAGACTGCTTACGAATGCAAAAGTAGAACGCGAAACTAGAAGATTCAATCTTTAGTACCTCCTTCAAACATTACATCACCAAGAGATCCCTCCTCGCACTCTCAACTGCCTTACCAGCAGGTGTCGATTGCCATGTCGCCATGTTCGATTACCAGTAGGGTCAGCATTTCCAGCATTACCTTGACTATCCAGATATGTTCGACCTATTGCACCCATAGGAAACGTGGGCTGTGCGAGGAGGAATCATCTAACACATAGGGGATCAACGCTTACCTCGGGGGAATTATGCCTTTCAAGTGCAACCAACAGATAATGCTGAAGATGAGGCATACAAGAATCTCGAGCCAGATCATCCAGATATAGGCACTGCGGAATACGAGAAGGCCGCGTCTCTCGTAAATACCTTTTGTTTGCTTTATGGCTGTCCAGGTGGTAAGCCATCCAAAGCCAATCGTGAAACCCCAGGCCAGCGAAGCAAGAGCAAGGTCATCTTCGGTGACCTCTTGGGGGATAAAATGGGGAGAGAGAAGTGTTATCATTATGAACCAAGTATAGGTTGACATCAACTTAGAATGACTATAAGTTTAGCCAGACTCTGGTTCCATTCAGAAGAGGCATCACAACTTAAAGGAAGGATGATAATGATTAAGATAGGTATCCTTGCCTATGGTGTTGGTGTCTCATCAGCCGCGAGTCAATAGCTTAAGCCACAGGAGCTAAAGTCGAGCCTCGTACGGATCTAGTGACAAAGCACTGACTTGAGTACGTCGTGACGAGTACGCTTCGGCGTCCCGTGTAGAAACTTAGGCTCCCCGTGTAACTAACTAGATAAGGACTAACGCAGCGCTAAAAACGCCATACGACGACAGGTACAGCATTTAAGCCGTAAATATCACCAGTCTAGATGTATCTTTGTCCTTTCCTATTCTGGCATTCTGCCATGTCGTAAGTATCTTACCTACCTACGCGCGCACTGTAATTCAGCTACAGGCAGCGACCTTCTAGCACAGCGACCGGGACCTTCTAGTACAGCAACTGGAACCTTCCAGCGCAGCAATCAGGACCTTCCAGCGCAGCAATTGAGACTATTTAGCACAGCGACCTTCTAGTATAGCAACCTTCTAAGTAGCAGAAGCCTCTGGCTGCAGTAGCCTGAATAAGGTAGGTCTCTATAAGAGTGCTGGTACTTGTTATTTTCCGCAATATCTCTATTGAGTAGGCGGTCAATTGATAAGATAAGACCATTCCTATTGTGGTTAGACACACGGGGTGCCTAAGTTTTCGCACGGGACGCCGAAGCGTACTCCGTCGTGACGCCCGCAAGCATCCCCGGCCTCTGTATAGATTGGCTAGAATCCAAGCCTTCCCCCCTGCCTGAAAATCGCCCACCATTAACAGCACAGGAGGCTTCGGTACCTGAAGACGACTCCGGTTAGAAAGCTTCTCGAGCTTCATCGAGCTTCAGCAAGCTTCCAGAGAACACGGCCTTGCCGAAGACTGGTCTGGACGCGGGCACGGACGTTGCTTGTGGAGCGCGTAGCGTTTGGCGCCACGCTAAAGCCAACTTGTATTTCTGGGAAACTCCGGGGAGGGAAGTATGGCGTAACCCGGGCTAAGTGATCAACATAGAATGCTGAATGACTTTCAGGTTGAAACATAACTGTAGGACTAGCGCTCTAGGGTTGGAGGCTGGAGTGGTTGAGTATCGCGAGATTGGATGCAATTCCTAGTAGATCTGACGATACCTTCAAGGTAGCATAACATCTCGTCGGGTCCCTCTGTACCTTTCAGCACCTAATGTTCAATCTCCAGCCTGGTAGCTCCGTCGCCGAGAAGAAAATTAAGAATGAGCAAAACGTCGACCATTGCTATGGAGAGAGCGATGAGCGCTACAGTTTCGGTGTAGTTCTAGATTTCCGCGGAGCGAAAGAATTAATGTCTTAAACACGCGTTGCGAGATGTCATTTGCTAGAATAGCTACTGACACGAATCAATCCTAACGCGCCGCGGGCCGCTGATATCCAGACGTCATGCAAGCGTGACATCTGCTGCTCTTAGCGCTTGAGAGACGAAAACCTTGTGGGTGGGTCCATGAATCGTGCGTCACGGTCGCTTCATAGAGATGAAGCATTCAGAGGACAAACGCTAAAAGGGGCGCGAATTGATCTTAAGCCAGGTGGCGCTATTCCGTTCGCATTCCCGGAGGGCCCGTTGCAGGGAGGCAGGTAATGGGGCTGCTACAACTGTGATCGACGCTCTCCTTACTTGATGCCTTTGGATGCCACTATGTGGCTTGCGGAAGGCTGGTACATCGCCCCGGCGGAGCTTCCCGTGCAGGGGGGGGCTGAAGTTTGTGTTTGCGCTACTGTCCGTTCTACCGCATTCTGCTGTTGGGCCGCTGGGTGCCGGGCATAGTCCTGGGTTAGTGACGAACTGTGGCGAGAAGACAGTGTTTCTAGCACTGATGAGAATCCTCGGCCATCAACTTTCGTTATGTTATGTGGAGATTAAGCATTGCCATCGTCTCTATGCCATAGTACGCAGCTCGAATTTCCGCGCAGAAAGGCCGAGGCTATTTCTACCGCCGAATTCTTCTGCTAATTAGAAGCCCCTTTGCAAGAGGGTACCTTTCTGTTATGTTCATCTATGCTATAAATAGGCCAGTTTCTCCGTCAACCTATATCATTTCTTCGTTATCTATGCTACACAGAGCTGACACTCGGTAGCGTCAGCTGGCTTTTAGGGTAAACAATCTCACTCTTCAGCAACTGACAGAAGTTTGAGCTGGAGCCACCCACCTATTTTGCGGTATTTCCTGGCAGGAAAGCAATGTATTAGCCTCAAGTGTTGATACAGCCTCTTACGTTGCCCTGGACAAGGTTTTCCCAAGCATACAGGCATACCCAGATATAATTAAGGTAAGTGCGGCAAATCAAACGCGCTCCCGTACTTGCTTTAAGTGGCTGGAATACCCCTGTCCCAATGTGGCATTATTCTTGTGACTCTCACTTCCATCGGGGGTCCTGGGTGCACGGTTCAAACGACCATGAGCCAACAGGGGAATACGGGCAACTGGCAAACATCATGATCGACAGCATCTATCCAGCCAGGATAGCACTAAAATCGCTTTTGTTGTGGGGATTAACTTAAAATCGAGTAATGCTCCGGCGCACAGACAAGCCACGCTACGGACTTGGCCCAATACTTCAGCAGACTAGACACTTGGTCGAACAAAGGTGCACAACGGAGACCATCATTGGTTCTGCGATCCCGGCATAATGCGGGGTGCGCCAGCTGACATGTGAGTGATTACGGCATTCGGCACTTAGCCAGGGGATGATCTGCAGGCAGGGGTTCGGGTTGGATATCGAGGGCCGCGCCGCCTATCGCTTAGAGTGCTGATGGATAGCGTACGGCACATTCGATCAGGCTGATAGGAATCAAGACGATGTGGAGCCCAAAGATCATGATTGTATTGATCAAGGTGTGGCAGCCCCATTACCGGCTTCCCCGCACCGGGCCCTCCGGGAAATGCGAACGGAATAGCGCCACCTGGCTCAAAATCAATCCGTGATGCTTCATCCCTATGAAGCGACCGTGACGCACGATATTACGACTCATAGACGCACCCACAAGGTTTTCGTCTCTCAAGCGCTAAGAGCAGCAGATGTCACGCTTGCATGACTGGATATCAGCGGCCCATGGGGTTAGGATTGGTATCTGCCACTTTCACATGACTTCCGATGTCAACGACGCACCGGTGCCGGTGCTGCCTCAGTGGTGCACAGGCCAGGAGTGGATATGGTCAGTTCAGCCACAGGAAAGACCAACACTTCGCGTGATGACGATCCGTGTCAGTAGCTATTCCAGCAAATGACTCGCGCAGCGCCTGTCTACCAGTTGTGCCAGTAGCATCTGGTGTTTGACATAATAGACGCTGCCCAAGACACCGATTCTTTCGCGCCGCGGGAATCCGGAACTACACCGAAACCCCAGCGCTCATCGCTCTCTCTATAGCGATGGTCGGCGTTTTGCTCATTCTTTCTTCTCGACGATGGGGGCTACTAGGTTGGAGATTGCACATTAGCTTCTGAAATGTACAGAGGGGGAACTCGACGAGATGTTATGCTAACTTGAAGGTATAGTAAGATCTACTATGAATTGCATCTAATCTCACGACACTCAACCACTCCAGCCTCCAACCCTAGAGCGCTACTCCTATAGTGATGTTCAACCTGAAAGCCGTTCAGCATTCTATGTGACTACGCATGGTAATTGTAATAGCTTCCAGGGAGGGTAGCGGAATGATGGTACGCCGTGGATAAGCGCCGTTGGACTCCCATCAGCGTGCATAGGTGTGTCCATACGTCGCCTACGAACTGTGGCCCTCGATCGCTGGTGATTGTTGTTGGGATGCCATGGTAAGGGAAATAACACAAGAAGAGTCTTCGCGCCACTGCTTCTGCTGAGATGTCGTCCATAGCTTCTAGGATTACTCCTTTCGTCAGACGGTCGGTAATTCCCATGAGGTTAGTAGCATTGTCCCGTCCTGTAGGTGGGAGCTCCGTGATGAAGTCGATGTGGATCTCCGACCAGATTCTTTCAGGTATCGGCAGGGGCTTGAGAAGGCCTTGCTTCGACTGCCTCCAAATGGTGGTCCTCTTGCACGTGTCGCAATTGCTCAGGAACTGCCGTACTTCGTTTGTGATACCAGGCCAGAAAACTGTCTTGCGACTAGCGCGTATGTCAGGTCTCTCCCCGGATGCCCCGTGAGATGAGAATCGTATGTTTCCTGTATGATACCTGTCCGCAGAGGCTCACTGTTCGGGATCCAGAGCCGATTTCTGAAGTGCAAGAGTCCTCTTTTGTCGAGCGAGCATTCCGATATGCTCACAGGGGTGTTCGCAGCAACCTTTGTTGGCAGGCTTCTGTTTCCCGCTGCCACTGCTCGAGAGATTTCCTTGTAGGTTTCATCCGTTCTTCTCCCAGTAATCCATGCTTCCTGCATCTCTGAATCTTCGAACATAGGCACCTCGTGCTCGAAATCCAGTGGATCGCTCTCCTTGGCTGCCGCGTCGACAGTCTCCGCTCTTTCGGTCTTTCCAGTTGCAATGTTTACGCTCCGCAGGTTCTCATCTTGGAAGAGTTTTCGGAAGCGCGACTTCAGACGTTCATCACCCCCCTCCTTAGCATACTTGGGCATTGTAGAGGGAGCTCTACCCACTCTACCGGGTAGAGTAGAGGAGATGCCCGCTCTACTCTACCCAAGTAGAGTAGAGTGGAAGTGGGTAGAGCTACCCACGCTACCCACTCCTGATTGGTCAACTAGATCTAATCAGGGTGGTCGTCAGTTCGATTCAATCACACCTCTAGTGGACAAAAGATCAACATATGAACCGTGCGAGCGTGCACGTGGCATAGAAAATGTAACGGGTCAGGCCCACTTGGCTGGCGGCTCTGCCGCCAAGCCCGAATTCTTCTCCACAGCGCCATCGAGTTGATTCTCGAATCTTCTATATTAAAGAAGATATAACGCGTCTTCACGCACCCAGTTTGTATTTAGATTCTTTCCTTTCTTCATCTTGAAAGTAAACAGCATAGGGACTAGTTAGTTGAATCAACTCACTAGAGGCCTTTCACAGAAAAGACTGTGCCAGCTATACTTCAACTCAATCGACGGCCCAGATTGAATTGATGGCCGTCCTGCTCCAGAGATTAAAATATATAGGCAACTGGTTTGTAAGGAAACTCATATCTTGAGAGGGGCTGCTACTGTAGAAACTCGAGAAATTCAGAACCTTAGCAAAGTAGATACAGTCAGATTTATAACTGACCAATGGCTGCTCTGGATATGAGGAGGAGATAAAAACAGCTTACTGCATGTATAATTGGATTGATTAGGTATAGGCGTGGCTGCGCGATAAGGGCTTAAATGTACATAATGGAGTAAAAACCCACTTTGCCCAGGTTCTGAATTTCTTGAGTTTCTACGGTAGTGATAATTGTAGAGGTCGCGGGGATGCATAATGAGATAGATATAGATTTCGATGAGGATTGGGATGTTTCATATGGAGAGGGTAGAGGGTATTTCGAAGAATTGGGCAAATTATAGCATCTACATTCACTGTCTACCCTATCGTCCCACCCGCTACTCTACCCGGTCCTCTACCCACCACTCTACCCACCACTCTACCCACTCTACCCGGGTAGAGTAGAGGAGACCATTCCTCTACCTGGGTAGAGTAGAAAAGTGGGTAGAGCTCCCTCTACTCTACAATGCCCAAGTATGCCTCAGGTGATATCATATATCAACGATCTCGAATTTTGGGCCAATCTGGAAATGTTATTCAAAGTTCTTCAGCCGATTGGCCATGCCCAAGCCAACTCAGAACGCGACCGCGCGGGTCTTGGGGAGGTCATTCCACGTTGGCTATCCATTCAGGCTTCATGGGACGCATTGGAAGAGGCTGGTCAGGACCCACTAATAAACTACCAAGAACTGAAGGCATTACGAAAGCAACGGTTTGACGTGCAAACGGACGACATACACTACATGGCCTTTGCTTTGGACCCTGCCACTACCGACCCGAAGCACCATTGGTTGACCACAGACATTGTCAGAAGAGCACATAACTTTCTTGAGGACAACACTAACGCTGAGGAATACGGCAATATCTTCCGGGAGTTTTGTCAATTTAGAGCTCGGGAGGGCAACCTCTTTGGCCCAGGAAGTCGCATATACAGAGCAGCATCCGAGGGCACTCCGCACCACCAACACGTCCTTGACAGTTGGCGGTATCTTCATTCTATGAATGTATCACTCGCTGCATTGGCCAAACGAGTACTGGGCGCTTTGGCTAATTCCGTACCTTCTGAGAGATCTTTTTCCTCGATCAATTTCCTCCACAACAAGATTCGCAATCGTCTTACTGTCACTAGCACCAATAAATTGACATTCATATATATGAATATTCGGGTGTTGAGAAAACTTGAGACAGCCCAAGAGACACCTTGGAGAATGCCGAGCGGCCAATCCTGGGAGACGGCTGACGTGAAGTTGCTCTTAGAGCTCGAGGACGACTTCCAGGACTGCATTTTTGTAGATGCAGGCACGGACGCAGAGACAGAGTCTGTTTATTAACGTTGAAATGTAAATAAGTTGGCTTTCGAGAAATATAATACTGTCATATTGAAGTAGCAAGTCTGGGAGTTTTGACGAAGAAACGAACACGGAGCCGTTGCACGGGGGTATGGACCTCTTGTACCCGCACAGCCGATTTTGGTGTGATCGGTACCTCATCCCCGACGAATACCAATGCACACCAAACTGTATGTGCGTATATCATTCCACCGACGCCGTTCCGTAGTCACCAAATAGTACTGGAAGCACGTGATAAATGACGCGTCATAAACCTCGGGTTTATGACCGTCATTTACCTAGGGGTTTTGGTAATTTACCTCCTGGTAATTTACCTCGATGCATCCCTAGTTTGGACGTTCCCTTACTCTATCCGGATGTGGAAGCGTTTCCCCGAGGTCATCAGTTTCGACAACACATACAACACGAACCGCTTCAAGTTGCCCCTCTTCCAAGTTACGGGACAGACCTGCTTGGGTACTGTCTTTAACGCCGCATTCGGGTTGATTGATAACGAGAGGCTTGAAGGGTTCCAGTTCCTTGCAAACGGTGTACGCACGCTCCTCGACCGATACAGCGTCCGATCCCCCGACGTTGTCATTACCGACTTTGACGACCAGATGAAGAAGGCACTAGGGGTTGAGTTTCAAGACGCCCAGCAGCAACTTTGCATCCACCATATCAACTCCAATGTAATGCTGTAGTCCAAACGGAAGTGGGCGAATACCACGATGGACAGCAGTACTGGCGAAGAGAGCAATTCGGATGAACCCGATGCTACCCTCAGCCAGCGCGATCGACAGGCAGTACAGGCATCTGGAAGGCAAGAGGAGCCAATCACCCAAGACAACATGTCTCGGCCGATAACCCACGATTACCACGGAGTTCTTATGCTGTGGAGGCTGGTGGTGTTTGCCGAGACGGAAGAGGATCATGAGAAGGCCTGGGAATGCCTCTGTACGCAATTCGGTGACCAGAGAGCGATCCTCGCGTATCTGTATGGTACGTATATGCCTGTAAGGGCGCAGTGGGCCCGCTGCTTCATCCGGAAGTACCGCAACTTCGGCATTCGAGTGACCTCCGGTACAGAGGCCAGCAACAACAATATCAAGAGCTATCTCCTAAATGGCATGAGCCATTTGTATCGGCTTGTCGAGGCAATCCAAGGTATGCTGGAAGACCAGGAGAGGGAGTTTCGTCAAGCTTGTGCTCAGGACGAGGTGTTAACGGCGCGAGAGCACGTGGGGCGCGGCTCAGAGTATCTGGGCGAGCTTCCTAAGATAGTGTCTCAGAAGGCACTTTCTTTGATTACCAGGGAGCACCGCAAGGCATTGAAAGGCATCCCAAGCCCGGCAAATCCGTGGCCGGATGCCATAAGGTCGTGTGACGACGATTGCACCGTGTCTATCGAGCTTGGCGTCCCCTGCTATCATACCATCTACAGGAAGCTTATCACCGCAACGCCTCTAACCAAGTGGGATATCCATCCGCGGTGGCATCTACGAGAGCCTGTGAGCGAAGACGTACATCGCCGGATCCTGGACCCAAAGATCGCTACCAATCTTCGTGGACGGCCAAAAAACAACCCCCAGCCTCTACCGGCGAGTATGGTAGTTGGGGCCAGCAGTCAAACCCGGAGCCGTCAGGGTTTAGACAGTCAGCCTCAAAGCAGTCAGCCAGAGCGCCGCGGCCGATCACCTGGAAGTCGAAACAAGACGACTCTGGCCCACTTCGCGGGCAAGGCCAGCCAGTCGCAAAGCAGTCTATCAAGCCAGGGAAGGACATTACCTCTCGGGTCTGGGAAGACTACCGGAATGCGGGCAAGTGGGCGCAGGACTCAGCCCAGTGTGCGAAGGCAGCGGTCTCAATGGGAACTATCGAGTGATGGGGAGACAACGCTTTCTGTCCAGACAGGATCTACAGCAGTTAAAGCTGCTACACGGGCTCCAAGCACATGCAGCAAATGCCATACGGTTGGCCATACAATGACCTCAAAGGCGTGCCCTTTGAGGCACTCGGAATTACTTTCGCAATCAGACTTTGCTTCGGAGCCAGCCTCACGACCTACCGCATTATATATCGCTGCTGTACCAACCCCACTTGTCCCGCCTTTGCCTACTATACAAGATTCCCCTACAGGGCCCCATTCCCCTATCATTCCAGACGGTCCGGCAGGAACTGCGCCAAGCTCCGTCGGCGGAGAGTCTGTGGTGCAACAACCATGCCATTTGCGCGAGCGCCTCCTGCATTCACCACCGAGGTACGACTCGCCGCAAGCTATATATGGAAAGTATGTTGCCACGAGAAGCGCGTGGTTCGCAGCGCAGCCCACTGGCAGCATCAAGACAAACCAGCAATATCGTAGGGCGATGGGACTGCCACAAAGGTACGACAAGCAGAGCTATGAGTGGTGTCTGGACTACAAACAAATGGCCAAGCGCTGTATCACTTCAACAGGATCAAGGGAATGGACGAAAGAAGAGATGATGGCGTATTTAGATTGGAGCAAGGCGGAGGATAAACGCGTTGAAGCCCAAGTCGTTAAGGAGATGGGGGACAATCCGTTGGCAAGCAAGAGAAGAGGCATGAAAGACATATGGAAGAGCGTTGAAAGGGACAGCAAGAAGCAGCAAGCCTTACATTCGACTACTGGCTCGGTAGATCAGTGTATTGTAGTCAAACCGTAGCTGGTAATATATGTTACCAAGGATGAACAGGGACATATTCACGTTGTAACTGAAGACCGTACTTGTAAGTTTGCAGAGCGCGTGTTGGATGGACCAATTGGGTGCTGGGAAGTTGGGTGGTGGCGCGCCCGGGTGCCCATGAATTCGCCGCCGAACAAGAGGCCTTCTACCCAGCCAAAAGGCAGAAGGAGCAGTCTATTGTAATCAAACTGTAACGCAGCAGAAGAATTATGAGTTGAACAGCTCGTCCGCAGCGAATTTGGGCGCAACGAATCCCAGCAAAGTCGTGACTCCCGAAAAGGAAACTGGATGCATTTCAAGGGAAGCTATTGGCTCCCGTTCAACTGTTAAGGCGTGGTGGAGCGGACTGGCTCACCGCCTTCTGCGGGGTGGCCTGACGGGGCTGACGAGTCTTTGGACCAATGAGAAGCGCAAAAAGTGCGGCACCCGTAAGCTTGCGGCACCCGTATCAAAGTGGTGCGGCACCCCTATCAATTGCCCTGTTTAAACATTTAATATATAGTAACAGGGGAAGGCGCACGTCCGCCGGGGGAAGTTGGAAGTTGGAAGCTGGGCGTGGTGGGCAAGTTGGCGGCTCCCTTGCGCTGAGTAGCCTTTCGGTACGAAGCTTGCAACTAGAGCTTGTTTTACTAGTGGGTTGCTGCACGTGTTGAGAAGAGGGCGCGGTTTTAAGTGGTTGGCTCTGGGTGGGTGGATGACGAGACTTGGCCAATAGGGCGTGTGTATGTGTTACCTTTGTTTTGTGTAGCCAATAAGACGTATGCAGCAGGCTTTGAGAAGCAGGCACCATTTTGAGTGGCACGATTTGAAGAGCTTAATGCGGAACTAAGAGACGTAGCCAATAGGGTGAGGGTGAATAATTGAGATAGTAGACCAAGGGACTTAGACTAACAGAGATCAACCAGTCGCAATACCAAAGAGGGAAAATTGTCAATTTGAGTATAAGAAACTGCCATGCGAAGATGTCCTGGTGTTGAGACCATTGGACTTTATCACTCGCGGCCAAAATACCACACACTATCACTATACTATGCTACTTAAAGTCTCTTTGTCGGATGCCTCTTGTTTCTGCCACCTGGTTCGGTAGTTGATGACCTCATATTAGGACGAACGGAGGATCGGAGTGTGGCAGATATGTTAGGTGATCGAGAGTCCTCGTTTTCCTTCGCTTCACCTTCTTCATGGTTATCGTTTTCATCAGAGTCTACGGATGTTAAAGGGGAGACCGGCGACCCTGCAATGATTGGAGAAGTTGCGGTAGTTACAATAGACCCCCTGAGTCTCTTGGGGGCGGGGTTGTTCGAACTTGACTGAGACGATGGAGATGCGGAGATTGCGGGCCTTTTGTTCTGAGATGGAGTACCGGGTTGTTGGGATGGACCTCCCTGCGGCAATTGTGATGATTGTGACCGTGACTGTTGCACCTGTGAAGATTTCTTTGAGGGAGACTTGAACATAGACCTCGCTGCTGCGAATCCGCCAGCTTGGGATGGGCCAGGTTCGGTTTTAGAGGGGGGGACTGTGTTAGCGGCAGGTGCAGGTGGCGTGCTCTTGTCCGGAAACGTCCAAGAGTCGGGAACGACAATGAAAACATAGTCCTTCTCATCAACTGTAGGGGCGGCTACCATAAGACTATGGTCAAGCAGGCCAACAATCTTGCCGACGCAGTTGAAGGGAACACCTGGAACAAACTGTGTATCTGTCCTATCTGCCATCTTCTTGCAGAGGAGAGAGAATGGCAAAGCGCGAATAGGAAAGAGAATAAAAACTTGAAAGGGGTGGAAGCCTTTGAAAGGGCTCTTTGATGGCTGACCCGGCGTGATGTAGGTACAGCACTGGATAAATGCACAGCATCTCAGCTGCGCATCATCCAACAACGGAACAGAGTCCTTGATCAAGTGGGTTTGACCTGTCCCGAGAACCTGCCCGGTCAAAGAAACAACCGGTTGGATAAGTGGAAAGCCCTCACCATTGCAAAGGGTTCGTGGGTCAATGCTGATAGTTACATTAGTGGCAAGCGCGATAGTGGAACTCGAGCTAAGGGAAATTGATAAGTCTGCTTACGCTTGGTATCCAAAGTCGCGTATGAGAACAACTGGAACCTTATACACTTCGCCGTCACCATGTTCATCGCCGAAAACATCAGGCTCCCGTAGCACCCAGTCCAGTGCGTAGGGGTGTACTTTTCCAGTGAAATGGAACCACTGATTTTCCCACTCCGATTCAACAATCTGCTGGTTATAGACAGAGAGGTTGAGACTAAAGTAAATCGGCAGTGGATCAGGGGATCGACACCCTTCAGGACGCAGCACAGAATATTCAGGCAGTGTCATATAGGGAGGGGGTGGAAGGAAAACCCTGCCAAGAGCTTCAACATTAAGGCTCTTTATGAGTTGTTCATCTGATGTAGGAAACCGCGTTGGGGTATCCGTCTGACCAAAAAAGGACATGGTCATATCACTACCAAGGTTTTTCTGAGAGTCATAAGGCAAGCGCGGAGGGGGATGACCGCTAAGAGTGGAAGTTGAGGTAGAAGTTGAGGTAGAAGTTGATGAAGACATGATATATTGAACTGGCAAATGTTTCGATAAAAAATGGGAGAGCAGTTAAGATTACGACTCTGTGTGTAAGGGAGAGAGAGAGAGAGAGAGAGAGAGAGAGCAATTGTAAGATAAGCCTGTAAGATTGGCATGCAAATGTACAGAACAAGGAGAAACACATCTGATATTTATAATCGATTAAATATTATCGTATAACTAACTATACAATGCGAAGATTGATACCACTTGGTAAAGATACTGTATTTCATTGTGCAGGGAGGATGTGGCATCGCCGATCTTCATCCAACATTTTCAGCCAAGAGCTACTATCCCTGCCGATGTGGATACTCGCACAATTGAATTGATCAATTAAGATGGATGGTGAACAGATATGCTTTTTCCATGAGTACAAAGGATTTGGCCAAAACGTCAGCACATGTCGCTGATCGCGGTAAAGCACCTTGGGGTAAGAACCTTGATCCCTGCTAAGTGGATACTTGCACAGCGGAATTGATCAATCAACGTAGCTGTTGAACAGAATTGCTTCTTCCACGATTATAAAGAATTGACTAAGATATTAATACATGAAAAAAAGAAGAAAAAAAACAAGTATGAGAGCTAGGCAGTACATGATAGGTAGATGAAATAACGTCGTGTGTATTATATCAATCACATAAGTGCCTATCGGTGTTACCATTACAATGAAAGAGGGTAAAGGGATATTTTGATCTATTGGTCTACCAATAATGCAGCGGCCATATGAATAAGAGGGTGGAGGAGTATGATGCCGTATTGGTCTACCGGTGTAATGGCATTCCGACTAGATAATGGGATGAATAATCGTGCCCGATATTATTAATGTTTTTAAGAATAAGAGGGTAGAGGAGTATGATGCTCTACTAGTATATCGGTGTGACGATGCCCCGAGTAGATGGTGGGATGAATAATCAAGCCCGACGTTGAGTATCATGAAGATAAGAGGGTGGAGGAGTATGCTGCTCTATTGGTTTGCTAATCTAGTGATATTCGGAGGTGATAATATGGTGAATGATCAGCTCCGATGTTGCCACCCATGACAAAAACCAGAGGGCGGAGGAGTATGATGTTCTACTGGTATACCGATGTGACGATGCTCCGAGTAGATGATGGGATGAATAATCAAGCCCGAAGTTAATTACCACGAAAGTAAGAGGGTGGAGGAATATGATCCTCTATTGGTATACCGGTGTGATGATGCTCCGAGTGGATGATGGAATGAATAATCAAGGCCGAAGTTAATCATCACGAAAGTAAGAGGGTGGAGGAATATGGTGCTCTATTGGTATACCGGCGTGATGATGCTCCGAGTAGATGACGGGATGAATAATCAAGTCGATATTGGGATGAAATTGGAAGAGTAAAGAAGACCATGGTGGGATAGACCCATCATTTATTGGAAGGTGGGTCAAGACAATGACGATAGACGATATTATCATATAGTTTGATAGGTATAATAGAGATAAAAGATGACGTGGGAGTATCGGGGTAGAATGGGATCAAGAGCGGAGTAGGACAGGTTCAGGCTGGCGGTCCATTCCATTTCCATCCACGCAGCCTCTTGTCGAATGGATGGACGTCCATTTAGGCCCACCTTGAATGGAATGGATGGAAATGGACACTAAGAGTGGGTCCGTGGAATGGATGGACGTGGAAATGGAAATACGTGGACGCTATAAAGGGACAGTACACTTGATCCTCCCACCCGTTGCCTCCCGGGCTTCCGCAAAGCTCATTTCAGCCAACATATCAGTCCCTGGCACCTTGACCTCTTCAAGGAGCTTTTCCGTGCTCTTAATATAGCCTCCGCAAAGCCATGATCTCACTGTCTGTGTCATCCCGATCGTACTAGCGTCCAGCCTGGCCCGATCGTCTCGAACCATTCGACCGCATGTTGAGAAGAGCCTCTCAACATCAGCAGACATGGGAAGGACAGAGAGCACATCGAGAGCCATTTGTGACAGACGTGGATACTCCTCCCGTCTCTCATACCAATAGCTAATAGGATCTAGGATATTCTGGTCGGACTTGTGGACATCACGGAACCAATCGCTGTATTCGTCGCCAACAGCATGTGTAGAACTGCTAGCCACGTCCTCGGCTTGCAACAAGGTAGTCATCGATGAAGGTGGCTGTAATAGAGTCGGGGCCTGACGAGATTCTTCACGATACTCGTCAAAGGGATTCCGATATATGCGCCGCTTCTTCGTGACCGGCTCGCCGCGTTCTCGATCTCGAGAGATAATTCGTGGCTCGTAGTGAGACCGGTATAGTTCTTCTACAAGGGACTTTGCAGTTTGGATCCAGTCTCGGCGGTCTGCCCACACGTCCTCGAAATATCCCCAACGATACGCTGGGTGAAGTGCAACGGCGGCATAATAAACCGGCGTCTCGTCAAGCCGCGAGTAGTACTTGTCAAGCTTTTTCCAACAGAGGTTAATGTTAACCTTGAAGTGCTCGGGATCGGGATACCGATGAGCAGCAGCCTTATATACCTCCATTTTGCCAAGGAGGTATTCGTAGCCAAGGAGGATATCCCACGGACACCCATACACCTCAATGTATCCTTCCTTCCGCTTGCGCTGCTGACCGTCGCCTTCGAGAGTAATCAGGACGTGCTCGAAGTGTTGGAGGACCTCATTAAATAAGGAAATAATAGCCCAGTCCTTCTCCTCGAGTTTGTTCTCGTCCCTGAGGCAGAGCGGTACCTCGCTGCTTGACTTCTTTCCCCTCAATACCAACCCCTCCCACTCGCTCTTCTGCTCATACCAAAGGTCCTCGAGGAAGTCCTTAAGGAGAAGGGCACGCCGAATCATATAAAGAGCGGAAAGCCAACGGGTAACCACATCAATGATAACATCTAGAGGTTTCTTCGCTCGAACCACCGGATCGTCAGACTTGCTGTACGCGGTAAGCTGAAGAGACCGGAGGAGATTGGTAAGCGAGTCTGAGCGGTGGATCCAGAAGATGAGGTTATGAAGTTTCCCAACTGGTCCTTTCCGTCTCCATAGCTCGTGGGCCTTCGCGTCAAGGGTCTCGTTCCCTTGGATATCGTCCTCGAAAGCCTCGGAATTATGGCCAAAAAGAAGTGCCTTAACGGCGAGATTGAGGATATGGCCAAAGCAGCGCAATCGCCGAGTTTTACCCTCGAAACCGAGCGCCTTCCCAATTTCTTCCATCGCCGTGTCGTTATTGCCGGCGTTATCGAGTGTGAAATATCCCACCTTGTGGGTTATGCCGTAGCTTCGAAGGACCTCGACAACGTGGGCGGCGATATTGTCCCCAGAATGGCGGTCGACAAGCTCAGGAAGGCCAAGCACAAGTTTCCCTGGCTGGCCAAGGGTGTTGAGAAAGTAGCAACAGATTCCATACAAAGCGTGGCGATTATTGGACCTCCAACCATCGAATGCAATATGAAGTAACCCCGGAGCTGTCGCTAATACTCGCTTGATCTCAGCCTTGTTTTCCTCGTACACCTGAAGAATGCGCCTGCGGACGGTATTGTGGGTAATATGCGCTTCGGTTGTCTTCACGAGTGGATTGAGATATTCGAAAGCGGCGCGGAGGTATGGATCTTCACTTTGTCGGAAAGAAGAGTTGCTGTTGATGATCCACGAGACTACCAAACGCTGGAAGACTAGCCGATCAAAACGGCCAATGATCTGGTTTGCAATCTGCTGCTCTCGCGCGTCACGGGTATTCAGCTTCATCATCTCGGCGATATTCCTCGATGGTGTCTTCTCCTTTGCTTTGCTGGGCGGCTTCCGTCTTCCGGAAGGGTCCCAGACCTTGTGGTCATTCCAGAGATGGATCTCCGCGTTCTGCGTACCGCTCGAGGCCGTCGAATGAGGGTTTGGCCTGCGACTGTCAACACAGACCTTGCAAACCCATCGCCGCTTTGTATCATCATCGCTCTTCTCGATATCGTAGCCGAATTGCCATATCCACGACGATGTAGACGCGCAGCGTTGGGATTGCGTGTAGCCAGGGAAGTCTTTCCAAGGGAAGAAGTCCCACGAGTTCTTATCCTCTTGGTCCGGCGACTCGAGCACCATAGAGCTGATAATTGGGCTCTCAGCCATTCTACGCGGTACAGAATGCAGTTGCAAGAATGCACTTGCATGGAGACGTTCGAACGCGGCACCTAGACGCGAAATGTCCACGACCCCGTGACTGTTATGTTCTGTTTAAAGATACCTTAATTTGTATGTGAAAATGCATGGTATATAGGTACTTGAGATCTCTACCGACCGTGACCAAGTTGGTCCACCCTGAATTACAGGGTATTTTGGGCGCCAGGCCAGGAACCCCCTACCAGTCCATACCCCTGCTTCCATTTCCACGCATCCATTCCACGGAACCCTGGCGTGGATGGATGGATTATGTAACGGCCAGCTCCATGGAATGGATGGAAATGGATGCACGGACCATCCATTTCCACGGCGTGGATGCGTGGATGGTGGACGTGGAATGGATCGCCAGCCTGGACAGGTTGGTGTGGGAGAATTGAACTCTGCCCCAGAATGTACCGATCACAAAACAGCATTGTAAATGGCATCAGCCTTTATCGTTCATATTTATAATGCTATTTGGCTTAATACACACGATTACACACCCTAAGAATACACTGCATACACTATCTTGTAATGGATTCGTCATTATCTGCTCTACTTGAAAGGTTACGTGGTCGAACGCCTGGCAGCACACTCAGCAGTCTCGGGCTGAAGACGTGCAATGATATCTTTGGTGCGGGAAACTCGAATACAAACGCAACACCAAGAGAATCACCTTCTACTGTCCAACCAGGCACACCCGGTCGTATTCTGGGTGTCCAGCCTGTGGGCCCGGCATTAAGGAGGTCGCTCCCTACTGTCCAACCGAGTACACTTGGTGATATTCCAGAACCCGTACCTATAAACGCGGCACTAGAGGGACCACAATCAACGGGCCAACCAAGCAAACCAGGTAATCGCCAACAATACCAATCAAGTGTAAATCAAATCGACAATGCCAATGCGCAAACACAGGCGGCAGGAAACTGGATGAGCCGGCCACCACCAGGGAGCACGACGCCGACACAAGTGTCTCCAAGAAAAAGAGGCAGACCGCGAGGATCTCGTGCACCAAGGCGGAGAGATGTTCGAGAAGGAAATCGGGTGCAGGAACATCAGCCAAGTGCATACCAAGTCGACACGATCAATATTCAAATACAGGGACCTGAAAGCTGGATGAGTCGACCGCCGCCAAGGAGTACGACACCAATACAGGCGCCTCCAAGATCAAGAGGCAAACCGCGAACTTCTCGTTCATCAAGACGGAAAGATGCTAGGGAAAGAAACTGGCGGCAAAGGAGACAAATCCAACAGCAAAGACCACTGGTTGCGGTTGGGACCCCTCCACGACGCCAGAATATGAGATCACAACAAGCACAGCAACTAAAACCTGCAGAGGATGAACTGGATCGACGTGGATGTATGGCAAGACTGAGGTTTCAAGATGGCCAACAAGAACTTGGCGCCAAGCGTAAGGCTGATCAACATGGACAAAAACAAAACAAAAGGCAAAATCGAAGACGGGTTGAGAGTAGCAACCTTGAAGAGCAAACCCAGGCATTCAAGAGAGCTATTAAGCATCTGGAAGATGAATTTTCAGAGAAGGAGAGAATATCCTACACAAAGGATTGGCGTAAGCCGGTCCCCCGTGAGAGGAATATATCCACAGTCATGGACTTTTATCAAGCATTTCACAACATGGACACCCTACCCATACACACATGCATGATATGCTATCGGAAAATCAGCACCATGGAGATAAAAGAGCTTAGCTGGGAAGAGTGGACAAATAGCGCAGCGATGAATAGCTGCCGCACGTTTTCATGTCCAGATTGCTTCCCTGTTGGCAAGGCTATACGGAGCTGCGAAAACTGTGCAATGAAGATCCGCGAATGCAATATGGCGCGGGGTGGGAACTTGCATCAAGCACTTGGTTGCGAGCACATGTACCCGGATGCTCTCAGAGACCTGACATTGGTTGAGGAGAAGCTGATCGCACTCAACACCCATTTCGGCTTCGTTGCAAGAATCAAAGTGACAAAAAGCACCAAACAGAGTACAGCATATGCACGCCATGTAAAGGGTCACATAACTGTGTTTCCAAACAGTGTTCAAGACTTGGTTACCACAGTACTACCACATCCGCTTCTACAATCTTTGGAGGACATCCATATATCCTAGCATGGGCCGCAGAGACCAGCCCCCAGCGATCTATCCAAGTTGCTCTCAGTCCGGCGAGGAGCTGTGGAACGGGCGTTGCTTTGGCTAAAAGAATTTAACCCCCACTATCGGCATATCCAAATCGACAAAGCCGAGTTGGATAGTTGGGGAGAGCCGGCGCACGGGGTTCCGAGCCAGATCTATGACAGGATAGAGAGAGATGAACCATCGGCATGGGAAGAAACGCGAACAGCGCACATTGTGCCCCCAGCAGAACGTGGGATGGATGACGCTGGGCCCCAGTCACTCGAACAGATTGTGGACGGGCTGGGCAGAGCGTATGATGAGAATGATGTAAGTTACGACGAGGATCAGCAGCTCTATGACGAGCGCAGTAGGGAGGAGCTCGAGTATGAGGGCATGGGAAGCTTTCTTGATGAGATCCTTGCATCTGGTATGTTTCCACTGGATACAGCACCGCGAGCAACCGATGCCGATAAACTGCAATTTGCCATTGATACAATCAGAGGTGGACACACAAATGCGCAAACACAGCCGCCCAACCAGCCGACTGGGAGCGCGCAGGATTCGCACCTTCAGCCATACATTCACATTTCAAGAGGCAATGAGTTTGCAGATAGCAATGATCTCTGGCATCTTGCAAAAGCATTTCCAACACTATTCCCGTTCGGTTTCGGTGGGCCACGGTGCAAGGAAGAGATGGAATCGGACCTGTGGAAGAACAGTGTTCAGCTCACAGGGCATGTCCGTGATAGAGACAGTATTGGAGAGGGTGGAGAGGATGCGATTTCGCCAACACGTAATCTCGGACTTCACGCATGGATGAAGAAAGTGCTGCAACGACATGGTGGTCGCTTTGCCAATCATCCGGCGTTTTCATTCCTAGTATTCAACATAGAGGTTCGGTCTAGGAATAGAGGAGTAAGTATGGTGAGCGTGCGACGGACCGATTTTCCTGAGGTTGAGAGGATCATTCAGTCGTTAACACCAGAGAGGCTGTGGGAAGTGCAAAAGGAGTTAGAGGCTGGCGGGAGCACCCGAGATGAAGATATCAAAAAGCTCCTGCGATACATCTCATACTTTGGCTACAAACAGGCCATGTCGCAGGAGTCGCGGCTAGCCATGCGCAGAAAGATTAAAGCGCTCATCATCAGATACGGTATACCGGCGATTTGGTTTACGCTGAACCCTAATGACATTACGAACCCGGTAAAACTACGTCTGGCGGCATACCGAAAGGAGGACAAGGCTGCCGCGGAAGCAACCCTGCTTCGGGCCCTTCAGGATAGGTATGAAAGAGTGAAGCTGGCGATAACTGACCCCATAAGCTCTGCCATCTTCTTCCACCGCGAAGTAGAGATGTTCTTTGAGCATTACGTCAAGGTTGGGGAGGAATCTGTGTTTGGTCAGATTGGACAGTATTTTGGCGCTGTCGAGACCAACGAACGCGGTGCTCTTCATGTCCATGGTTTGCTATGGCTTGAAGGGAACTTGGAGCTCGGACACTTTGTCGGTGCTCATGGAAACGGGGAGGATGATGAGAGTGCGGCGATGGAAAGGGAAGGAATCCTGAAATATGTCGATTCTGTCTTCACTGAGGTACGTACATTCATATACTGATATGACCGAAAGCCAATGTGGGGTCGGAAGCTGAACTATTATCCAGGACCTGGATGAATCTGCTGCCTTTAGCGAGGAGAGCGAGACTAGGGTGGTTTACGACAACATATCCTACCTGATGACCGATGCAGGGCGCTTCTCTGAACAGTTTGACGATGAAGCCCACTTTTGCGCGGGCAGGGTCCAGATGCACGTCCATACCGCAACTTGTGTCAAATACTCTCATAACAAGGAGGGGGACAAAAAGCCCACATGTCGGTTCCATGCGCCTTGGAAGCTCTTTACAAAAAGCGAATTCGGCGCGGATGGTATACTTCGGCTCCAACGCTCACATCCCATGATCAACCGATGGAACAAGCCAATGGTGGTTGGGTTGCGGCACAATCACGACATCTCCTTCATCGGTACCCAAAGCAAGACAATGGCGCTGATATACTACTTGACAAACTACGCCACAAAGATCCAAGATCCGATCTGGAAGAGAGTGGCCATAGCAGCAGAGCTCTTTCCGAGTATCAGCACAACCAGCGCCGTCGGGCTAGGTGCAACAACTGCAAACTACGAAGCCAAGGCAAATATAAACCGCCAGTATCTGATGAGAATTGCCAACAGAATATTCACCGAGCGGCCATTATCACAGGTGGAGGTGATTGCGCACTTCTTGGATTACCCAAGTGAGTTCTCGAGTACCAAACAATGGTCATATGTGAATATGACAATGATATACTGGGCAATACTCCGACGCTGGCAGTATCTCCAGCAATGCAGTAGCACTTTAGGCGACGACGATGATCGACCTATCGAGAACATAGGTGGCAATGGCAACGGCAACGACGCGGAAGCCAGCGCGGAGAGGGTCTTGGTGGGAAGCGATGGCAAGAAGCTACCATACATTGAAGCCTACCACCACCGTGGAGAGGTGCTGCAGACATTATGCTTCTATGACTACATGTCGATTGTTACATTACAAAAGAGCATAGATTCATCTTACAAGGAGTTGGTGAAGATAGAATTTGAAAGGAACTGGAAGCCGGGAAGGGACTGGGTGCAGGTTCTAAGACCCCCGGGGAAGTATGCAGTGCCATGCATCAACGGCTTTCTCGATATGGACTTTGATATTGACACAAACGCAGACCGATACCGCAGGTAAGCACAAGCCATAGAACAGATGGGATGGATAAACGAGGAGCATATACTAATATTAGCACCAGAGCTGCAGTACAGCACCTCGCACTCTTCGTACCATGGGAGAAGTTCACTACAGCAGCGTCTGGTGACATCAACGAAATCTGGGAACACTGGAGACGGCAACTCCCCAAAAGACTCCAGACTATCGCAGGCAACATCCAGCTCTTGAAGCGATCAGCGGAAGATGCGCGGCGAGATGCAAAGCAGTGGGCGGCTGCGGGGGACGACACCGTTTTGGATGATATCGACGCTATGGGGTATGATCTCCAAGATCCTACAGGCCCAGTAAAAGCATATCGCCCAGACCAGGTTGGCCAGCTTGGCCGATTGATTGAGACAGTACGAGGTGCTACAGGCCCTAACCAGGTGACCGCTGGTTCGGAGCATCTTTTGCAGATGCTAGATCAGCTCCGCGAAGCCCAAGCAGATATCACCGAGTTTGCGGATGACGTCGAGACTGTCGCTTCCGCAGAGAACCCAGCGCAGTACCAGCCAACCATGGTAGCCAGGAGCGAGCTCCCAACGCAACGTCAGCTTAGAGGAATTAAGAGCAAGCAGGATCAAGCTGACAAGGAAATTGTGAAAAGAATCCGAGGCTCTGATGGAGTTCAGATTACGCAGAACACAGCTGCCGGCGCAGAAGCATCACTGAACCATACCTTCGCGGGCGCGGGAGAAGATATTATAGAAATGTCAGAAACAGACACCCGGAACACTCAGAGAGCCAGTGCCAGGGTCGCCTTTGGACCGTCGACAACATTCCTCCATGCCGGTCGGGAGATTGCAAGGAGGTTCACCTTGAACGAGCGGCAGGAGATCGCCTTCCTTTTAGTGTGTCGCCACCTCGATACCATCCCGGACGAAGATAAGAGGGATGATTTCGATAGCAGTAATGTCGAGAACAATGATAACGCACAACTATGCGAGTTCCTGGGTGGAGAGGGCGGCACCGGGAAGTCCAGGGTCATCGAGGCGTTGGCGGAATTGTTCGCTAGCAAAGGCATATCGCACAGGCTGCTGATAACGGCGACATCGGGGGTCGCAGCAGCGCGCATCAACGGCGTGACCATTCACTCCGCCTGTGGGATGCAACCCAACGCATCCGGCAGCAATGCCGACGATGGCAGCACGGTAACCTACGTGGACGGTGACGCTCGAAGAAGATGGAATGAAAAATGGCTGCTCATCATTGACGAGGTAAGCATGCTGGGCCTCCAGACGCTCTGTGATATCAACAAGCGACTTTGCGCCTCCCGAGGATCGAATCAAGATTTTGGCGGCATCCCAGTGGTGCTATTGTCAGGAGATTTCCACCAGTTCCGCCCGGTGCAGAATAAGTCGCTATTGACGCCATGGTCCGCCCTCAGGATTGCGGACGAAATGAGGGCGCACGCACTCTGGGCTCGATTTACCACCGTCGTTATGCTCACCGAACAGGTGCGCGCAGCGGGGGACCCGGAGCTGCAGCGGCTGCTGACTCGGATCCGGCAAGGGCAGCAAGACGAGTCCGACATGGAGTTTCTTAACAGCCGGTGCTTTAGGGAAGGCCGAGCCATACCATGGGGCAAGGGCATCACAGCAGTTACACCCCTCAACAGCACCAGATGGTGCCTGAACATGGATGCGGTCTTGGCCTTCCAGAGGCACCACCAGAAGCCAGTCCGGATATTTCTACCCCAGCACCGTTGGGGTAAACCCAATACATTACCGGTAACGGAGGAAGAAGTTACGCTCATGGCCAGCGTCGGGGATGACAGCAAGATCTGTGTGCCGGCCACATTCATGTTCGTGCCTGGTATGCCGGTTGTGGTGACCATGAATATAAACCCAGGTCTCAAGCTCGTGAATGGCGCCAAGTACACAGCGCTAGAAGTTATACCAGACAGCAAAAGATTCCCAGGCTATCAACTCGCCCCGAACATTATCCTCCACTTTGGACCACCTGCCGGCATCATCCTGTCGTCCGAGTCAACCAAGAAGTTCGAATTTGATGAAATGCCACCAGGCACAATTCTACTTACTCCAACGAGTGCGCAAATACCAATCGAAAAGAAGAAGAGGGTCAAGAAGAGGCCTTGGCAGAGGCATAATGTGAGCCGCCGAGGACTTCCCTGCACTGCAGCGTTCGCATGCACCGATTACAAAATCCAAGGCGAAACCCTCCTCGAGATTGCGCTGGAGCTGCGAGGAACCGGAACAAAGCTGAATACCACAACTGGACAACTCGAGCCAGGAAAGTGCGATCCGTACAGCCTGTATGTGCAGCTATCGCGGTGCAAATCGCTTGATGGTATTATGTTGCTGTCAAAGGCACGGGTGCAGGACATAGTCGGGAATAAAATACCACAGGAAATGTTTGATGGCGAGGCTAGGCTGGAACAGTTGTGCGAGAGGACAGTAAATGAGGCCCGATTATCGTTATTGTCATATCCATCTGCACAATACTAGCAGTAATGTAATTTAGATAATAGGTTTCTTATATATAAATAGAAGTAGGTAGAAGGATAGAAAACCAATATATATATAATCAGAGCATAAGAGAGAATCTCATAAAATATAAGGACAAGAGCAATAATGCTATCACAAACCGAGTTCCTTACCTCAGCAAGCTCAGGCCATTTGTGGGGCAGCCGACCGGACTAGTTATACCTAATTGGTAAGTCGAAAAATCCCAAAAATCCCAGAGCTTAAGAAGACCTTTCGTACCGAAAGGCAAATCCCAGCCAATGAAGACTTCTCTACACTTTGATCTGGAGGGAGGGTGAATTCGAAGTTCATCCACATGTGCCAAATGAGAGTGGGAGGATTAGGACCAATTAGGAGGTGCGGTTGCGCATCGCTTAATCTCAGAGAGCGAATGAGAATTCAATGAGGAAGAGAAGATTGGCACCTCTTGGGGGCATTCGGATGGGGTTAATCCGGACCAACAGGAGATGCAGTTGCGCTTACTCTCAGAGAGCGAATGAGAATTCACATGTGCGCATTGCCAAATGAGGAAGAGAAGATTGGACCAACAGGAGGTGCAGTTGCGATTCCGAATCGGGTAATTTTGCAGGGGGGGGGGCCAAATTTCGGGGGTGAAAAATCCCAGAGCTTAAGAAGACCTTTCGTACCGAAAGGCATAATAGGTATTAATTATAGAAACTTTTCTATAATTTCTAACGAATTCTATTGATTTTGTAGAATTTAAAACGTAAAAAAATATAAATGCGCATCCGGGTGCGCACCTATTGGGCCCCTTTCTTCAGAACATGATTACCTAAGCATGCCTACCCTATACTTCTAGGTCAGCAAGAGTTTTTAGTTGCACAAGAGAGCTAGCTACTTTATAACAAGCCTATGAATCCATTAGACAAAGCCAGGATGTCGTCGTCGTCGTCGTCGTCGTCGTCGTCGTCTTCGAGGTCAACCTCGCTCTCGTCGCTTTCAAATGCATCTGACTCCAAATCCGACTCCAACTCATCAGCGTCCTCGGGCTCAACCCGCCACTCTGGTGGTTCT
Source organism: Ilyonectria destructans (assembly GCA_020740775.1). NCBI lineage: Eukaryota > Fungi > Ascomycota > Sordariomycetes > Hypocreales > Nectriaceae > Ilyonectria > Ilyonectria destructans. The sequence goes on from JAHEWK010000017.1 coordinate 1,259,174, forward strand.
GTTTGGGAGAGGAACTCTCGTAGTAACGATGAGTATCGTGGTGTTGACTCCGCTGCTTCCTTTTTGGCCTCAAGATAAACTCGAATGTCGTATTCCTCACCACTGTTATGGAGTTGACGTCTTGCCCACCGCAGTCGTTGGATTAGCCCCGGAGTAAGGCCCTGGAAAGACCGAATAGTATCGAATAAACCCATGATATTTTGCCGAGTAGGGAGGAGAATTGTGGGTTGGCTGAGTCGCGTGGGAAAATCTCTTAGAGCACTTGCAAGTGGTATCGGGACCCGAAAGGCATCCCTCTCCACATGTTCCTCACTTCGTTCAGCTTCAAGCTTCCATGGTATTATGTAGTCCAGCCTATCCTTGTCACGGCTCCAGGTAGGACCGACCAAAAGGATCATATTCCGTAATGCTCTACGGCAGTGCTGGTTGACGATCTGCTGACTGGCGGAGCGTAGCTCGTTGGTGTGGATCATGACACGCAGCCAATCCTCATGGGCTTTCCTTTCGGTTCGTTGGAAATCTCTTGCTGTCAAGACATTCGGAGCCATATCTGAGGATAACTGTTCGGAGCGATTTTGACCGAGAAAGCCGGTTCCCAATCGAATGTGGCGGTTATGTTGAGGGGGCAAGAAATAAGGGGCCCAGTATTGAATCTGGAAGAACGTCGGCTTTCCATGATACCAAGTATCTCGAGCATGATTAGTCCCGACTTCTTTTGTCTGGTCGCTGTCAAAAGTGACCATAATGCAACTGCCGATACGGCGCTTCAGGTGGTCGTCAAATAACCCGGCTGATTCACTGATGATGCTCCAGAACTTCTTGAAGGTTTGGTAGACTTGTAAGAAATGAATTCGATGCCATTTCGGTGGATGAGCCCGCCCAAACAGATGCCTGAAGACGAACTCTGACCAGCCATCCCCGGGGGGGAGATATTTGCGTGTGGTCTTCCAACAAGGGAGCTCGTTCGGCATGTCGGAATCCTCAACGATGTCGGACAATGCCGCGCTATACAAAGGCCATGCCTCCATGTAAATTTCCCAGATCGTCTGAGCCGTGACAACTTGACTTGTTTCAGCTGCTGAATCTTCATGGGCTTGTCGCAGCCGAGATAAGGTGGAGAGGGCATTGCGCCCGAGGCTGATACGCACCCGCTCCCAGTACGAGTGCATCTTCGACAGGAGATGCTGGTTATATGCGCGTGCAATCTCCTCTGTGGAGAGCTTGACAACTCGATCAGCTAACTCCCTGCCCTCTTTGTCTCGTCCCTCGTCAAATGCCCGTCGAGCCTCTTGAAGCCATTCTTGGAGGAAGAACTCCACCGTAATTTGTGTGGTTGTCAGGGCCTGAACGTTTGCCTGGGAAGCCAGACGCGCCTGGAGGGGGCTTCGGGATATATAGAGCTGTGTCAACGTTTCGAGCGCCAGGTGTCCATGTCTCCAGTCAACTTGCGCACTGGGAATCCAAAGCATCCCGCATGAACCGATTGGCTCTTCAAGACCGAGACCACGCCTCTCGTTGAGCATCCCTTGTTGCACTTGAACCCTCCAAGAAGGGCGCCAGATCCACTTGTCATGGTTGTACTCTCTCTCACTCTGGAAGTTGAAAATCAAAAGGCGACAGAAGAGCTGGGCTGTGTAGAAAGCGAGAACCTGCCGAATAGAAGTCTCGGCAGGGTTCTCATTATGTAATTGATCGACTGGGCTCAGAGACGCTTCTTGGAAAAGATGATCGAGCGGCAGGATGAGGCGGGCAGCTTGAGTGAAGATCAATGCGTTGATGTCGCTCGTTGGGACAATCCAGAAGGGATAATGTTCGTCGGCATCTGGACGAAGTGGGACTACTCGAGAAAGCGGTCCGGTTTGGGGTCTCCGGTCGGGATTGAAAAGGCCGCGATCCCACATTGTCAGGATGGTATCGAGGCGAAAGGTGACGTCCTTACGAAGCCCATAGTTTGTCAGCGCTTGTGGATTTGAGATTGCTCTCAAGTGCCGCTTATTTGCCTCCCAAGCACGAAGAAGGGAAGTACGGCTGAGCTGGCTGTTGTAAACCCTCTGACGATCTTGGGCCATCGAAGCGAGGTCCTGAATCATCTCATCGTCAAACGCGAGTAGCGGGAGTGAGCCGGAACTGAAGAGCGCGTAGCTGCTGAACATCACCGCAAAGAGCTCCTTGTTGGAACTGTATGCCTTGGCGCGGGGAGTACCCAGTTGACGAGACTCCGGATGGCCGAGGTTTGAGCTTCGTGTTCTGTTTATCTTTGATGTCAGAGTACCGGTATCCCGAAGGAGGAAAGACCGGAAGTGGGTCGCCACCAAAGGAGCATCTGGAGCAATGTCTAAGAGTCGCTTGTGTGCGTGACGGTTGCACTGGCTTTTCCAGAGAAGGGTGTACGGTTCGCCCCCGCCAAGGTCAGACGAGCGAGGATCCGTAACAATATCCCGGATCCCGATGTCGATCCAGCATGAGCGAATATCCAGATGACCAGGATTCAGATCTTTCAGAACGGTATCCTCAAAATAGGAGAGTGTCTCATGAAGGCTTGGCCTAGCGAAGGTATTCTTTAGGTCATGGGCCTGGAAGAGCAGGCGAGGATGTTGGAAGTAGGCGATGGCCTCTCCCCGTCGTGTCGGGACCCGAAGCTCATTTGCCTTGACCACAACTAAGCGCCAGAACCGGCGAAGATGTTGGGCAGGAAGGGTGTAAGCCAGGCGAAAGGATCGGTTCTCGTCCTCTGCGCTCCACCGCCCCATAGCCGGCTTCTCTTGGTAGGAACGAGACTTTGCATAGGCAATGTCAAATGTCCGAGGAATCTCTTGGCGAGATGGGTCGGAGATGGTTTCATACGCGGCTGGGATGATGATCTTGTCATAGAAATCCCTCTGTCACTCAAGAGAGAGGGCGTTGGAGGTGGCAGATGTCATCGAGTGGAAATCACGACAAGACTCGGGGAAGAAAACAAAGACCGAGAATCTGACACTCCTTGTATTGAATGACCCAAGAGGGATATGACGTGTTTTTGCCAGGTCGAGGCCATGAGGCTGTATGACTTGATCCGTCGACAGGTTCAGGGAGAAATGGGGCAGGAAGGAAAGGCGGAAGTCGTTGGGGGCTCGGATAGCGGCTAGGTCTTTGGCCCCGAGCCAGATGCTATCAATATCCCATTGCCGCGTGATCGTGACAGAGGACTGCGATAGAGTGGCTTGCGTTTTTTGGAAGGAAAGTGGCTCAATCGGCTGGCTCGAGAGGAACCTCTTCCACTGAGGAAAGTAGGCGCGGGGGTCGTATGATCCACTTTCACCAAAGATGTCCGCGAGCGGTGGAAGAAAACGTTGGAGATGTGCCACCCTCTCCTTGAGTGTATGCGCCTGTTCAGACTCGTTTTGCTCTTGTATATGTAGACCTAGGCAGAGAGAGTTAGGTAAGTGTTTATCAGATTGCCGGGGATGGGAACGAGGAGCTTACAGTCGCATCCAATGTCAAAGAATGTCCGGAATATCTGGTCATATACATTGCTCTGCGCTCCGAGGAAATCAGCACCACCCCTGGTCTCCTGGTTATCAATAGCTTGAAGGAAGAAATCCAGAGGTGAACTGGCTGAACGCGGAGATCGTGGCGCTGCGACGGTTGGCGAAGAAGAACCGAATGATGGCGACGGGCTAGATGAGCACGAAGAGCTAGGCGAGCTCAGCAAGGACAGATGAGAAATGCTAGGCTCAGAAGGCGAGAGCTCTTGCAAGTTTGAATCATGTATCGGGATCGGAGTGCCGGGACGGGATTCGAGGTCGAGGTTTCCTGGAAGGCTTTCGGAGACACTAGGAGTGAGTGCAATAGGCGAAGAGCAAAGAGAGAACGAGCCAGGCTCGGGTGCAAACTCAGATTCAATATCGGATAGAACTTCTTGCCGGGAATCGTCCAATGAATTAGGATTGGTAGCCAAATCATCATCATCCAAGGTGAGAGCTGAGAACCCGGGGATAGACTCTTTGGGTCTTTCATTGAAAGGCAGCGGGCTTGATTCCGAGGTGTCTGCTACCACAATGGTTTCTTGTGGCTCCGCCAGCCGCCCGATCCGCGATGAGGACCTCTCGATGCGTCCAGGTCTTGCATCATGTCGCGCTCGTCTCGACGATAGCGTTCTGCTGGTAACCGTGGTGGCTTCCGAGGCAGCTCTTGTCGCCGGGTTGACGGCGGGCAATAAATGCCTATCATGCAGCCTTGGGCTCTGACGCCTTGATTGTTCTTCGCGTTCTTGGTTGGAGAAGGGTGCTTCAGTAGCCGCAACGGCCTGCGGAGAACCTCCAACAGCTTGATCTGTGTTGTCGACCAGCTGGACGAGTTGGTTCGTTAGGCAGTCTTCACGGTGTTGAGCCTGGTTTGCTGTACGAGCTTGTAGGCGGCGAACTTGTGCCCATTCCCGCTTGCGTCTCTTTCGTTCATCGGCAGAAACGGGGGCAGGAGGCATTGTTTGTCTGGTGGACTGCAAAGAGGATAGAGAGAAGGGAATGAAGATGAGCTAGGTAGGATTGATGGACTGTTTTCTCTGCATTCATTTTCAATTATTACTCCGCGTCAAATCGTTGTTTGCATTACGTTTAATTGCGATAATCCTTCCTCAGACCTCAAATAAGCAGGATTGAATGGGAACCGGGGTATCAGGCGTTCGTGTTCGCGAGCATTGCTTGTCTCTAAGTTTCAAGTGGCTGACAGCTAGTGGTATCATTGGACCACAGATGCGTTGGGGCTTGTCGCGGGGGATTATGTTGCTTAGACAGGAAAAGGATCGCAAGCCACAACGGGCAACCAAATGAAGGGGTTCAATACTGCGTATTAGGGATGCCTGACGTCGGCATTCTTGTTCAAAGAGTGTTCACCCAGATTATATGGTCAAGAGCATCTCACGATGCTAGAGCTCCGTTATGAGTCGTCATATATATAATAAATAGGAACCTCTAGAAGAAGCTTGCCATCAATTGGCTGCGCTAGGTTGTTGACAAGTGACGGGGTAGTTCTCGGCACAGGGTGTGTGTGTGTGTGTGTATGTATTTTGACGCCGTTGGGCGTCGCTAGTGGACGCTATCCCTTTGGGGATATCGGGCGTGTTACGCTATAAAACTAATTACATGTAACAGATCTCTAAATGAGTGTCCCCATTTTAATGATGAAATCATCCATTCCTTCTCCGTCAGCGGATACCGGGATTGCGGCGCGACATCGTCGCGCCGTATGTCGGTAGGGGCGTCTGAGGTTACTTGGGTGGGAGCCGGTTGGCCTCAGACGCAGTCGTTCGGTTGTTGCCGTATTTTTAAGTTTTTATTCATTTTTCTGAAAGATGGGTACTCCGAGCGGTCCTCCTAGTGTCTAGGGCACACCTTCGTGAAGAAGGATGTGTCTTCGGCCAACTGGGTGAATCGCTCGAAGTTTTTGGTGAGGGCCGCCTTGATAGCCCCACGGGCGGGGTTCAGGCGGAGTCGTCTGTCGGGAGAGACCTTCCGACAGTAGAAGATGTGGGTCGGGTGTTTTCTCCGTCCGCATGAACAGTTAATGGCTGCTTCGTGGCCTAGCCTTTCGTGGTAGTCCGCGAAGTCGCCGTGCCCTGATCTTGCAGCGAGGAGGTGGTGTAGGGTAAGTCGGGGGAGCGCGAGGACGGGTGAGGGCTTCGTGCTCGGACGTATATCCAGAAGGAGTTTGTAGTTGTTGATGGCGTTGGAGGGGGGAGCCTCGTACCACCATCTGGTGGACTGTACCCTTACTCCTCGTCTCATGTATCGCTTTATGCGAGCAAGTGAGGGGGGGTTGTCAGACGGGGTGGTTATCTTTACTCCGTGGTTGGCGAGTTCGTCAGCAAGGTCGTTGCCAGGGATGTTAGTGTGACCGGGCAGCCATTTCACTATTATGTTTCCTTCCTCCCGTACTAGTCGCTAGAATTCCAAGAAGACTTCTTGCGACCTCGCCACAGGGTAAGTGCTTGCGAGGATCGGACATTTGCCTGCCAGTCAACCCCCAACAGGCGAGCCGACCACAGACGATGTGCCGCGCACAAATCACGGGCAGCGTTCCAGGTCAGCATTCGAGTTTCCGCAGCATAAAGTATATAGTAAGCTCAGGGCTCGATCAGCTGAATGGCTAAGCCGTGCGGTTTTAACTTATCAGAGGCATTCTCAATGCGAAATAGAATGACCTGATGGTATGGTACCGGGTAAGTAGATCTTGACGCACTCTCATGGCATGACAAGGATGCTGTCGACGTCAAGGCATATTCTGATTGGCTTGCACCCGATGAAGCGCCGCTAAGGCCAGATTGGCTTAGCTAGTGGATATGACAGGGATACTGTAGACTCCATCCCTGATTTTCATTGGCTCTGAAATATGACAAGGATACTGTAGACGCCATGCCTGGCTCGTATTGGTCAAATGCAACCAGGGGTCTGGCGCCGCTGACCAGGGATTGCCGGTGTTTTTGGAGCGCCACTTGAGAATTGCACCTGATTTTGCGTCTTTGATCGGGCATAAAATGTTGAAATATAATTACAAAAAGATGTTTCATCATGTTTAAAGTACTTTGCGACTTTCTCTATTGATTGATATAGGTTTTATTTGGAAAAGAGTTGTGGTGGATTTTACGCGCATTTAAGTATATGATTTCCATCGCTCTCGAAATTTCACTAAGTTTCTCACGACACACACCAACCCACGCCGCACTTACAACACTGATATCCTGCACCCGCTACAAGCCGGAGGGCTACCGAAGCGCTCCGCCGTCGACCTCGTGGCCCATCTGGTACATGATATCGAATCGGCATTGCTCTGCGGCAAAGTGGCCACACTGGATATTCAGGGCGCCTTCGACACAGTGATGCGCAACCGCCTAGTACTGCGACTACGTGAACAAGGCTGGCCCGATTTCCTCGCACGTTGGGCGGAATCCTTTATGACCAACCGCACAGCGAAGGTACGCTTCCAGGACATTACAACAGCAACCGAACCTCTACAATGTGGGCTGCCACAAGGCTCACCAGCATCCCCGATTCTCTTCCTTCTCTACACAGAGCCTATCTATAGGCTGGGACGAGGCTCGACACACACTGCTCTAAAAGCCCGCCTACGACAGTCAGCCAACCGCAGAGGGTATCCTGACGATACAGCAATGCTCCGCACAGGCAACACACTGGAGCAAACAACCGCCGAGGTCACAGAGGACATGGACGAGCTGATCGCCTGGGGCGCTGCCAACGGCGTAACGTTCGACCCCGAAAAGACGGAGCTCATGCACTCCACCCGAAGGACAAGGGCCGAGACTACGCCCACCGTCTTCCACAACGACACCGAAATCACCCCGGCAGAAGATCTACGCTGGCTAGGCGTATGGCTTGACAGAAAGCTCTCCTTCAAAACACATGTCTCGAAATGGGCCATCAAAGCCCGCAGCGTCACCAACCTACTCCGCGGCTTCTGCAGCACAGTAAAGGGCCCGCCCGCACATGCAGTCCGTCGCGCAGTAATCGCCTGCGTAGAGCCCGTTCTACTGTACGGTTCGGAAGCCTGGTACCCTGGTGTAACGAACGCAAAAGGGGCCTCGACAAGGACTCAACACCTGACGGATCGAATTGACTCGGTACTGAAAATATCGATACGCGCTATCCTCCCAGCGTGGAAAACCACCCCTATTCCAGCCCTCCACCGCGAAGCCGGAATCGCCCCCGCAGACCAAATCCTCGAAGCCCACCGCCTACGTTTTTCCACCAGACTGCGCTCACTCGACCCTGACCACCCGCTTGCAAACGTCAGCGTAAGACAAACTAACCAACAGGATGCCCAACTCACCCGCCTACAGCGCACAATCGCCCTCACGACGGCGTGCCCCAGACCACTGATCCTTCCAAGCTCCTCCAACGCCATAGAGGCTAGCCTGCAAGATGCACCGAAGCCCAGGGCCGCTCAGGCCTTTCGCCTATGGGCTAAGGCCCTGCCAAAACACGATCTAGTGGTATACTCAGACGGCTCAAGGCTGATCTCAGGCGCTACAGGATATGGATTCGCTATCTTCAGCGACGATTCCGAAACAACCTATGGCTACGGACGACTCGGCCCAGCTGAAGTCTTCGACGCCGAAGCCCTCGGTGCCCTTGAGGGCCTGAAACGCGCTGTAACCACTTCGGAGGATGCACAGCTCCGCAAAATTCACGTCTGCTTGGACAACCTCGCAGCGGCACAGTGCCTTTCAGGCCGCCCGTCGGACTCTTCTCAGGCGATCTTCGCCGAGTTCCAGAACATCGCCAAAACACACCAGGTACACATTAAATGGTGCCCAGGGCACGAGGACATTGCTGGGAACGAACGAGCCGATGCCCTAGCTAAGCTAGGTTGCACCCTGCCGGAGCCGCCCGGAGCCCAACCTACTCTCGCGTACCTACGCAGAGCTACGAAAGCCAAACCACGCGCTGACTTCAAAGCCTGGTGGAACGACAATCTGCCCCGCGGGTATAGAGAATTGGGTCTCGCAGCGACTCTCTCCTGCCCCAGCGAACTCCAAGTGCCCCGAAAAGCTCTCCGCCACCTTCTCGCAGCGCGGTCTCAACACGGAGACTTTGCCAACTACCACGAAAGATTCAACCACGAAGACGCCAAGCTAACCTGCAACTGCGGGAAACGCAAGGCCCCCGAACATCCCTTCCTCTGCCGACAGGTTAAAAGCAGCCGGCGGATTCGGCTCCACCCGACGCCGCAAGACGCAATCAACCGCGTCTTAGGGAAAGACTTTGGCGAGTTTATTCAGTTGCTGGAGGCATCGCAGTTCCACACTAAGATCTGCCCCCAACACTGAAAAACGCGTTATAACAACATTCGCTTCCCTTTTATTTGTTCTTTTGCTTTGTGTTATTTCTCCCCCGGCCGGTTGCTCGAACGGAACGGTTTTTTTTTTCGGATGCTATTTGCAGTCAGCTGATCAAATAGCGTCTGTCCAACGTACCCTCAAGCTGCCCGCCAGTAGCCCAGTCGGACTACTCTGACAAATAGGTCTTCCACAGTCCCTACACAAAAGACTGAGTGAGCAACGCAGTAGGCATACTGCGACCCTAACCGCACGCGTACCGAGCGGCGGGCTTGAAAACCAATTTACTGCAATGTTAGATGACGGGATTTAGGGAGTTGGGGGGAAAATGGATGGATGCGTGTAAAGCTGATCTGCCCACGGACGGGTTAGCCCCACGTAACCTACCCTACACCTCAATTTTATCATTGTTTTACCTACCCTATACCTGGGGCAGGGAATATGTAATCTCTAGATATAGTTAGCCTAGCACGCCATCTTGCCGCACGACGGATTGGCGGGACTTTGTGCCCGTATTTAATGAAATCATCATCATCATTTACATGCCACCTACCTGTAATGGCAGAGCTGGTATCTCTTAACGCCACCGGGCCGGTTTTCGCCGCTCAGATAACATGCACTTCATCATCTCTCACGTTGCAGATATTCTTCCTGGAAATCGGCCAGGTAGCCCATTCAAAGCTATAAAGTAGGTTGCTGTTGAACAGTTCAACGCTGTCGACTCCTATACATTCTCGTCGGTGTCCTCGGCCGCCGACGTCCCCACACCGGCGCCGTTGCTTTGATCACCGCCCAGGCCCCCCAATCGGGGAAAACGAAGCGGGATCTCTGATTGGCTGATTGGCCGGCATCTCAGAACGTCAGTTCATCATTGCTCGGAGCCCGCGGGCGCCCATCACTTCCATCCACGTCACCACCCTACCCTCGTCAGACCGTGCCCAACACTCTTCGAGCAGCTGGCCCGCTAGTTCCACCGGAGGCATAAGCGTTTTCTGTGTCAGCATACGAATGATGCTCCGGATGAAGTCTCTATCCGTAGCTTCGTTGGCGAATTGCCCAGCCTAAAGCGCGGGGATGGAGGACACTATCATAAAATGCAGGAGGTTGGAATCCCTCGCAGATGCAGCATTACTTGGGCAATGAGAGCACCAACTGGCTCACCAGCACCAGGCAATAATGCCTGCACAGTCTCGGCTGCTTTCAGCGTCGGGAAATAGTGAAGAAGTAATGCTGCCACCGCCAGTCGATGCGCTTCCCCCGTGTCACGGCAATGCTTGCGTGACTGAGCGTCGTCCATGCACACGGACGAACAGGCTCCTCGCCCAACATAGTCCGTCAGCTGCATAGAAAGCAGGTCCACACATGTCTGCCGAGCTGTCGAAATGGCCTGCCTCGTTGTGCCCTGTCGCCTAGCCTGCACCGTGGCTTTGCCGGCGACACATATTTGCCGAAAGAGGGGTCCCCAAGCTGTATTGATGAGAAAGGGATCAGCCAAAGGCTCCAGAGTGCAGGAGACAGTGCCCGGAATCGGGTGATTAGACTCGGCCTCATCGCAGGGATATTCGTAGGTGAAGCTAGCCTGGGTCTCCATCCAAAGCACGGCGTTGGCCTACATCGGCGGAACCGAATGACCGCTGTTTTAGAGCTTGGAGAGAAGTGCCCGTGCACCATAGCCTGCCATAGTACACCACATAAGACAAGGCGGACTTCGGAGGCTGCGGGTGCCGCTATTGCCCCGCCCTCAGCAATGGGAGTGGAACAGACTCCGCTTGCACGGTTATAAAAGGCGAGCCTATCTGCTCTTCCGGAGGAATCCTCCTGAGAGGGGATAACGACAGTAACCATATGTGCCCATGAATTAAGGCCGAGAATTCATTCGAGATGTCATCCATTCGGAACGTGGCTATCCTTGGAGTACGTATTGCGTGTGAGCCAGCATGGCTATAAGTTTTTCCCTTTTCTCGTTCTGTAGAGACGACACTGATTCGGATCTCTATAGGCTTCCGGGAATCTCGGCAGACTGATATTTGCACACCTTGTCTCCGCTGGCTTCAACGTAGTGATCATCACCCGCCCCGACAGCAAACTCCTCAGTGTCTCTGACTACACTTCTTCCGCTCCATGTTCGAATGTCACCATCGAAGTCAAAACCTCCCCGTACTCTGATCTCGATGGCTTAATTCAAGCATTCGCCGGCCAGGATGCAGTCGTTGAGGCTTTCAACCCCGATGCCGCACAGCATCAGCGCACCATCGTTCGCGCAGCGCTTGCTGCTCGTGTCAGCCACATCATAACACCAGAGTTTGGACTCGATACCTTCAATGAGCACATAGGAGAGACGCTGGTTAGCGGATCCAAGATTCGCGCGCAGCAAGAGCTGGAAGAGGAAATTGCCGCTGAAGCGGAGAGGACCGGAACACAGCTAAAACTCGAGTGGACTGCCATCATTGTGGGCGGCTGGTATGACTGGGGCATTCAGAAGGGGATGTTCTGGGTTCAGAAAGATACCAAAACGATCATACGGATCGGGTCGGGCAACCAGAAATACTCGATCAGCCGTGTGGCACTCAACGGCGAGGCCGTCGTGGAGGTCCTCCGCAAACCCGAAAAATACAGAAACCGGCCAGCATATTTCGCGAGTGCAACTCTGAGCACCAACGAGTTGAACGATATGATCAACAAGATAGCGTTGGCCAGGAACCAGGAGCCATGGAACATTGTAGACGCACCCATTGACGGAATGCTCAAGATTGGGAGGGATATGTGGGAGAGGGATACGGCAGCCGGAGTTCAGGACCGCCTGAGCTCTGAAGCTTACCGAATTTTGGGCACTGCATCGGTATTTGATGAGAACAATCGGTACGGTGCGGACTTTAGCACCAAGGTTGAGCCTTCCGGAGGCGAAGATCTGGAGAAGTTGAGGAAGAATTTGGAAGGCCTCCTTTTTCAAGGCTGATGCATTGCCCGATCCGGGCATGGTTTCTTCAACATCCCGTCCGCTCATGACTAGAGCAATATGTCTGGTTCAAAGCAACAGGGCTGCAGTCTACGCTATTGATTGAACTCAATTGACCGTCTAGAGAAGGCAATCGATAGGGACGCATGAAGAATTGATACGGGTCGTGGCTGCAACATATCTCGCTTCAAATGCTAGTGGGGATGGAAATCATCGAGCAAAAGGGCTCGCCTTTCCTCCTCAACTTCTTTAAGGTATGCATGCATGGGAGTCCATGCGAAGTTGTGAAAGTGTGACTGCAGCGAGCCTTGTGTGGTTTTTGAAGTAGCTGCCGTTGCTCTTGCACCTTGCGTAGAGCTTGGTGTGAAACCTAGCCTCGCACCGCCTCAAACAACACTCCGGAAACTTCTAGAGGCGTCCGCAGTTGCTGAGTGGCCCGCATATGTTTAAGTTCCTTCAGTTGGTTCGTAATAGCGTGTTTCATCGCCTGCCAAACGTCGAAGAGGTCAAATGTTGAAGTCTTGATGTGCGACTTGATTAGTGAATGGATGCCTTCAGCCCTAGAACATGCACATTAGTAGTTTGTTTCCCGCGCCAAATACCGCAAGCTACCTGCCTCGAGGTCGCTACGTTGCCGAAGTGCAAGTGCTCGTCCACCCACGCTTTGACAATTTTCTCTTTATATGGCTCGAGCCAGTACATCTTGATGTACCCCACAGACTCGAGGTATTTGCTGCCATATTTGAGTTCAAACTCAGCCAGTCGCTCTTCGAATATCTTTTCATCCGGGGAGGCAACAATCAAGTGCCAGAACGCGTAGAATTCATCCCACACTTTGCATTCGGCTTGGTCTATTACCCGATCGTCCTTAGAGGCAAAGAACGGTCGGCAGTGCTGAAGGATTGCCTTATTGACATGCCAGAGGCAGAGCAGTGCTTTGGAGGGAGAAAACCAGACTGCAGCAGCATTCATGGCCGCAAGGCATCTATCGGTCAGAATGACCGAGGAAAACTCACGTTGGTACAGCGATCTAAGGTGCTCTAGTGCCCACGAGTAATCCTCTTCTGATTCACCCGAAAGAAAGGCAAATGCTATGCAGAAAGAACGCTGGCAGGAATCAACTCCAACCATGTCAAGCAGCGGCATGTGGTGCTTGTTCGTCTTATATGTGCAATCCAATAATAAAACATGAGTCGTGCTATTCATATAGTTAACCCCTTATTGCCAGTTGAATAACTTTTCGCACGTGCGGCATCACATGATCAGGAAAATCCTTCCGCAGCCCGATTTCCTCCCCCTTTACATCATACTGTCTATCGCGATCATAACACTCCTCTACAACGCCACCAATACCCCGATTTCAATCGTTTTTTTCATGATGGATCGTGAAAATGAGTCTCTCTTTATTTATGATCCCAATTTTATGACGATTGACGAATTTTCCAACGCATCACAGAGCGAGATCGACCCCTTCACAGACGAGGAGCCTTCGCCCCTAAGCACAGCAGAAAATCCCTCAACACAAATCCCTCCGCCGCCCGCATCGCCGACTTTTGATACATTCGATGACCTCTTTGCCTTCCTTCAAGACTTCTATCTCAACAAGGGCGCTGCCCTCATCAAGACGGCTGCCACGAAGAAGCCAGGATGCCACCGGAACCCCACAACTACGATATGTCTCCCTTGGCTGCGATCGCGGCCCGGCTTCGCGAGGGCCTCGGTCTACAGGGCTTCGACAGCCGAAGAAGAGGAAAATCGACTGCCCGTTCAAGATCACAGCGAAATCTAGCTCGGCCACGAACAATCTTTGGGTCTATCAACCCAAGGGCTGTCATAACCACCCTGCCTCTTATGACCCCTCTGTTCACCTCGTCTATCGAAGAAGGACTCAAGCACAGCGCGCCCTCGCGCAGTCACTCGTTCAGATAAATTCTCTTCCTGCCCGGGAAATGGGTGAAATCCTTCGCCTTTCAACACCAACACCAAGCTATTTTACGCAAAAAGACATCTACAATGACCGTCAACGCCTCCGGCAACAGGCTCTCGGTGGCCTGACTGCAACCCAGTCCTGGATCTCTATCCTACGGTCACATGGTCTGTGGCATTTCATTAAATATGAAGATGACGATGAGAACCGCGTTCAGGCAGTCCTTTGGACTTATCCCTGGTGTGAGACTCAATGGAAGCGTTTCCCTGAGGTCCTTGATCTTGATAATACATACAAGACCAACCGCTTCAAGATGCCCTTCTTCCAGGTGACCGGGATGTCAGACCAGCGGTCTGTAGTTAACTTCGCATTTGGCCTTATCAACAATGAGAAGGAAGAGGCCTATCTTTGGCTCTGTCAGCAGCTCGATATATGCCGGCGAGAGCTTCATCTTCCGACCCCTTCTGTGGTCATCACAGATAAAGAAAACGCTCTCAAGAACGCCCTCAATCAGGTTTTCCCAGCTGCACAGCAGCAACTATGCGTCTGGCATATTAATGCTAATGTGAAGGCAAAGATTAGATCACGGTGGAATTCCGATGACCTCGATGACCTCGAAGACCTTGAAGCCGACAGCTCTGAAGCCGACGATGCCCCACGAGAATACGAACCTGACCTCGAACGCCTAGCATCACAGCCCTCGTTGCCCCTCGATGATACACATAGCCGCGAAGGGATGTTTGAGGCATGGAAACGTGTCATCTATGCCCCTGTGGAAGCCGAATTTGAAGCTCAATGGAAGAGGCTTAATGACACATATCCTCTTCAACACCGTATCCTTAGTTACATCTCTAAGGAATATATGGCCTGGCGGCTTTAATGGGCGAAGTGTTATATTGATAACTATCGCAATTTTGGCCAGAGGGTTAACAGCCCTACAGAGACTGCACATAAAGATGTGAAGTTATTCCTAGTGACCGGCACAGGCGATCTTCTTGCCCTTCATCAATCCCTCGAACAGATGCTTGAAAAGAAGAAGCGAGACTATATTCAACGGGCTGCGGATATGAATATGCGTATCCGGACTAAATTCCTCCATCGCGAATGGCTTCGTGATATCAATACCCAGGTTTCTTATGTTGCTGTTGACCTAATGGCTTACTAAGCCCGTCTTGCGATAGCGGCATATCATACTGAAAAGAACCCACGCCCGAAGCCTCTGTCTGTGTGTACGGGCAAGTTCACGCAGCAATTTGCCCTTCCATGTGCTCATCAGATCCTAGGGCGGCTCGAGGCTGATGAGAGCATCCAAAAGCAGGATATTCATCCGCGCTGGTGGCTTGAGAAGCATCTGGTGAGAAACCTGCTTCTTTGTACGTGAATTTCGCTAATTTCCACCCCCTAGGACTTCGAACAGCCACTCCTTCGAATCCGAGACCCCTATGTTGCTCAAAGCCTCCGCGGCCGACCCCGTGCTACGATGAATAAGAAGACTACAGTTCCTTCGAATCTACGGTCTCTGTATGGCGATGACAACACCACAACCGCATCATCAGCATCATCACAATCACCGACTCCATCATCATCAGCTTCGAGGATAATGGGTAGGGTTGACAGCCCTAATAACGTATGGCGGATGACTGCAAGCATCCGCCGGGACCGCACACAAGCCGAGATTGAGTTAGAATCATCACCATCACGAGCCTCAACACCATCACAGACACAGGCCTCAACGCGACCTTCAACGCGGTCCTCGACTCGATCACAAGCTAGTACAAGACCACGCATGAAGAAAACAGGAAGCAGACAAGGAAGGGGAACGCAGGCTAGCTCGAGGCCCTCGGCAACACCAACGCCGTCTGGCAATAGCTTCATTCCAGCTACTCAGTCGTCCCTACGAGATGAGATTGTGGTCAGGCTGTGAGGGATTTTCCTATGATTCCAGGGCGCCTCTTGCTGTCATAGTAATTTTGGTGTGGAAAGGAGAAGGTAAGGAAATCTAAGCGAAATAGCGAATTCTCACGTGATAGTTATTCAACTGGCAATAAGGGGTTATATGAATAGCACGACTCAATGTAATTAGGACCAGCGATGTTGGCAAGGCCAGCGCTAAAGTCATCCTTCTTATTGGACAAGGGTTGGCCCGTGGAATCTTGATTGTTTACATCTAGAGTCCTTGTCTTAGCCCAGATGAAATTATTGAGTTCATACGATAGAGAATTCTTGGTAGGATTGCGGGTCTTGGTGTGTATCTTTCAAGATGGTGTGTGCACTGTACGACATTCTCGTTGTGTTCTCACTCTTATCGTCCGAGGTTTACCAGGGGGGGGGGGGGGGGGGTTCTTCCCAAATTAGAACTAGCAATTACACATCCACATCATTATCGCCTCCACGTCACATCCGTCACATGTTGCAAGGTAGAGCGGCACTGGAATTTCACGTCGTTCAACGTCGTTGCACCGAATGAATGGCTTAATAATGAATGGGCCTAGGTAATTCGCCTGGAAGTTTTCTTTGAAGGATTTAAGTTAGGGACTGAAATCAGAGGCGAACGCGCTGAAGGTAGAACGCGGGGTCAGCATGGGAAGGGTGCTGATATAATTTGGGCACCTGGGTGCCCATGTATCAGTCGCCGCCGACCAGCCTCGTGAAATGGATCGTGGATCCACTGAGTGGATTCAGCGGAGTGGATTGCAACCCTGAAAGTAGAGGAGGCATGTCGCGGAAGAAAGTGATCCGTTCGCTTATTATGTACGTTGATTAGTTGGGGGTGGATTCATCCTGGTCATCATTTGCGTGTGATTCTTAATCACGCATGGTCATGATCTCTGTAACAACAAATCAAACATTTAAATATTTAAACCATCCAATAATCCGCCTCAGCTGTCCCAAATCGCTCCATATGCAGGAACACCCCGAGTCTCAAGACCATAAACAACCTTCTTGGTAATCTTCTCGTTGGCAATAATAATCACAGCCTCTGCCTTGAAACTTTGCACTAGATTGTAACCCATCTTGACTAGATCTGGGCAGCCAAATCTCTTGGTGTCATGGATAACTGCGTCAGGTATCTGGGCCTTGATAACATTGCACAGATCCTCTCCAAACATTTGTTCTGGTCGAGATGTTGACCAAATCAGCTGTATCGGGCAAGAAGGACTTTGAATGTGGCCCAATATGGGTCCGATGCCAGATCCAGTTGCGATCAGGACAACACGGTTGAAGAGAGTAGTGATACGCATAACGCCGCAAGTGGGAACTCCACGCGTCCAAATATGAGACGGTTCCTCTTTTATCGTTGCCTTGGTCCAGTCGCCTACGTTCGAGATAACGAGGGAATAGCCTTTGGGGCGACCATTTGCAGGCTCTGGAGCTGGGATGATGGCAAAGGAATGCCACTCGAGCAGAGGACGCTTAGATAAGCGAGTAAACGACCCATTGACTGGGACCGTGTAGTCAAAATGAAGTCTAACGGCGTGGTCAGAGAGGACTTCTGCTTGAACAGGCACCTTTTGCAGAAAAACCCAAGACAAAGCGATGCTGGCAGTGGCAACAGTGAGGAGCCAGAATGAGGCCGACCGCACACAGGCGCCGCCCAAAAATGTGCTTGAGTCCTTGCTGTCGTTGCAGGTGAGAACCACTTGGGGCCAAAAGAGACTAAGCATGGCCCATCCAACAAAGCGATGTGTTTTCTCGAACAAATTATGGTGTGCTTTTCGGACTAATGGATACGCCATCAGGAACATGACGAAGAAGAGAGCCGAAAGCATCCAGGAAATGATATTTGCGGCCAGCGACTGATGGCCCCAGTTGGAGCATTTTGAAGTAATACACACAACATCGCCAACGTTGGAAGCGAGGAGCCAGACGCCGGCGCTGATTGCGGTGCCAGAGTGAACGCCACCAAGGTGATACCGGTACAGTTTACGACATCGGCTGAGCACCCGGGGTTGACCCCATTCAAAACCCTCCCTGTGTTATCATGATTGAGTTTGACAAGTACAGCGGACCGGTGTTCCTAACCACCCCTGGTGGCAGGAAGATTGTCCCGATTCTCCCAGTAGAGAGGGACTTCTTCATCGGAGCCACTCTTTACACTAACACCCAGTTCCCCCTGATCGTATGCTACTCTATTACCGTTCACAAGTCACAAAGCATCACAGAAGATATGATCGTTGCCGATCTCTCCTACCGGGATTTCCAGACTGGGTTAAGCTACGTGGCTGTCTCTCGTGTGAAAACGCTCGAGGGCCTGATGTTGGATGGCCCATTTGATCGCAATCACCTGATTTACGCGTCTCCCCCGAATGGTATGAAGATGAAGATGAGGGATCAGCAGCTTCGGAGACGACAGGTTCCTACACGGAATCCCTACAAGACAGACCACGGTTCTGCATAATTCCAGGTGATTCTGCTCGCGACAAGAAGAAATGTTACAAAATTGCTCCAGTGCGTAAATAATGTAATGGTTGTAGATAATTGCTTGGCCCGCGGACTCTCAGTCTTCGGCTGATTGTACCCCTTGCACCACCGCTCCTAAAGTGCAAGGGGTGACGTAGTATTTTAAATTTAAATGATGATTTATAGGTTTTACCGAAGGACAGGTTGGACCGAAACCCCTATAAAGGCCATCTGGTTCTTGGAGGCTTCGCATAGCCGATGGGATGCCAAATCGAAAGATACGGGTATAATCATTGACCTGATTTCCAAGTTGACGTCAGATTCGGTGATTATTTTTTCCAGTCGCGACTGGGTGGCAACCCCTCGCCCACCTCCGTATGATGATGATGTCGACGTGGTTAGACCCCGCACCATCACAAGAACTTAATTTCAAAATCTTTCATTCCGATCTTTTCCAATATCCTCTCAGTAGCTCAAGCCGCTTGCATCGACCCAGTCCAGAATGGGTGACCCAACTATTACAATAGGTGCTGGGCTCGGCGACGTCGCCAATTTGATCACAGGACTGAGCATTGCCGATGACCCTGAGGTCCACAACTGCTCCAGCCTAACCCAATCGAATCTCACAAAAGCGATACATAACCTCAATCACGTTGCAACAGCCACATGCTTGCAGGGGCAACAGGTCCTTGCTTCAGCTAGTGATGCCCACTTTGCTAGTAGCGGAGCTGTGGCAGAAATCTGCTCGCTGCGCAGGAGAGCCAACGAGCTTGGGAATGCTGCCAACACCCTTAACGATGCGACGGAGCGATCAATCGTCGAACGTGTCAGCTTGCTTGGAGGTCAACGGGAACCTTACACAAAAGAGCTTCTAAACCATTTCTATGAGCGAATCAGGGCCATTGTCCGGGATGTCCTCAACAGCTCCAATGATGAAGCTTGTGTATTATGGAAGACTGCGGAAGAGTGTTATAACCAAGCCATTAGCTCTTCCGGTAAACTACATTCCGACGACTACTTCGTTCCACTAGAGGAGGCATGTCTTGAATGGCCCTACGACCCGGATTTCGAGAGCGAAGAATACTACGATCACGAAAATCGTCTAAATGTCGACGAACACTACGCCGAGGCTTGGGGCAGAAATATAGAACTAAACGAAGCCCGCAAGGCCAGAAAAAGGCAAAGTTGGGTCGACTTTTGGGTTCGAGCATTAAACCACTGCCCGGGTGGCCCGACACTTTTCTACCCACCAGGTGCTTCTTCTGCCGCAAGGTCTATAGAATGGCCATTCGACAATATTCCACGGTATCTTTTCCGAGCCTTCGACTTGAAAAGCTCTGGTAGAAACGATGACAACGTTGTGGCTTCAACTATGAGCAAGTTCGGCACCCAGGAGCGCAGTAAGATTGATATTTTGTCGCTGAGAACACATAACGCGTCGGAAATGCTCTATGATCACCTAAACAAAAGCTGTTTCGAGGGCGGAGCATCCGACAATCTCATGTCTTGGAGCAGCTCTCTGATGTTTGTGATTCAATATGCGATTTGGAGGTCCCATATCGGCAATCTTTTCCCAGCCGAGGTTCATATTTGTGCAATAGACACGAGAATGTTTCCACCCGGGCAATTTGTACGAGATATGTCGTTGCTCAAAGCATACCACAATACGGAATTGAGCGAGGATCAGAAAAGATTTTTCCGGTTTCGTCTTGGGAATCCAGAATACGATAATGGAGAATACCTTTCTCAAGGATTAGTCAATCATGGCGGTCGATCATGCACTTTCTCGTTGCAAGACTTGGTAGAAGCTGGACTCTATGAGCTATATCCTGAGTTTGGAGATGCCCAAGCCAGGGGAAAATGGACGAACCGGGTGCGAGACCTTCGCGTTTCCTGGGACACTGAGCATCAAACGACCTTACAAGACATACTTCACGCGTTCAACATGGTAAGGGAATGCTTTAGGTCATTTGATGCACCTGATATGGCGCTGCTGCTTCTGACTTTTAAGAACCGCAAGCTTCAAACGACAGGTAAGACCCTCTCCCCTGCCACAGCAGTATGAATCAAGTAATTGACAAGCGCCAGCACTCCAGAGTGATCCGAGACACGCTGATACTTCCGGGCCAGTCGAAATCTGTCGATATGTGAAGGCGGCCAGAGTGATGGAACGAAGTAATCAGAATTCGAGCCTGTGGGCTTCAGACACCTTTAAGCGACTGTTTCGTTCGTACAACACAGAAGTGGTTCAAGGAATTTTTGAATGTATTTGAGTGAGTAGCGAATCAAAGGGGGAGACCACTCCAACCAGATTATAGGATAATGCATGGGGGCCAGATAATGCTTATGGCTTAGCAATGGGCAGCCGTGTCACCTGCCATCGATAGTGAGTCGATCTCGTAAGTTATCAAAACAGCAGACTGTAACTAGAAACCGTGTACTAGAGTTCGATCTATTTTTCTGGTTGTTTTCTTGCCGGCGACAATCTTGCTAGATTGTGAGGGAAGGTACACAGTTGCGGAGCTTTGTTTAAAACCTTATGTTCAACTGTGACACCGAAGGATTGGAACATATCAGCCAACCGGACACCTAGGAAAGAGGTGAATTCGATTGGAGGAAACATCAATCCGACAGGGTTGACCCAGTTCGAGAGGTAGCCCGTTCCGACAATTGCAAGTAGTGCCAGAGATTGAACAACGTTAATTTAGTAAAGGACAGATGCAAATGACTAAGAATCGGATTGCAACTATGGGATATATCTGCCGTAACTTACCTGTTGGCGAAGGCGCGGAGCCTGCCCCGAAAGTTGGCTACTGAGGCCTTCGCCGACGGGTAGCGTATTTTGAGTTTTGGTGAGAAATTTTAACGGCCACTGTTAGTATCCGTCGTGAGATAAGTGTTAGAAATGCCAACGACTACCGTCAGTGGTTATCGTCAGATAAGTGTGAGAATAATACCTAGGCAAAGTCGTTGCTGAATAGTTGTAAGGCTCTCGTCCTGGAACGTAGACCGACCCCACTACCATAGCCCTGGTCGGCGGCTGGATCCTCACTGCCCTCAAGTCCGAGGATGGGATCGGTATTTGTTCGGCTTCCAACCGTTTGTTCACCCACAACATGCTCCGAGCTCCCCATCTTCCCTCTTTCACCATCGTAGGGACTATTTTGACCCAGTTGGGGTATCCCATCGGCGACTGTCCACACCCGTCCGTCGCTTCCCCACGCTAAGGGTTCTTATATCACTGTGACTGCAAATCCTTTAAGGCATGTCGTTTATCAGACTGTCGTATACCACATCCTATCTTCTCAGATTTAGTTAAAGCACCTAGAACACCATATTCATAACTGCTAGGATAAAGCTTCAGGTACTTCCTGCTAAACGATTCATGTGGGCCTCCGCATAGGACACACCTCGGGATAGCCTCGCTACAGTTCCGATGAGAATAGTCCTCCTGACCGCATTTTCCGCAGACCTTGATTCTTTGGCACTGGAAGGTCTTATGCCCAATCTCTTGGCAATTATGGAATTGTTCGGGCCGTAGTCGACGTTCCGTAATGCCTGACTCTCCTGCCGCCTGGAAGAATCCTTCCGTCAAGAGACGGAGCTTTTGGCTAGGTAAACCACCATCGAGCAATACACTTTCAGGATCTCTTTTCTGCTCAGCCAAGCTATTTTGGAAACTGTAGTATCGTTCTCTCCGCCCAACGCTTCTGCTATCCCCGCTCGAGTCTCGCCGTTCTCGTCTAGAAACACTATTCGCTTGACATTAACCGCTTTGACAGGGTAGAGCTCATCTCGAAGTATCCGGGCTCCTAGTACTGACTTTACTTCTGCTATTCGCTTTTCTATTTGATGCTCGGCCTCATCCCGGCAGGCGATTCTAACGCGATGTGTATTCTTTGGTTCGACAGTCACAACCCGGCAGCGCCAATTTGGCTGATCGTTTTCTGCGCGGACTTCCTTCTCTACCATCATCTGAATTGCACCTGCTGTGATCCTTTCGCCTTCTCCCTCATGTTCTCTCGACGTGTCGATCGTGAAATACAGCATTTCGGTGAATGTTGATGGTGTCGTGTGGGCGGATGAAAGGGTTCGGATATCACTGGGCTGGCTGGTCGGCGGTGTTCGCGCGATGTCCACGTATGATGCGTGCGGGCTGGCCTGCCCCATGTTGGTCTTGACGGTTTCCAGTTGCTCGCGAGCTTGTAGGTCCGTTCGCGTCGCGTAAAGTGCTGAATGTTCAGAGACGTATTAGCTAGTACTACAGAACTGGCGATTATATAACGGACGTGTTAATCCAATGGATGAACCGAGTCGGTAGGGTTTATGTTGGCAGATAGGTTAGGCGTGTGACACTGAGCGTAGTTAGGTATTATGTCTTGTGATAGTTGTACCAGTTCAGCTATACCAGGGGGCAAAAGATTGGTCAATGCTCGCTGTGGTGGCAATCACTCTAGCACATAACTGCCTTATAAGGCCACTATCGCTATTCGGTGAACTCAGCCGTAACACGTCTGGTAATAGTCAATCAAGGTGATGCGTAGCAATCAGAGTAGATTGAGGTAACCAATTGTTATTGAAAGTTAGGGAGCGTTGTTCTAGTTCTACGGGAATTTGGGGGGGGGGGGGGGGGGTGCTATATACTTGGGTGATCGGGCGTGATCACTTACACGGTGATCATTACGGCCGGATCATTGACTAATCTTTTGCCCCTGAAATAGCGGAACTGGCACAACCGTTACAGTTTCCTACTGTATGAAGGCCACCTCGTTTCCTATCCACCAGTCCCAGATCAATCGTAGTATGATTGATTAATCAAAAAAAAACCCCTATGTGTTACGGCTTGGTTCACCGAACAGCGATAGAGGCCTTATAGTGCAGTAATGTGCCTAGATGATTGCTACCACAGCGATCATTGACCAATCTTTTGCCCCCTAGTAATTGTCACGGGCCAGGGCCCATATCCTTGCGGCTGTGCCGCAAGACGTACTTGGCTCGTGCGCGCCAGGGACGAGAAATCGTTCCACAGCTCAGGGGCTCTTAGGAACTTCTTTTTTTCTTCTTCATCTTTGATGTAAATAGCATCCTGGACTAGATAGCTGGAATCCAGCTACTAGAGGCCGTTCACAATAATCAATGCCAAACCCAACTGTTGTAGAGTTGGGTTTTCTGCCCCACTCTGATCCATGTACAGTTGGGTTTTCTAACCAGGATACAGTTGGGTTCTTAAAGTAGCCAATCATATAGCCGGGAGAACTAAAAAAAGAAAAGAGTAAATAAAGGGGTTTGAACAAGAAGAGGATTAATTGAACTGACCAACGATCTTCTACATTACTACAGACCTTCTACATTACCACAGACTACCATACTCCCATATTCTATTTACAATATGGAACCCTTTGCACCATTCGCTTGCCTACCGCTCTATCGCCTTCTTGTTTGTAAGACATGTAGATTTGCTTGCGTGGTGGATGAAGCAGCTACACGCTTGCGCACAAAACACCCACAGATCACACCACAGAGAAGACAGCAAATAATACTCAACATCAACAAAATCCCGAATATGATTAGAAACCAGTCAGAGCTCTCTGATTTTCGGCTTCCATCCCACCCCCGTCAAACAGATACCCTTTCTTGCCCCTGCGCACAGCGATGGACTGAAATGCCAGCGCTGTTCGCATATTGCACGTCAGCTACAGAAGATACAAGCACATTGCCGCAAGGAGCATAATTGGCAAAACCCAAGAGCAGGAGGCAGGCCACGAGGTAGCAAGGCTGGATCAACAGGATCAAATCGACTCCCGTGGCGAGAGCATGTCTGGTGCCAGCGATTCTTCGTGTCCCGAGCCGCGAGTGGATGGTTTGAGGTGGTGCCGGCCAATGGCTTGACATCAGGCCCCGCGGAAGCAGACAGTTTAGAGGAGTGGCTGATCTATCCAGCATCATTGTTGTTATCGTCGTCTTCATCGTCCTCTCCCTATGGCCCCGACAACCCGCCAGCTAGCCCGAGCAGTCGGCTTGGCAAGGAGGCGCTTGCTCATATCGGGCACGTCTGGTATCGTGAGCAGGAGTACCTCAAGGCCCAGCAACAGTCGCACATGCACAGCACTACTATGGGAACGGACTCGTTCCGCAGTTTGCACTGCAGTCTGGTCTGACGGTGACGGACAGACCGATAGTTCAGTTTGCATATCTCGGTCAGACTGTCAGTCCAGTCTGCACATCTCAGTCAGACTGCTAGTCCAGTCCGATCAAAGTCAGACGGACTGCTAGTTTAGTCTAGCCAAGTCAAACGGACTAAATGGCCAGTCTGAGGCCTCCAGACGGACTGATTGCACTATTAGGAGCGCTGGGGGATTGGAGGGATTTAGTCGGTTGGGTTGGCCGAGGGGTCAAAATGGGGCCCACTGGCACACACATGCTATCGCGGGACCCGAATTGGCTGCGTAAGGGCGACCATTGCGACCGGACAAAAGGGGATGACAAGACGAGACAACAAAAACGCGGCGACGGCAAAGCGCAGCGGCAATGGGGGTCGAAGAAAAGAAGACCGAGTGGTAGAAGTTCTGCAGCTGCTGTCACAAAACGCCCCACGTCATTTGGATCACAACTGGCCCGTGCACGCAGTCGCTTCAATAACAGCAGGGGTCGTCCTAGCAACGTGGTTTCGCGTGATGTCAGCACTTTTTGTCGCAGCTACAGAGCCTGGTCTACTGCCTTCAATGCAAATTCAGTTTATTTCCCATCAAACAAACAACGACAGCGATATCTTATGGCCCACCAGAGGAGTGTGGGGGAGCTGGAAAAGCTCCTTCAAGAGGCGGTGCAGCGCGCTGAAGCGGCAGAGAGAGAACGACAGGAGGAGCGGCAACGCGCCGAGAGGGAACAGCAACGCGCCGAGAGGGAACAGCAACGCGCCGAGCGGGAACAGCAACGCGCTGAGGAAGCGGAGAGAGAACGACAGGAAGAGCGACAACGCGCCGAAGCATCAGAGGAACAAACACGGCTTACAACGCTTGACGAATACATCGCAGCCTGTCATGCCTCCGTTTTCTCCCGATTTGCCATCGAAACAGATCCAAAACTGACCTCAAGGGGCTCCATCACAAACCCGCGTGACAAGTGGTGTCCCGAAAATCTGAGGCCATGGCCCGACTTCCTTGATCAACAGAAGCTCACCTTCGGAACACTCTACGATTCATTCCCTACCGAAAGCCGCGTTTTCGAAAACCGAAATTTCCTGGCCGGCTTGGGGAACAGGATCTCTCAACGGCCGATAGCAGACGAGAAGACGCTCGAATATTTCCTGCATAATAGCGTGGAGGATCCGGTCAGAGCCATCATACAACAGCTCAAAGAGGTCGAAGAGGTCAGCAGGGCCTTTCAGATCGGAGATGGTGTCGTCTTTGAGAACCATCCCCATGCCCTCAGCGACGTCGCCGAGGAAGTCGTGGACAGGGAGACCCCATCGACACCACCACGGACGCCGGACCATCGAAGGGACCTCAACCAGCTGCGACCGGATCAAATCTGCGTCTATCGATCCGACAATACCCTGTCTTCCCGGCGCACCATGGTTTACGTTTCCGAGTATAAGCCGCCTCACAAGTTGACCGCTCCGCATCTTCGTCTCGGTCTCCGCGCCATGGACATCCACAAGGAAGTTGTGAACCGAAAGACGATTCCAACTTCTGTAGACCCTGACGCGCGTTTCCAGTACCACGCAGAGAAGCTGACGGCATCTGCCATCACGCAGACATATCATTACATGATTGAGAGTGGCCTTGAATATGGTCTTCTTACTACTGGCGAGGCCATCGTGTTTCTCAAAGTTGACTGGGACGAACCTGAGACGCTGTACTATCATCTAGCAGAGCCTGGTCCGGAGGTGTCGGCTCATCCAAACAACCTCCATATCTGTACGGCTGTCGGTCAATATCTAGCGTTCACCCTCATGGCTCTCGGTTCGCCTGGAGAACGACGGGAGAATAGGCAGGAGGAACGTCTAAAAGCTATGGAGAACTTGAAGACGTGGGCTGAGGACTTCGAATCGACATTGCGTTCTATCCCAGAAAATGAACGATCGGCGTCATCGGACGCCTCACCTGGTTATGAACCTACCACCTACAAGGGCGTCGATCGGTCGCCGGCCTTGCCCCGCAAAAGGACACGTCGAACTGCTGAGAGCCAAATTGGTGAGGAGTCGTTGAGGAAGGACGACAGGCGGGAACCTTCCGATGATGAGTCGGCGCCCAAGCCACCGGACACGCCTACGCCAACCGGACGAAATACAAGACAAGGAACTAGGCGGAGCCAGCGACTGGCGGTACGGCCGCGCGGAGGAGGCGGCGAGCAGGGTCGGCAGTACTGTACGCAGAAATGTCTTCTCGGGATGGTCAAGGGTGGTTTTCTCGACCCCAAGTGCCCGAACGTGGCACTTCACTGCAAGAGCTCTGCTCCCGCCCGCGCGCGTCATCCTGTCAATCATGAGGAATGGCTTCGCCTACTCTGGAAGCAGCTGGAACAGTCTCTTGACGACGGGATCAAGCCATTAGGGGAGGGTGGTGCGCGGGGTGTGCTTTTCCAAGTGACCCTACTTGCGCATGGCTACACCTTTGTCAGCAAGGGCACGGTGCGAGCTTTCATCAAAGATCTTGAGCACGAGGCTGCTGTTTACGAGCGTCTCAAGCCGATCCAAGGCGTCTATGTGCCTGTCTTCCTGGGTGCCATTGACCTCCGATCGATGAACAAGATTTACTACTATGACCATCGGGTCTACGTGGTGCACATGACATTTTTGTCCTGGGGAGGGTGCAGCATCGACAAGTCGCAGAAAATCGGCGACATAAACAGGTCACTCGAAGACGAGGCCATTCGGTCCTTGAGAGCCATGCATCGAGAGGGGGTGATCCACAAAGATGTGCGACTTGCGAACATGTTATTCAATCCTGAGACCAACGGGGTTATGGTGATCGACTTTGAACGGGCTTTGTTACTCAAGCCGCCTCGGCGTCCATTGGCGCAGCTGGTGCCGAACAAGCGAGCGTGGAAGTCGGAGACGATGGATGTCAAGAAGGTGACTGGTGATTCAAGCAAGCGAATTCGGTCAAGTCAAAGCTTTTCAGAGGATATTTGGTTGGCTAAGACGGCGTTCTTAGAGTGGAATACTCACCGAGGGATATGAGTTGCGAGCTCCGTGCTAGCAAATCTAACATCAATCACCCTTTGCGCACGTCTTCCTCTACGCTATTCCGTGCGAATAATGCACGCTCTTCTCACCTTCCTCGTAGGCAATGATTGTTCTGCGCTACATTACATCAGACTTTCATGATCGATTCTCCTACGCAAGATGATTGGGTAATGCGATATATCTATTGTAACATTGCTGGATTGGCCAGTAAAAGTAAACGCGCGCTCCGCTTGTGCCTAATACAGTTCTAGCTTATATCCTCACGACCCATCTGATGCCCGTACTTGTTTATACGTTCTTTACACCAGCATTCCGAACACTGGTATGAGGACGAGTGCTTTTTGCTCCATGAGTGGACAATCGAGTCGTGACCTACCAGAATTCCGGAAGCCGACTCCCTAGGGTAACGCTTTTCACACCTTTCCAGTAGCTCTTTCGCTTGGGCCGATACCGATAGCAAACGCAGCATGGCGCCCAAGATTTCTTAAAGCGCCCGCGAGCGTCTAATGGTCGTACGACATGTAGAAGTGCGAGCATTGCAGAGCAACTCAGTCGATAAGCACGATGCTTGGATGCACAGGGGATCATCGTGACTGTCATCGAGGAAATATCAAGCAGCCGTTTTGCATGTGAGTGCCAGGAACAGCTGGTCGACCGAGCCAGCATGCACACAACCATGACACTCCCACTCCAAGTTTCGTTAATACAGAGTGTGCATACATCGCCGCGAGAAGAGCGCGCAGGGGCAACGTGGGGTTAGTCGATCAGACTGTCCACGTCGGTGGTGTTTGTGTCATTTTCGCGTAATCTAACTGTAAACATGCCTTAACCTTATCTACCATCTGATAGGATGATATACGTTATCCCCTCTCCGGGGAAAGAGAAAACAGTATCGATCCAACGCCGTTTTTTGTTTTGATGGGAACCATATCGAAGACCCAAAAACGGCCTGCTTGACCAGCTATCAATGCAAATTGATTCTCGAACGATTTAAGGTGATTCTCGGAACACCAAGAAGATATTAGACAGATATCGCTTAGCCCTACAATGAAGATAAATTTCTCCCAGCCCCTTCGACCCTCCGAGAACAAAGCGATGAGAAAGAAACAAACAGATTAATCTCACAGCGGAAACCCAACGAAGTTAGGAAATTGTTGCTAGTTGAAATGTTAATGGAAATAAAGGCTCATTCTTAGCAACCCTGCCTGCATGACACGAAGCTCAAGCTCTGGAATCGATTCATTCTTGAAATATCAAATAAGCTGGCCAGAAATCCGTTCTCAGTAGAGAGACGAGAGTCAGTCATCGGATCGAATGAAAGGTGAGCTACTGGTCTCCCGACCTCGAGCGTCTGCAGGCACGCGCCTGTTGCTGCATCCCAGATCTTGATTGTCTTATCGTATGAACCCGATGCGAGCCGCTGGCCATCCGTTGAGAACACAACCGAGGTTACCCAATCGCCATGGCCCTCGAGCGTCAGCAGGCAAGCATTCCAGTCCGATCCCGCGCTCGGCTTTAATGTGATCCAACCTGGCTCTTCTTTCTTGAAAAGCTCTCTGACTAGGCTGCGGGTGGGACTAAACACGAGGGCTGATGCAATGATGCATAGACTTGCAGCGGAGCAATCTCTATGGCTGCCTTATGAGAAAGAATAAAGCGGCGCGCATCTTGAAGTAGTTTCGTTAGTTGTCGTGATTCCGTACTTCTCTGCAGATATGTCAGGCCGTCTCAAGTGTGCATCAAGTCATAGCAACTCACTACTATAGCCTCGAGCTTCTGCACTGCTATGACTCCCTCCGACATACTTTGTAACAGACGGAGAGATTCTAGCCAGTATAGATACTTCTTTTGAACGAAGTTATGGATGACGCTGTCGTCCTGTAGATCCCTGTTGTCACCCATCCTCTCCGCGGGTTTTGAATCACCGAGATGATCAACCCAGTAGATACAAGAATATCGGGTAGAGGCTAATGGGTCAGGGTTGGGTGTCGAGACCTGACCGATGGGGAATCCTGGAGCGCCTAGGCTGTAAATATCACGTCGAAGCGTCTCCGAGAGAGCCTCCAGCGACCTTGAGAAGATGACATGGTGGTGGTGCGCGGTGCCAAAAGGTACGATCTGGTTGGATGCCTTATTAATCAGATAATCCTTCGCTGATTGATGGACAAAGTAAATAACATCCTCTCGAAGGGTCAGAAAAGAGCCGTAAGACCCGATGATTTCTTGCAGGTCGTCGTAGTCATCATTGTCCTCAAGCGACGCAACAAGGACCTTTATTTCCTCTAGGGAGATAGGTCGGTATACAACCGAAGCAATAGCCAGAATCTCCTTGCAAATGTCGGCATCTTTCGAATCACAGATTTGTTCCATCATTCGCTTGTAGAGAGAATCAAGTCCTGGTGGGAACGACTCCAATTTGGCGCGAGTATGCCGTTTTCGGATCTTGGGATCTGCAAGCTCTTGACAACCCAAGGCGACCCAGAGGAAAGTGCCGTCGGCATTGTCAGTCAAATGGCGTTAGACAGCATCCCTTGTTTCCTCGTCATATTTCTTGATATGCGCCAATTGATCCACCTTGTGTCCAATATACGTGTCAACAGCTCTAGAGATTGAGTCCTGGTTCAATTCGAGGTGCAACCTGACCTTCTGCTTCGCATTATCCAGCTTCTCCCCAATATCCGGCCAGTTGCGACTAGATACGATCCATTTGACGCGAGAGGGCTTGGTAATAAAGTCAAGAAGCTGTTGCCGATTCGTCCCACACTCGTCGAGGGCATCAACAATCAGGATCGCGTCATCCAAGCTCGAGTCATGGAGCATAGCCACGAGTATCTTGGATAAGGCTTCCCAGGCATTCCCATCCTCAAAAAGCTGCTTGCCCGCGTGGTCGTACCTCTTCCGAACATACGAAATGAGCGATGGCTGTTGCTCGACGAGAACATAGATCAGACCGCGGAGCACGGCAGTCGCGTTACTCGGTCGTGCCTCGGTGGCCTGGCAGAAGAAATAGGACAGGCAATTGTTGGATTCCTTCTCCAGCTCGTCGATGATCCCGCATAGCAGCATTGTCTTGCCCTTGCTAGGGTCGCCCTTAATCCAGAGCAACTGGCCCTGCGAATCGTGACGCCATTGCTGAAAATTGAGGATCCAGCGGTAATCGTCCCTGAGCAGGCCTCCCTTTGTCTCTTGGATGCGTGTCTTATCGTCGCGAGGGTCAGTCTCGCGCAGGTCTTTCAAGCATTGCTTGTCCTTGTCGTCTTGGTGCCTCTTCTTTTGCTGCCGTGTTTGGTCCTGGAGAGCTGAATGGATGTCTTGAAGCTTGGCGAGATTCCGGAGATACGTCTTGCTCTGTTCAGTATTATATTGTTCCGAGTCTGTTCGTACCCCAGCCTCAGCGTCCTGAATCTCGTTGAGCTGGCCAGCCCAGTCATCAAGTTTGAACGTGTCCCTTAGGATCACAGAGGCTCGGTTTCGGTGGTAAAGGCAGACGCTCTTCATCTGGTACAAGAGGAGCTTCTGGTAGAGCTGGACGATATGGTTCTCCAGCTCATTGCGCAGCCCCACGGACGATTTGTCGGCCCTGTTCTCGTCCAACGAGAGACACACCAAGTTCCAGTACCAGTTCATTCTCGACAGGACGTAGGCGATGCCTTCGAGATTAATGCGCGCCTCAGTAACGGGGTTCGAAAGGATCTATCAGCGGTCAGTGGGGATAATCCATAGGTTTCTCTAAGATTGGGGAAGCCGATCACACCTCTAGCCCAAGGCAAACGCCAACCCAAGCGATGGCAGCTTCTGGAGCGGCCTGTACCGCCTTGTCCACTGTTCCCCTCACCGCTTGCACCGCCTGTAAGCCTTTGTCGATTCCTCCCTTGATGGACGCTTCCTTCTGCGTCCGGTCCAATCCGGCCTGGACCAGCTGCTGCATCTGTCCACACCTTGCCTCCCGAGTCTTTCCTATCTTATTTTCCGTAGGTTCGAAGGCAACAGAGGTCGAGTCGTTTCGGTCAAGTTCAGCGGATAGGATTGTCTCGTACGCTTCGACTACTTTGGGCTCGCGCGCTATGAGCTCGTCGTACGCCTGGTTCCAAAGTCGCTCTTGCAGGCTCGGCAGCGAGGTTTTAGGATCGGTAGAGGAGGGCAGAGAAGTGGTTGGCTGGGTTACTGGTTGAGACGCAGGCTGCTATGGTGTTGGCAAAGGTGTTGATGGAGGAGCCAAGGCAGATTTTGAGGGAAGGGTCTGCCGCAGGCTTCTGATCCGAGAAGACATAATGCGCAGCGGCCTCATTTATTCGATAATTACGCGAGGACAGACATAGAGAATCTACATTGCCTCTTTTGAGGTGGGTCTTTGCCCGCATCCTTTGGATTTTAAAGTTTTGGAACCTTTGGGGCCGAAGAATCACTCCTTACTGTGTGTAGCACATGTAATTAGCTAACCAAAACTGGATCGTTAGGTAACAAACGCGATAGTCCTTGCATGCGCTCGTAGTTGTTCCACACATTGGTCAATCTCCGCTGGCTCACGTTGAAGATACATGTTGGTGACATCTTCGATGCTCTGCAAATCCCCGTATCCATCCAGTGCAATGTCGGAGAGACCACGACCATCATCAAGCACGTCAGATTCTTTGTCACAATTAAACCGGAAGTACCTCTTTGTGCCTGGAGAGTGCTGACCCATAGCTATTTGGAATGATAGGTGTGCATTTTCTTCCTCGGCTAGATCAAGCAAAACGTTCCAGACTTTCTGATCCTTCAAATACCCAGCTAGTTGGGCCCCTCGAGTATGTGGGGGTAGGAATGCAAGAAACCGTTGGAGCGCTGACCAACGGAAGGATTTGGGTCGTTGTCGCCAGAACTGTCTTGCGCGATCAAGCTCGTTGTTGCTTGGCTTCCCGGTACCAATGCTGACGTAGGTGATGCGTTTCTCGTCTACGTCTTGGAAGCCGAGGTGCCTGTATTCATCGCTGATGGTCTGAATGGGATTGTTGAACCCTAGGCCTCCATCCACGTAGCTCGCGGTTCCGATGTCTTGAGGAGGGAAGTAAGTTGGGGTAGCACTTGTTGCTCGACTGGCTTTCCAAACTTCGCAGTTGATGCCGGTGGGTGCCATGCTGGTGTGTGCTCTCGTACTCAGGGCGGTATGCAACGGGTCCAATTCCCCATTCTGGTTGACTTTGCGGCAGACAACGTAAGTATGCCTTTGCAGGTTAGGGACCTTAGCTTGGATGCGAGCATTGACTCGGGGTTGCCTTACATTTGCCGCAGCAGGTGACCAGCTGCAGCTGCCTGCATGAGCGCATTTCGGTCCAACATTGCGACCTCCATCACCTTTTTTATCTCCTCCTCCATGCGGAGATGTGAATATCGAGGTCTAAGAATGCCCCGAAGCATGTGCCATGGTTCACGGCGCTGGAATACCTCGCGGGAAAAAATGAGAAACTGTTGCTGGCAGGCTGTCAGCTCCAAGCCAAGTCTTCCTATCATGAGAGCATTGAGCCTTCGAGTTGAGCGATACCTAGCAGTCAGTTACGCGCACAAAACCAAAGCACGGTGGATTATTGTCTCCGAGCCATACATACCCTCCTCCGCTTGTGCCAACGGCAGCCGTAAATACTGCTGCAGGTTCTTTCCCAACCTCGCGCATTAATCGTTTCAATATGATCAGAGACGATAACGCGCGAACACCGCCGCCGTCTAGGAAGATATTAGAGGTCAACTTTCAGTTCAATCGGATCCCTGGTTCAACAAACCGAGAGACAGGACCCAAAAGTGGTGGTCTTGTACCGCCATTTTGGATGGATACTAGTACGATGGAAGTCGATCCACGTGAAAATGCATACGAATTATTAAAGTCGGATGGCGGTCCTAACGAAGGTCTGATGCGAAGTGGTTTGATGTGGATCAGCGGAGATCCTCTGACAGGCACCGAGTATAGAGAGAGCGACGGGGGAATATAAGATAGCGAACAGCCCCACAAGAACTTACCGCGTTTTCAGAAAGTGACAACCCTACGTCAATATGATGAAGACATCCAATGCGTTTAAAATTGGAGCCAACCCACCGCCTGCGATTTGCTAAGCAGCCACCTGCATATTGCGTGCATGCCGTGTCGGAGTAAGTTATGCATCACCCTATGCAGATATGCATGGCAAGTGTCCTCGTCATTTCTGTGTGTCCAGAGTCGTAGAGTGGTGTGGTGGCCCGCGAAGTGATTGGCTCTCTGTGGTACGTTCATTCCTAGTATTGGGAAGTACTGGACACATACTATCGAGGTAACATTCGCAAGGAACCAGGTACCTACCGACCGGAGTCGGATGTGGAGAACGGCGGAGTGTGACGTAATTACTAATTAGCAGCTGACTCTTTGCCCAACCCCAAAGGTAAAAACAATCGGCCCCCAGCCACGACAAAGCTGAGCCGCGTCTCCTTTGCAAACTTCTAACCCGCGGCACACCTTCTCTCAGATCTTTAACGCATAAATTCAACCGAGAAGCAAATGTCGGGCGGCCCTGAGCAACCTTTGCGGGTTCTCTCGCTGGGTAAGAGAAGTCTAGCAAATGTCCATACCGCGTGAGGCGCGGGGCTGACTCAAGCACTAGATGGTGGCGGTATCAGAGGGCTCAGTAGCCTAATGATCCTCGCGAAAGTCATGGAGGATGTCCCAACCGGACAAGGAGGTGAAGAGGCCAAGCCCTGCGATCACTTTAGGTGCATCACTGGCGCGGGCATGGGAGGGTATGCTCCGCCTCCTTCGCTGGCTTCAATTACGCGGGCTTACTATCAGCTTACCCCAACAGAGTTCTCGCCCTTCTTCTCGGCTGTCTCAAGCTCACCGTGTCACAGTCCATGAGTGAGTACTGGAAGCTGTCGTCTCTTATGCTTCAGAGAGAATGGTACGGTGCTGCGCCGCCTCTCTTTGACATAAGGAAGTTGGAGATGGTGATGGATCAAATTGTCCGAAAATACTACCCTAAAGGATTGCCGCTGAAAGATCCAACCAGAGCAACCAAAGTGTAAGACTTCATGAACGGATTTAGACCAACCGGTGGGTATGTTCCTAACTATCTTAGGTTCGTCTATGGTGTACGAAAGGGTGAAGGAGTTGTCTGCATCAGAACCTACCCATCTCCCGATGAGGAGGTCTCTGACATCACTACTATCCCTCAGGCGGCGGCAGCAATCTCTGCAGCACGAGGGCTGTTTGCAGAAGTGACTCTTCCAGCAGCCGACGGATCCAACATCTCGTTTTTGGATAAGGGTTACCCTCTTGGTCTCATAGACCCAACTGAGCTGGCTGTCAGGGAGGTTGAGAAGTTATTCCCCGACGAACCAATCCATGCAATAATCAGTATTGGAGCAGGAGACATTGAGGTGGACGATATTCATGACCTTCTTCTCTTGGCTTATCCTCCTCCATTTCTTCCCATCCTCTCCATGTTTCAACATCGTCAGGCCCCGGAAGATGAAATGTCAAGAGCGAAGGAAGGGCTGAGGGACCCGAAGGTATGAACATCTTCCATTTATCGGGATTGACTGACTTTATCCTAGAAAATTTACGATACTATTCGTAATCAACACCAAAAGAGTATCAGAAGCATTCCTCTGGGCCCGTACCGAAGACTTCAAATTGAGCCCGTGAAGGACGTTGGACCAAACGACTTTCTCAGCGTCAAAGAAGTCTCTGAAAAGACAGAAAAGTACCTGCACGGTATCCAGCAGCAGATGACCCACTCTCTCCTATTGGGGGGATCATTAACCGTGCTGCACTGGGCGGCTTGGACTGGCGACGAGGCAACCCTTGATCTACTTTCACTTACAACACGTGACTTGGACAATAAAGATGAGGAACAACGGACGCCAATATCCTATGCCGCTGAGAACGGCCACGAGGGTATCGTCAAACTTTTTCTTACCATCCAGGGCGTCAACGTTAACTCCAGAGGCATAGATGGTCGGACGCCGCTATCTTGGGCAGCACAGGAGGGGCACGAGGCAGTCATTAAATTGCTGCTCGAGAAGGGCGCCGACCTCGAGTCAAAAGATAACTCTGGCTGGACGCCGCTGTCGTTGGCAGCACAGGAGGAGCACGGGGCAGTCGTCAAATTGCTCGTTGAGAAGGGTGCCGACCTCGAGTCAAAAGACAAAGACTGGGCCCGGACGCCACTCTTATGGGCAGCACAGAAGGGGCACGAAGCAGTCGTCAGATTGCTGCTCGAGAAGGGCGCCGACCTTGAGTCAAAAGATAACACTGGCCGGACGCCGCTGTCATGGGCAGCATGGGCGGGGCACGAGGCAATCATTAAATTGCTGTTCGAGAAGGGCGTCGACCTTGAGTCAAAAGATAACTCTGACCGGACGCCGCTGTCGTTGGCAGCACAATATGGATATGAGGCAGTCGTCAAATTGCTGCTCGAGAACGGCGCCTACCTCGAGTCGAAAGATAACTCTGGCCGGACGCCGCTGTCGTGGGCAGCATGGACGGGGCATGAGGCGGTCATAAAATTGCTACTCAAGAAGGGCGCCGACCTCGAGTCCAAAGATAACTCTGGCTGGACGCCGCTGTCGTTGGCAGCACAGGAGGAGCACGAGGCAGTCGTCAAATTGCTCGTTGAGAAGGGTGCCGACCTCGAGTCAAAAGACAAAGACTGGGCCCGGACGCCACTCTTATGGGCAGCACAGAAGGGGCACGAGGCAGTCGTCAGATTGCTGCTCGAGAAGGGCGCCGACCTCGAATCAAAAGATAACTCTGGCCAGACCCCGCTGTCCTGGGCATCACAGAAGGGGCACGATACAGTTGTTAAGTTGCTACTTGAGAAGAGTGCCGATTTCGAGTCAAAAGATAACTCTGGCCGGACGCCGCTGTCGTGGGCAGCACGGGAGGGGCATGCGGCGGTCATCAAGCTGCTGGAATCCATTCGTTACAGTCAGCGGCCAAAAGTCTGAGTCCACCCCGCACATGAGCCCACCGCGCTGTTCATCACGCATAACTTCATGAGTCAATAAATCAGCCAAATGAAGGCTAAAATAAGATTGATGTATATCAAAATGATGCCCCAGTGACGTCCTTCAATATTTAGTACACCAACCCCTAGTCTGAATGGCTGCACGCAGCCGGTTGGGGAGTGACTCAAGTATACCCCGAATTTAGCACTGGTTAATAGCAGCCCACGCCACCTCGGCGCGTTTGAGCAACTCTGCCCGGTTTTCTTCGTCATCTGTCAATTTCGCTAGATGGGGGAACTTCTTTCTAATGGCACGCTTAAGAAGGTGCCAAACGTTCTCGATAGGGTTCAAATCTGGTGAATAAGGCGGCCAATCCTGGGTGGAGGGGAATCTTAATCACTGGGCTTTTCCGATCCCCTTCGGATACCAAGTAATCATCGCCGATCTTGCAGTCCCAGGGCAGAGCTGCTATCCGGGCGACATGCAGACATCCCAACAAGCAGTACTGATTGATAAGGCCCTTACTGATAACTGATTGATTGATTACCATGCTACTGATACTGATTGATTAGCTTATCAGTAAATGCCAAGACATGACGTGATCAGGGTTTGCTGTGTTACGTGAGCCAACCTACCCTATACAGCGGATAAGGGCTACCGTATATCTCATCTATTTGTTATGGTAGGGATGGTACTTATTAACTCCTCTGGGCTGGTTTCCCTGGAAAGATAACAGGCGCTTCACTGTCCCTCATGTCACGAATATTCGGTTTGGAACCCAGCTAGATATTGATTCAAGGCAAGAAAAAAAATTAGGGTTGCCGTTGAATATGTAGAAAGTAAGTAATTCTACGCTCTGACACGGGCGATGAGTTGTGTTGTTAAGGTACCTGATATACCATAACTAATCGCAGGACCTGGCTGTACCTGCTAACATATCTTAGCACCATGTTGACGCCACAAACATCGACGCCACAAATACCCTGGTCACGTGCGTTACTGATTACTGATTGATTGATTAGGGGCTTACTGATACTGATAACGTATCAATATCAATCAGTAATCAGTACTGATTGATAACTGACTGCTTGTTGGGACCTCTGGCGACATGATCGCATTTAGAGCGCACCACAATGTCCCAACAATCCTTCAAGTAATTATCTTTTGGCTCCGAATCAAGGTTGATCCAGGCCGTCAGCCCATTTCCAGTGATCGGAATGGTCCGGTATGAGTTAGTAGAAGAACGTCCACTGTAATTTTCCCGCCTCGCCGCTGACTGCTACTCTATCACAGAGGAGAGGGGACCAGGCCGGTCTTTAATTATAATATTGCATTCAGAGACACTCTTTTAGGCGAAAGGATAGGTTGGCTCTGCCGTGAACGTGGCACTGGGAGATGGACGCGACTGCCGAGGAGATCTTTGTCGGGGGTGGGGATTCGGTGACCGCGACGCGTCGCTCGTCGAGATCTGTGAAACCAACCGCGAAAGCCCAAAAATTTTGGCAAGTAGCCTCAAGCCAGGCCGGAACATCGAAGAATGCCGGCACAAAGCAAGTGGCATCAGGCGACAACGGCTGGGACAATGCGGACGAGAGACTGCAGGCCGTGGATGGCGCGGCCCGCAGCGATTCATCGCTAGTGCAGATGATGTTCCAGACGACGCTCCAGACGATGCTCCAGGAAACGTCGAGCCATCTTATGGACAAGCAGAAACAGATGCCGGAGAGGCTCTGGGATGCTTTGATGGAGAACCAGCGAAAAGCGGCAAAGGGGACGAGCGATCAGCTGGAGATAATCCGACAACTGCAGCAGGAGATACGGACTGTCAGGGCCGAGGCGGCTGACGACCGGAAAAAGGCCGAGGAAACCAGAAGCATGCAGGAACAGATAGTACGTGAGATGAAATAGATGCGCAAGCAGCTGAGTGAACAGCTCAGGCAGGTGAGAGAACAAGCGGTAGAAGAAACAAAGCAGTTGCGAGAGCAACTAGATGCGATAGCTAAAAGTATTCAGGCCAATAGCGCCCAGACGAGCCCGCACCTATTATATACAGATGTAGCCCGTACCCCGCCGTCAAG
Organism: Ilyonectria destructans; assembly: GCA_020740775.1. Taxonomy (NCBI): domain Eukaryota; kingdom Fungi; phylum Ascomycota; class Sordariomycetes; order Hypocreales; family Nectriaceae; genus Ilyonectria; species Ilyonectria destructans. Next base: position 1,297,505 of record JAHEWK010000017.1, read on the forward strand.
CCAGCCAAGCAACATTCAAACGCTCTCGTCGATACAAATAACACCGTCCACGCTTACCGATACTCTCTTCTGCACTATCGACATATCGCGTGTCAACGAGGAGGAGAAGGGCAAAGCGCAAGTAGGAGGAATTCAACAGGCTATTAAGGAGGAGATACAAAAGAAGGAGGGCCGACAGGACTGGAGGTATGCAGCCGTAATAAGGAACGCAAAGAACGCAGACCGTATTAAGGTGATCTGCCGAGACGAGTCGGAGATGAAGCTCGTCAAGAAAGCAGCGGAGAAGACAGCAGTCACGGGCGCAAGAATCCTCAGGGACTAACTATATCCGGTCAAAATTAACGGTACAAACAGGGCAGCAGTACTGGCCTCAGCTGGCAACGTGCTGCCAGGCGCGGCGGAGGCGCTGGGAAAGGAGAACGGAGTGACGATTGTCAAGATATACTGGCTCAGCAACAAGAAGAATAGGAAATCCTACGGCTCGATAGTAATCTACATTTCGAAGGTAAGCGATACGCAATACTTGCTGGAAGAGAGATACTTTCACCTCGCTGGGGAGTCGGCCAGCACCAACATTTTCAAGCAACGCCAAGGCCCGGTCCAATACTACAACTGTTGGGAGCTTGGTCACAAGGACTTCACCTGTAACAGGCCCCAGCGATGTGGCAAATGTGCAGAGACGGAACACCAGCACACACAGTACCAGGCGATCGAGCCGAAGTGCGCTCTCTGCGGAGGGCCACACGAATCGCTCAGTCGCAACTGCCGAGTACGACAAATACATAGCAACAATATATACTAACCTCCAGATCCTCCAGCTTAACGTGGGGAAGAGGGATGCAGTGAAACTGAGCATGATGAACGACGGAGACTTGCGGGACTACGCGGTGCTGGCAGTAGCCGAACCATACATATTGAATATTAACGGTGCGGTAGTAACAGCACCGAACAACCACAGAAACTAGACGAGATTTATACCGACGAAGAAATATAAGATGCGATAGCCAATCCGCAGCATACTCTGGATCCGCAGGGATCTAGAGGCGGAGCAGGTGCCGATACCCTCAGCCGACCTGACGGGAGCAATAATACAACTGCCCGACCGGGACGTCCTGGTGGTATCGGTATATGTGGAAGGGAGGAATGGGAATGCTCTACGCACAGCAATAGAGCAACTGCACAGGGTGATGACGGGCTTCCGCAACAGTATAGGAAAAAGAACGGATGTGATCTTGGCAGGCGACTTCAACCGCCACGACTAACTATTGGGAGGTGACGAGGTGACAGGCAGATGCCAAGGGGAGGCAGATCCAATTATCGACCTCATGGACGAGCATGGCCTCCTCAGTCTCCTCCGCAGAGGGACAAAGACGTGGGAGGGGGGTGGTGCGGAGAGCACGATCGACCTGATACTAGCGTCGTCCGAACTGGCATACGGCAGCCTATAGGGGTCACTGTTGCAAAACCCCAACAAGCACGTTCAAAACAAGTGAAGTGGGTCGGCATAAATAAACATCCGCCACACAGTACATTGAGCTATGTACTTTTACGCACAACCTCATTGAATTTAGACTTAGTAGATGTTGAAGGAAGCCCGCCTAGCTAGCTAGTGATAATAATCAATGCACACATCGTTGACCTCTTAACAGTAGACAACAGGAGCAAGAGCAGCGAGACCGCAGCGAACCAGCACGGAATAGCATCGTCCCTTATCTCGGACAAAGTCCCTCTACAAAAGGGCTAACCGCCTCCTTTATTGACAATATTAACGCTCAATTCTCTTCCTCCTCTTCAATGCTGTCTTCCTCGTCCGGCTTGTTGAACTGCTATGTATGGATTTAGCTACTGAAATGTTGTTACAGGTTAACCCACTTACAGTCCAGAGCCGAGCAGCCTTAGCGATGACCTCTAGCGCTGCAACCTTTCGCTCCTCAAGCGTCATTTCACCTGCTTCACCGCGGGGAGCCAAAGCAGGAGCGCAAGCTTGAGCGGCAGCAGGGCTATGGTTGATAGCGGCACCGCAACCACGCAGCTGCTGTGCTGCACGCTGAGCAGCAGAGCGCCAGCCATCGCCTGGATCTTTATTTGCATCGTCGATCTGCCGATTCAATTCCCAGAAGGCACGCACCGCAGCGACAGCGTCGGTGGGGACTTACACAGCAGCTGATTAGCAACTCATTAGCCGGAAACACGTAAAGGCTCCCCACAGGCCTGCAGGTATGGCCGTTCCTTGCGCAGTCCCAGCAAGCAGCACCAGTATCTATCCCCCGTATGTCAGCCCGGCAAGCTTATATGAAAGAATGGCTACTTACTGTTCTGAGAGGTACACTCATGCCCGGGGCTCTTTGCAGCGCGAGTAACACAGTGTAACGGGTCAGGCCCACTTGGCTGGCGGCTCTGCCGCCAAGCCCGAATTCTTCTCCACAGCGCCATCGAGTTGATTCTCGAATCTTCTATATTAAAGAAGATATAACGCGTCTTCACGCACCCAGTTTGTATTTAGATTCTTTCCTTTCTTCATCTTGAAAGTAAACAGCATAGGGACTAGTTAGTTGAATCAACTCACTAGAGGCCTTTCACACACAGGGGCGGCAGGGGAAGTCACGCGCCTCGCCGATAGGAGGAGCCTTCTTCTTCTGCATCTTCTTCTGCTCAAATAGGTATATTAGTAGTAGTCTATTGATTGTAGAGTAGCTGGCCGGATCATACAGTAACCTTGTTCGCGGATTTATGGGCGCTGGGCCGGGTGTTTTTGTCGTTGCTATTGGGTCGGACCCTACCCGCCGCGCCCACGCCATCCACGCCTGCAGCGACTGGATCGGCAGTGGACATTATGATGATGATGTTGATTGATAGCGCCACGGAAACGATCAGGGGAGGCGCCGTCAACTACTTGGACACGGTGATAAATTAGAATGGCAAAGAAAGATTATTTATCAAAAGGTCACTTGGGGCCTCCCTGAATCGGGTCGCGTCCAAGCTATTCCTAATGGGTATTTTCCACAACTCCACTCGCGGTGCTAGTTCGCACCGGGCCAGCCACAGAGCCGCTGCGGGGCAGTTCCGTAGGTCAATCGCGTTTGCTCAAATAGGGGTTCCGCCCTCTAAACCCCCCTATTCCTTGCCCCAACACCACGTTATCGTCCCTGTCTTCATCCTCATCTCCAATGCTATGGCACGACCACCCAATCCAATCGATGAGCACCGCGACTATGTCAGTTTGCTGTACCTCAATGGCGTCTCGCGAAGCCAGATCCAGTATAAGCTTCGGAAGCATTACCATATCGCTGTTAACCTCAGCACAATCTCCCGTCGGATAGCCAGCTGGGGACTTCCACGTCAGCAATCACGCACCATTGAGACACCAGAGCTTATAGAGGCTATCCGCGACCTGATCCTCCGCATTGGGCTTAGCGAAAGGTAGACCTTGAGTGTCCTGCAGAGGCAAGGCTGGCCCATCACCAAAAGAGGACTCAAACGTATCAGACTCCACCCGGACCGCCGCTGGATACGTCGTATCAATAGCGATGAAGAACGGCTTGCTTTGCTGAAGAAGACGGAACAGGTTATTGTTGAGATGACGCAAAGGTCTAATGCCATTGCAGGATATGGAAGACGTTTTCTGCAGCCCTATCTGCGCCAGTAATAGCAACTCTGGGTACCAAGAGATCCCCTCTTTGAGATGTATAAAATCATGTTCCCGAGCGAGGTTGAGATGCGCAAACGGATGATGCGGAGGAAGAAGGGACAGTTTCTGGTCCCCGGACCAAACTACCAGTGGTGTATTGACGGTCACGACAAGCTGAAGGCGTATGGCTTCCAGATATACGCTGCGATCGATGCCTACTCACGCAACATTATCTGGTTCTATGTCGGGCCTTCTGCTTCGACCGCCTTGAGCGTGTTGAAACAGTATCTGGCTGCATGCGACGCCTACAGCTTCCGCCCGTGGTATCTGCAGGCAGATAGGGGTAGCGAAACGCCCTTGGTCGCGGCAGCCCATTGGAACTTCGCTTTGGCCGCTGGCGGATGCATGGAATAGAATGGACAGGTCTTTCAACAGGGCAAGTGATTGAAGGATTCCTATAAGGCAGCACCGAGCACGAAGAACGTCAGGATCGAGAGTTGGTGGGAGCGTATGCTTCACGTCTCTTCCCGGCAGTGGGTAGACTACTTTGGAGAGCTTGCTAGGGATGGGGACTTTAACGGCGATATACTTGAGGACCAGATTGCTGTCTACGCTGTCTTCGAAGATGTACTGCGTCAAGAGCTCTTCGATTTCGTGGAGGCGTGGAATCTACACAAAATACGCCTCTAGAAGAATCGGCCTCATGTTGTCCATGGCTAACCTTGGATGAATTACCATTACCCTGATCCAAGCAAGGCTTGCAATTGGGGAATCTCCATCGATCGCACAGTTCTAGGTGAGTTGGTACGGCCATTGGCTAACATCGATATCAGTACATGTCTTGAGCCGGAGACAAAGGACTGGTGCCGCGAAGTTCTTAGGGAAATGGGTTACAATAAAGTGGTTCTTGGCAATTACCAGGAGCCTGACAAGTTGCGCCCATTTAAGCGCTTCTACCTTGGCCTTCGAGACAGAATCATTCGGCACATCGAAAGTGGTCAACAGCCTCTGCTAGCCTACCGTAGAGCCCCAACTGGAGGAGTTGCCGAATATATAAGATGCTATATCTGTCTGCACATTAAAATATCTAACTATATATAGGAAGCATTACTTGCACGAGCAAATCAAGCCCAGCAAGACGAACTTGCAGATATGGAACCGGCAGAACAGCCGCTTATTGAACTTGGCGTTAAAGACGAAGATGGAAATGACATCGAGGGAATAAGTAATGACGAGGGGGAGGATGGCATGTCTGATGGGGAGCCCGAATAGTCAATCCTTCCCTTTTCTAGGTCGAGAGGCAAAGGTCATAGGGATCTTTGTGCCTCTAAAACGTGTAGAGCGGGCTGGGGGGGATCCTTCGACGGCATTATCCTCAAATTGTTGTGTTCGAGCTCGTTCGATAGATTCCGGGATGACTGCCAACTCCGGGTTTATCTGCTGAGATCAGTATTTCGCTGGGTGAAATTTTGGCCGGGTTTCTTACGAACTCTGTTAAAACGCTTGCCTCGTTGCCACGATCGATCTCGTACTCTTTGCCTGCCTCACGCTCATCTCCTTCCTCGTCGGAGGCACTGTCAAATACTGGACCGTCGACGGGATCCTCAAAATCGCTCAGATCTGTTGTATCCCCCTTCACAACGATATTGTCGACGATTTTGCTACCCTCATCAAACGCCAGATTCGGGTAGGAGGAAGCTGGAACTGTATTTTCCTGCTTGACTTGTCTCTCATTTTTCGCACCCTTCTCTTTCTTGACCTGCGTCTCTTGCTTGATGCGCTTCTTTAGCTCGGGAGCTGGGCTCGAGTCTTCCCGTTTGACCTTCCGTTTCTTGTCTTTTCTGACAGATGTTAAGTATTCATCTGGCCTTAGCGGGGTGATTGGCTCCTGCTTGTCAACCACGTCGGCTGATGTCAGGACGACAAGCACCTTTAACTGCCCTGCTTGGTTGTTCGAAAAGTGTCCAGAAGCGAGCATGCTCGACGGCGTTATGTACTTATCAATGTTGGGAACGGTGACGATTTTCTTGCCAGAAAAGGACGAAGCGTAAGAAAGACTCCAAAGCTCTTTGTTGGTTGGATCGATGGTGCTTGGGAGTGGGCGAAGGTGGTCAAATAAGATCTGAGTGAATTAAGGCCAGGTAAGGAGATCTGCCGAGCTAAACTTGATCACCGTATCCTTTAGAGGTAGCACCGTCTCTGGGATCTCTATCGCAAGGCCGTTGAAGTACCTGGTCTCCAAGCTCACGAGCAGAAGACTGATGTGGACCCATTGGTAGCCAGTGCGCTGCCTCGTAGGCTTTCTGTTGCTGCTTTTAGTGTTCTGAATGGCCTGACTAGCCGCTGATGCGATCGCCATGAATTGCGGATAGGGAGTACCGCTTGATGGCTTGGAGGGATACAGGCGTGCCCGTGTACTCGTAGTCTTTCCATTGGGGACAGACACTGCGTCTGGGATCAGTTGCGCGTACCCAATGCCAGAAGACGATACTAGCTTGGGTCTGTCACGCATAAGCTGACTTGCTGGACTGACTGGGTGTGGCGGAGAATCTTCCACCTCAACCACCTCATCATATGGGCCAGGAAGGGCTGGGGTTCTGGACCTGGCCCGACGTTGGGATTGAAAGGGGTTAGATAAGCCACAACAGCCACAATAGTTTTCCCCAGCGTAGATAGTGGTGAAGAGATCATGGTGCTTCTTCCCAGCTTTGACGCAGTAGACATGCTCAGGGAGAATGTCCGGGTCGGCCATTCTGCTGGAAGAGAGACCCTGAAGCTGGAAGAAATGAAACAGGGGAAAGATTTGGATTGAAATTGAGAGGGATTTCTAACGTGTACAAAACATCATAATGTTGCCCATTGCTACGACGGATGATGAGCACTAGGCCAGCTTGAGTATGGGATTGCCGCGCTAGTCCGCTTCTTATCACTAGTGTCAGCCCAGTGTTAGCCCTTTCACCAGGAATCATGCCATTTCATAGTAATCGATCCGCAAGCAGACTGGCGGCATCTTCCGTATCTCCGCTACTACTCAACGCCATTGTTTTGTTTATTATCCCTCACGTACTGCATAGTAGTATATTTATTACTGGCATTCAGAGGAGTAATATCTCTTTTTATCTTGGAGGAAAGTCACCATCTAATGACTAAAAATAGACCCCAAACATAGAGGCTGTTCGAGCGATAATCCGATTTGCATTGGCCACAGGCTGACTCGATGCAAGCTAACTGGGGAGACAGGCCTCCCCCTATCAACCCCCTTTGTAACCCTACTATTTCAACTTCACCCCACCCTCGCCCCGTGCCGAAATAGCGAACACCGCTTCAGCCGCTGTAGATAGGACACTGAACACTTGGAGAACAGGCTTCAAGCTAGTCCGCTAATAATGTGACTAACCCACGTGCACCCGTAGAAAGGACGAGAGCAAGTGAGAATAATAGGCAAGATGGTAAAGATAGGACACAGTATGGGCTTTAGGAGACTAGGATACAATTTGGGCAATGTATGGTAATATTACTAACTAGTGCCCTTTCGGCTTAAGCCGCCAGGCGTAATAAATTGTATTGTATTGTATTGTAATACTAAGGGTAGCCTTAATCTCTCTCTCCTTTTGTGACTAAGACACATTAAGCTCTTTCTTGCAGTTTTGGGTTTGCCTATCTAACTGCATTCCATGGAGACTTAGAAGCGAATAGTAGGGACGACCTCTGGGGTATAGCTCGTAGAGAGTCTAATATCAATTTAGCGCTTAGAAGCTTACCGCGCATTGCCTTACCCCATGCTAAGACTGTAGAGACGGCGTGAAAACAGGGCTGAAGATGGTTGCTGCCATCCAAGCTATAAAGGACATCGTCGTCTGTTGGGAGCTAAAGCGGCCTTGCTCTAGGGTGTTCACTAAAAGCCCTGATATCTGGCTAACTAAAGGAGAGTTAGATAGGCCTAACTACTATGCTACTGGCATGTTTCTTTTTAGAAGCATTCCCTACTCCAAAGCGGTTCTAAAAATGAGCCAGCCTATAAGACAAAGTTACCTGAAACGAATAGGCGCAAGGTCAGCACCAATACAATCCATAATTCGCTCGCAGAAAGTCACCGACAATAATCAGGTTATATCCTTTGTCACATCTATCAACTGCTGAGACTGCGGCCCGGTCTCAAAGGCCCGGATCTCTAGCAAACCGGCCTCGAAGACCCGGATCCCTTGGATCCAGTCTCAAGAAACCTTATCATAGCTCCTATGATAACGAGGGCATCTCTGTATATAGAGGCCGCTGCGAGCCCTCTGTTAGATAGAAATCAAGAGCTTTTATATACACATCTCATGCACCTATTCTGTCAGATGCGACATCCTTCTACGATCAAGCTTGTAGACAAAACTATTACCCAAAACACAGTCTTCTTGTATTTGTTTAAGGCTTGTCGCACCGCTAGCAACCGATCAGCAGCACCACCCGGTTCCGCACGGTGGGTAAATTCAACAAGATCCAGATTATTCAGATCGAAGCCTTTAAGCCCGCCGTCTGCTGGGGCGAACCCCTCCGATCTCATCGCCATAAGGGCAGCACAAACACACTGAACTGTAAGATGGAAAGTCGAGGTTAGTGAGAAGGAGGAAGACTAACTAATATCCATTCTTACAAAAGTATAATTAGGATAAACTATAGTAACTAAGCACCTTGCACTTAAACTATAGTTAAGAAGTAGGTATAATTATAAGTCCATTACGGCCCAACTATAATCTCTTGCGTTAGATACCTGTTGGCTCGACCTCAACCGCATAGATTATAACTAACCAGAAAACAACCATTACATGTATACGTCGAGAGATAGTATCCCCTAGGCTTAATCTGAGCGGCTTCGGCTGGAATAACCGCCGCATTGGACTTATAGTTGGCCGAGCCGGGGAGCAGATAATGCCCTCCCTGCGCAATAACATTCTCAAGCCAGTAAATCCTCATTATATGTTTCTACCTTCTCCAACATCTGCTGGGCCGATATTCTATCTCGTGGCCGCGGACTTAGGGCATCTCTAATTATTGACTCGAACCCAGTCGTTTCCAATTCAACCCGGATCGCCCCAATCTTCTGGAGCCACTTCTGCATAATTGTAGCTTGTGATGAATCTCTGAAGACGTCGGCAATGACCCATCCTACCTCAGTCACATCAGGCAACGGAATCTTTCCCAAAAGATACAATAGCGTTACACCCAGCGCAAAGATATCACTCTCGAACCCCCGTTGAGCACTGTCAATAAACTCTTGTGGCACATACCATGGTGTCCCTCCATTGCATAGTTGATCACCCGGACGAGAAGCCAAGCCAAAGTCAATCAGAACAGGGCCACGATCTCGCTCGTACAAAATGTTGGAAGGCTTAATATCGTTATGGAGTATCCGTTGGCTACGCAGATATTCGAGTGCCGAGGCCATATCATGGAGGATGCGCTTGGCGTCGTCCATGTTGCCGGCAAAGTAGTGATCGTGCAGCCGATTTCTCCATGCCGCCAGGTCAGGGTAGGGAAGGTACTCCATATAGATAGAGTAAAGGCGAGCGTCTGATCCGAAAAATTTGATAATCGACGGCTAAGATGATTCTAAGTATAAGGAGACCATTTTGTCGAACTGTGGCTTACGTGTTGGACGCTTCGTAGAAGGCGCTCCTCGTTCTGCCAACTTCGTGCAATGGTCGGAATGAACGAATATTGCGGAATCTTCCTCGTCCGGATGACCTTGACTGCCGTGTGGCCGAAGATGGGGTGACTTGTTCGGAATACAGACGCAAACCCTTTGCTACTAGCAATATCCCGTAGGTGCAAAAGCGAGTAGTTCTCAGTTGTATTCTGTGCATCCAAGAAGTCTTTGCTGAGTTTTGTTTCAAAGCCCCTATCGACAGGAGTTTCGGCTTGCATTTTGAATGTGAGTATTTCTCCGGACTGTAGGGAGACCAAAGGGTTGCCAGTTTTGATGACAGTGAGTTGGGCCTGCGCAGTTGGTTCACCCTGAATGAAGCATATTAGGAAATCTGGTTGCTTCATGGAACTCGAGACCCAACATTCTCAGACGAACTCACTTGAGATACAACATTAAATAAGACGGCACTCTGGTCGTCGTCTCGGTTGTCCCGAGAAATACGCTTGGATGCACCCTCACTGGCAGGCATGTTCTTCCTCTTCAGACCGGCTTCTCCAGCTCCCGGTATCCTCTTTTCCAAAACGTAGCGCCGACGGAGCAAGAGGAAGTCTGCCAATGTTTCCAGCTCTTTTCCTGTAGAAAAGATCCTCCATGGGCCAGGGGAGACGGCGCATATATCGCGAGGGGCTAGGAATTTTCGATTATCGCCATCGGCCTCGTTATCATTCCGGATCGGAGCGATTTGGATAGGCGCTGGGCTTAGATTCCGGAGAACCAAGTCATCGCTCGCAGCATCATAGTAGAAATTGAAATGAAGGTCCTTGAAATCTAGTGAAAACCAGGCTTTCTTGGATGACTGTATGACAACAAACACATCTCCAGGGGTATGGGAGAATCGAAATGGTACCATGGCTTCGTCAGCGGATGATAGCCGAGACAGGACACCAGCAGGAGAAACGACAACCCGAGCATCGGCGGAAACATCATCGATGGACAGGCTTTGGATTGAAATAGGAAGACCAAGAGTCTCGTGGTGAGCATCAGAAGATCCATCTTGATACACTGCAACAGCATCATTAGCCAGGCGAGCCTCGAGGTAACCTTCAGGGTGGGGGTTCGTTGAGGAGCCGAGGTCAGCAGCCAGACGAGCCTTGATGTAGCTTTCGGGGTGAGTTTGGGTAGAAGACATGCTGCAGGTGACTTCTGCCCGTTATTTACGAAATGATTCGACAGGACTGAGTAGTGTGAACCCGAGTACTCCCAAGTTCAGCAGTGGTTGGGAGTTGAACCGGAGGGGCTAGGGCGGGGCAAGGCTGAGATCACGTGTTCACCTGGTCACGTGCAGCCTCACCACGGTACCACCCGATTCCTGGAAACTAGCGCCCCCCTCCAACACAACCCATCACCATCGAAAGCGCGTCACAAGCATCACAAAATGCCGTGGCGACCCCCTCCAGTTGTTGACTTCGACCAGCAACCCGAGTACCGATGGCCTTTCTGGAAGGTTGGCCTAGACGAAGCAGCCCTTTTTGGCGAACTGCACGAGCGCTTTAACACAACGCGCATGTTCATTCAGGACCCCGATGCCTTTCACCACGACGTCAACGATATTGCACGCCACGCTTCCGATAAGGCAGATTTCCTCTCACGGATGCAGCAGAGGAGAGACCAGCGGCTGGATGAATTGAAGGAGATCCGGGAGAACATCTTCCACTTCATCCTCAGCGGCCACCAGCGGATAAACGACGACCAGATGTTCTACTACCTGCGCCTCAACCGCTTCGCCACCCTCGATTGCCTCGTCGCTCTTTGTGCATCGTTTCTTGGTCCAGACGAAAGAGGCCAGGTACCATCGTTGGGTTCGCCGTCCCCTATGTTCTTGGAGGACTTTAGCTAACATGCCTCGAGACCAATTTCTGCTATCCGACATCCATAACCTCCAGAAGCGACAAAAGTTCCTCCCCGACCGAGCATCCAGATCGCCAACACCCCCTTCTCGCGCATTAAGAGTCGAATACCCCGAGCTACCGCCATTGCCGCCTTCGCCCGAGAGAGGTTCTGCTTCCTCCCCAGACGTCGACACGGAACCCAAGACGCCGCCATTTGATCGCTGCGACGAGGGAAGATCAAGCGTCTCCAAGAAGAAGCGGTCATTCCAATCTTGGAGCAATGATGAGCACCAAGGCAAGCGTCGCCGCACCGAAACCCTCGACCCCATAAAAGCAACCGTTCCAGAGGCGGCGCAAGGAACCGAAAATAGATGTCTTGCGGTCACGCGCGCTCGTTTTGCTCCGATCGACCCAGAGAAGGCTCCTGGTGGTGAAATGAACCCTTCATTGGCACCTAGAGATGATGGTTTCGATGGTAGAGGCAACATTCACCCTGAACCTGAAGTGCAGAGCTCTGCTCGTGGACAATCGCGGCGCCGGGTCTTGAAGGGCTCCGCATGGGGAGCGACAGATTGTCAATTGGCCTGTGACCCGGGGACACAGGAGGAACACAAACAAGAGCGCAGCGTCTGGGAGAAGAGATCTTTACGGGCAAGGAGCCGTCGGCCGCCGAGCCAACTTTTGGTTTCCACTCCCAAGTCAAGTGACCGGCCTGAACCAACTGGGTTGGCGGGAAAGTCGGCCACATGAGGGCGGACGGGATGTGGGTTGAGCAACGTTTGCCTCAACTTAGAAAGAAGCCCCTTTCGAAACGGCTGTCCAACCCACTGAAGGTTGTCTGTCACCCGGTTGTGACTGCATTGGGCGCAGATTTTATCCGGCTTCCCCCTATTCGTCTAATACAAGACCGCTGCCACCTTCGGGGTAAGGTCATCTGTAAATTAGTAGTAGGGCATTTTTTTGGTTCGAGTAAATTAAATGAGGTCTACTATAAACTCGTTTATAGTAGCTTGATGGGGATAGTGGTTAGATCGCATACCAGGTAGTCTAGGACAGCAGAACGAAGGATGCTTCCCTCGATGCAGAAAATAACTTATTAATTTGGATTGCTTGCGAAGTAGGCAGGATAATTACGAGGTTCCCCTGATTAACTCTTCAGAACGCATCAGCCCCACTGCATAAAGTACGGCCAATCCGGCCCAATCTTGTTCCCAAGTCCTACCCTCATGTCCAGTCTAGGCATGTTTAGCAAAAACGTGAAATACGGCGCGTTTCTGACACGAAGGCCTGTGCCATCCCTGTAGAGTTCAATATAACGTACTGAACTACGGAGGGCCCTTTCAAAATGCGCCACATCCTGTAATCCTTGTCAGTTACTTGAGGTACATGGCATGCCGGCTAGCTATAACAAGTTGTCCGCTAGATCCCCTATAACTTCAGGGGTCATAGGGAGGCTATAGTGCTAGGTAGTGGTTATAGCCTGCTGTAAATTTAGCAGTCTTTAGTGGAGAGTTAAACAAGCGAAGTACTTAACGTACTTATCCTAGAGTTAATAGCGTGCTTGCCCTTTTTGGGATTAGCGCTTAGATAAGACTTTTGAAAGGGCCTTCCGTACCGTCCAGCGAGATGACAGTAGAGTAGTTGTGGACAGGTGAGTCGAGGGCAAAGAATGGTGAAGCAGCCGGCGTTTTCTCGAGGAAAACCCCTCACAACCTGGACGCTTACTATTCTGCCTAGAAGGCTGCCTTTGATTTGGGGGCTGCTTCGTTGTGAGTTGTCCTGTATAGATCCGCAGGATTGGACCAGTAGGAGAGATTGTATTGGCAGTCACTTGACGAAGGATGACTAAGGGGGGGTCCCAGTTTTTAGACCCCCCAAGTCCCTGAGCTGCACAAAACTCGCAATTGGATATCATGGCAACCAAAATAGGCGCCCATCCCTCAGCCGTAGCTGACATACATAATAGAGCGGGAACACGGCAATTCTGTCTACAGGGATATCAAACCAGTGGCTTTTGTTCTCTAACCACGTAAGCTTATGTCTGACCACCCATTCCTGCCTTGCAGCTCTGCGGCCGGAGTTGGTGTGGTCTTGCACTATTGAAAGCAGCGCTGCCCTCAAATCAAACAAATCAAATCCGGAGTCACATTTGAGATATTTGACAGCCCTCAACGCTGGATTTGTTGTTTGAAATATTTATTCAAATATTTCAAATGTTTCAAATCTTATGTACCATCTATGCTCCCCACACTGCTCTTTCCAATCTCCCACTGGTCACTGGACCTCATCTCCCCCACCTGCTGTCACCCCCAGCTTTACCGTTGAAGAGCTCACACCTCTGAGGTGACGACCTGATGAACTTGACAACATTGTGGAGCTTTCCCACCGGCCCTTTCTTTCTCCAATGCCGTAGGTCATCCTCGTGCCGGCCAAGAAGGTCAAAGACCTGCGATTCGGCCTCGAAAGCCTCGAAATCTTCGCCATAGAGGAAGGCACGAGCCACCAGGTTCAAGATATGCCCATAGCAGCGCATACGTCTGGCCCGAATATCCGCCGGGCCCATCTCTGCGTCGAGATCTCCGAAGAAGTTCAGAAGACAGCTGTCGTTCGAAGATGCGTTGTCCGAGATCACTGTTCCAACTCGATCCTCTATCTTCCATTCACGCACAACTTGCCCAAGCGTCACCGCGAGATTTCCCCCGCTGTGACACCCGAGCTGGCGTCGGAGTGCCAGTAGGCGCGACTGGTGCTTGCCCTGGCGGTCAAGAAAATGAGCCGTGACTGCCATAACAGCGTGCCGATTAGGCGACGTCCACAGATCGAACCCCAGGTGGATTTTGCTAAGGGCATCTGACAGCTCTTGCTCGACCTTATCCTTCTTGGTCTTGTACATGTCGTCCAACAGACGGCTCATCGATTGTCGACTCCATGATACCTGGTCAGATATATGAGGGTCAAGTTGCCAGGCGAGCTGCTGAAAGAACGTATCGGTAAAGAAAGAAAAGGGAACGTTGGCGTTGATCAGAAGTCCCAGGCTCAGTTCTCGGATAATCTTGACTCTAGCGCGCGGCACGGCGCTGTACTGCAAGCGCCTTCGCTTGGGCCGTTCAGATTCATCGGTGGACGGGTCTGTGTCGGCGCCTTGACTGCCCTCGAAGATCCTGTGGGATCTACATTGGTCAATAATGGTCAAGCTCGCGACGTCACATTCACATACTTGCGGAGGTGGTCAGCTGCCGAACTCGTAGCAGCAGCGGCGAAGAACTCAGGCTGGCCCTTCGCGTCACACAAACGACAGGCCCAGTAAGGACTCAACGGACTGTCGTTAGTGTCAATCTCAACGAGAAAAAACCCATGACGCTTGATCCAGCTCTTTCGGCCCTTCGAGCCTTTCCGGGACAAGGACTCTTCTAAAACATATCGTTTGTTCCTCCATACTGCTAGCGGAAGATCTGCGACGGTAGGGTGGTCTGGTAAAGCCACCTGCGTCGCCAGCTCGAATTGGCTCGCCAGATTTCTCGGTGGTCGGAGGAGAGCAAAGGCAGAGGGTGGAGAAGGAAGCATGATGTCGTTGGATTCCATCGGGCTATGCGTCGATCGGTAATGACTGGCACGCGTCAGGGAGAGGTAAACAGACTGGCACCGACGCGGTTTAATGTTGTGGGGGCGAGGGATAGGAAAGTTAAGAAGCTACCTTCTCTTGAGCCAGCTTGAAGGCCCTGCCGGGGGTAGCTCACTAATGGAGGATCTGAGAAATTACTCTGATTGGCTAGATCCGTTCACCAGACCCTGGCATCGGTCAGGTTCCGGGTAAGCTGCAAAGACGCGCTCATCAGCCTGGCAGATTCGACCACCCGCCATATATCACGTATCAAATATATCAAATGTTATTTCAAATCCAGTGTTTTGGATTTGTTTGGTTTGAAATAAGATTTTGGCATATTTGATTGATTTGTTTGACAGTTTGTTTGATTGCATTTGATCTGTGGGCAGCGCTGATCATCGTCCCCTGCGTAAAAGGACCAGAACGACGAGGGCATTGGAATCCGAACAGCAAAATGGTGATATGGAATGGCAGGAGGAGGAGAGCAGTGAGGAAGCTCTGAGTCACACCAGAACTAAGAAAAGGACCACGCCTAAGGCAGCTGGCAGCATGACGGAGGCAATCCAGGGTCTGGAACTACTCCTAGAACAAGACTTCAATAAGAGAATGGCAACGATGAAGGCAGAGTTTCAGCTCGAGTTTACAAAACTTAGCGACCGCATGGCTGAAGAAGTCACTAGGACCACGGCCCAGATGGCACAAGAATTATCTCAAGTCCGAGAGCAGCTTACCCAGGTTTGCAGCGAGTTGGAGCAGACCCGGCTACAACTGGACACCTTAAACAATGCTCATGCAGCAAGGTCGCCTGGTCAGACATATGCAGATGCTGCTAGAATGACGCCTGCTAGTATCACCACTCAAAGCCCATCCACGGTCCGATCAGCAACCCCGGAACCGATGTTCTGCACAGTAGACACATCTAGGGTGCCCGAGGATCATATTGGAGATACTGCACCAGCAGTCATTCGCAGGACCATTGAACAGGAAATGCGAGCATCCAGCGACCAACCTAGCTGGCGATGTGTTGCGGTAACCAGAGATGGACGAAATACCAAGCGCCTGAGGATCATCGGTAGGAATGAGGAAGAATTGAAGAGGATCAAGATGATCATCGAGGCCAAGAAGGCCCCAGGCACGAGGGTGCTCCGAGACCAACTGTACCCCGTCAAAGTTGACAATGTGAACCGTACCGCCGTCCTTGACCAGGAAGGCAAGGTCCTCCCTGGAGCAATGGAAGCCTTGAGCCAAGAGAACGAAATCCAAATTGCAAAGATCGCCTGGTTGAGCCGAAAGGACAGCGCAAAGGCGTATGGATCCATGGTGGCATACCTTACCAAAAACAGCGATGCTAGGAGACTCCTACAGGAACGCTACTTCCTTGCAGCCGGTGAATCGGCATACACCAACGCGTTCGAGCGGAGAACCGGACCGATACAATGCTACAACTGCCAGGAGCTTGGCCATAAGGCCTTCTCGTGCAGCAAGAATCGGGTATGTGCGAGATGCGCCGCCGAAGGCCATCATCATAGTGAGTGCCAGACGCAGGTACCCAAGTGTGTGCCCTGTGGTGGACCGCACGAGTCGTTCAGCAGAAGCTGCCCGAAACTCTATCCTACCCGGCATGAGTAGGATGTTTCAGGTAATCCAACTGAATGTGAGAAAACAGGATATGGTACATGAAAGCCTAATGAACGATAAGCGACTCCAAGATTTTGCAGTTATAGCGATCCAAGAACCACAGGCACGGAAAATTGACGGCAAACTTCTCACAGTCCCCATGGGACACCCCAAATGGATCAAAATGGTTCCCACAATTTGGAGAGATGGCAGATGGCCAATCCGGAGCATGTTGTGGGTGAATAGGGATTTGGAGGCCGAGCAAGTACCAATACAGTCCCCGGACTTGACAGCAGCAACCATACGACTTCCGGACCGAATAGTGTTGGTCGTGTCAGTGTACGTGCCGGGGGGCAAGCCTCAGACTCTTCGACACACATGCCATACCCTGCACCAGGTAATCCTCGACCTCAGGAGCAGGACAGGGATGGTGGTGGACGTCTTACTGGCAGGAGATTTTAACCAGCACGACCGGCTATGGGGAGGAGACGACGTGCCATTGGCAAGGCAAAGCGAGGCCGAATCGATCATCGACCTCATGAACGAACACGGTCTTTGCAGCCTTCTCCCGAGAGGCACAAAGACATGGCAAGGCCCCGACAAGGAAAGCACAATCGACCTGGTGCTGGCGACGGCGGAAGTGGCAGACGAAATGGTGACGTGCTCCATACACCCGACAGAACACGGATCGGACCACCGGGCGATCCAAACGACGTTCGATCTCGCGAGGCCTGATCGGATTGCCGCGGAAAGACTGTTGTTCAAGAATGCACCATGGACAACAATCAGAACCAGGGTGGAGGACAATCTCCGAGAGCTTCCCTGGACTGTCGGCGTGCAGGAACAGACAGACCAGTTAATGAGGGTCATCCTCGAGGCGATCCACGAGCTGACGCCCCGAGCACAACCAGTACCGTACGCGAAGCGCTGGTGGACGAAGGATTTGACAAGACTTCGGCAGGTGTATACGTTCTGGCGGAATCAGGCCAGGGTAGAGCGGCGAGCAGGTCAGATGAGGCACGACCTGGAAAGACGGGCCAAGGAAGCATCCAAGGAGTACCATGATGCCATCCGGAAACAGAAGAAACTGCACTGGGACGATTTCCTGGCAGAAGATGTCAACATATGGAAGGCGGCCAAATACTTGAAACCTGGAAAAGACATCATGAACAACAGGGTACCCCCTTTGAAGAGGCAAGACGGTTCCACCACGAAAGATAGGGTGGAGCAGGCAGAGGAGCTGTTTAGCACGTTCTTCCCGCCGTTGCCGGCCAGGATTGAAGATGAAGGTGACCGACCGCAACGGAGGGAAGTGCACATGCCAGACCTCACCATGGAGGAAGTTGAAGGAAAAGTGCTAGCAGCGAAACCTTGGAAAGCGCCTGGAGAGGATGGTCTGCCAGCAATGGTGTGGAAACAGCTTTGGCCAGTGGTTAGATACCGCGTCTTGCACCTCTTCGACTCATCCCTCAGGGATGGTGTGGTACCCCACCAATGGAGGAGTGCGAAGATCATCCCGCTAAAGAAAGCAGACAAGGGAGACTACACAGTGGCCAAGGCATGGAGACCGATATCGCTGCTGTCAACACTGGGCAAGATACTCGAGGCAGTCGTTGCAGAGCGGATATCCTATGTTGTGGAGAGCTATGGACTGCTGCCCGCAAACCACTTCGGGGCAAGGAAGCGAAGGTCAGCCGAACAAGCACTGATACTGCTGCAGGAGCAGATCTATAAGGCATGGAGGGCCGGCAGGGTGCTCAGTCTAATCAGTTTCGACGTCAAAGGCGCTTACAATGGAGTGTTCAAAGAACGACTACTGGAGAGGCTGAAGGCGAGAGGCATACCTGGTGGACTGGTGAGATGGATTGACGCCTTTTGCTCTGAACGAATGGCCACCGTGGTGGTAAATGGGCACACGTCACAGCTACGGGAGTTGCCACAGGCAGGTCTCCCGCAAGGATCACCGCTGTCGTCGGTGTTGTTCTTGTTCTTCAATGCAGATTTAGTGCAGAGAAGAATCAACGCAAAAGGTGGTTCGATGGCATTCGTGGACGACTACTCAGCCTGGGTAGTGGGACCAACAGCGGAGGAGAATCGAGCCGGCATCCAATCAATTATAGACGAAGCACTGGGCTGGGAAAGACGGAGCGGTGCGACGTTCAACGGAGACAAAACGGCCATCGTGCATTTCACGCGAAACGCCGCGCGTACCAGCGACAAACCGTTCATGATCAAAGGAAAAGTAGTCAAACCAAAAGCGAGCGCCAAGATCCTGGGAGTGGTCATGGACGCGAAACTACGGTACAAGGAACACATAGCTAGAGCTGCTGCAAAGGGGCTCTCGGCTGCCATGTGTCTGAGAAGACTGAAGATGCTGTCACCGCGGACGGCGAGACAACTGTTCGTAGCAACAGTAGCTCCCACCATGGACTATGCGTCTAGCGTGTGGACGCACTCATGCGGCGTCAGAGAAGCAGCTTGGTTGAACAAGGCACAGATGGTCGGAGCACAGGCGATCACGGGAGCTTTCCGGACCGTCGCAACGGCGGTGGCAGAGGCCGAAGCTAGCATCCAATCGGTGCAAGAACGGCATGCGCAAGCGGCAACAAGGTTTTGGATCAACCTCCGGACCCTTCCCAGGACACACCCGTTGGCGACACTGAAAGTGAAAGTGTGTCGCCGATTCGTATCGCCGATGCAGAGGATTGCTCAAGTACAAGGGGAAACAGCCACTGAACGAATGGAGATCATTCGGGAGTACGCGTTACCACCATGGCGAGACCGTATCCCGGTGTCGTGCGACCCTGACCGGGAGAGAGCGGCGGAAGAAGCAAAGAGGGTGGATGGCATAGTCATTGCCACCTGCTCCTCGCAGAGAAGGGGCATGGTAGGCATGGGAGGTGTCGTACGAGACACGGCGATCAATAACGATGACGAGGTAGTGGCCAGCTACTCCATCACTCTCGGATTGACGGAGGAGCTGAACCTATACATCGCCGAGCTGGGAGCTATAGAGATGGTATTGAGATGTATGCCGTCTGGACTCTGCCGGCGGGATATGACTGTCATGACGAGCAGCCGCTCCGCACTAGAAGTCATACGGCGGCCACGACAACAATCCGGCCAACAGATCATACGGCAAATATACGACCATATCAAGCGTCTTGAAGACGAGGGCCACTCTCTCCGGATGATGTGGGTTCCAACAGGAGTAGAGGATTTCGCGCTGGGACCAAAAGCCAAAGCAGCAGCCCGGAAGGCCACAGAAGGAGAATGCAGACCAGATGTGCCACCACATCTAGCAAGATCCACAAGGATAAGACTAGCGATAGCCAAGCAGCGGCAAACAAGAACACTACCAGAAAGAGTCGGGAATACTCGAAGCAGATAGACACGGCACTGCCAGGCAAGCATACCAGTACTCTATATGACCCGCTGAAGAGGAAGGAAGCAGACGTACTGTCGCAGCTGCGCATCAGAATGGCGAGACAACAGCTTTCTGTGCAAGATAGGAGCAATGGAATCGGACACTTGCGAATGCGGGCAAGCATTAGAGACAGTGGAACACTTCCTATTCCGCTGCACAACATGGACCGCGCAACGAGAAGGCATGCTGCGATGCACACAGACAAAGATGGGAAAACTCTCGTTCTTCTTAGGAGGAAAGGCAGCATCTGACGGGGACAAATGGGCGCCAAACATGCAGGCAGTACGGGCAACAATCAAATTCGCCATTGCAACAGGGAGGCTTGACATGGATCAGAAGCCTCAGGCACACTAACTATTCAGATTGAATCCTACTAACATCATACAGTCTCATTTTGGCAGACCGTGCTTCAGCTGCTGAGGATAGGATGCTGAACACTTGGAGAAATTGGCCTTCAAGCAGGCCTGTCACTGCATATACATCAGATTGGACCAATCAGTAAAGTGAAATTGTGGGGCTTCGGGTGATTATGGAAGAACCGTACGAAACGAAAATAGCTTAGCGCAAAGGCCCTCCGGGGTGTGTCCCCCCGGGCGAAATAAAATCCATCCATCCAAGGGTTTCGCCACGGCCCTCAGCTTGGGTCGTGACAAGTTGGATATATCAGGACAACCTGGCTTGGCCCATTTAAAGAGAGGATCGTCAAAGCATGGGTCGATAAACACTTACACTTTGGCAATGTGGCTACCTCAAGGCAGGTGGCTTATAGTATTATAGAAGATAGATACTAATAAATCTCTTAGGGCTGAAAGGATCCATTCATTAATAAAAGCACACATCAAGATATCTACCTTAGACCTCTTTGATGCTTGGCAAGGTATAAGATCTGCTATTACTAACCAACTAAAAGAACTAAAGTATATGCGGGCTTCTCAGCAGGTATCGATGCCACTAGACATCTCTGGAGTATTGTTCGAGGCAATACGGGGCTGGGTCTCACACAAGGCCTTGCGTAAAGTACAAGAACAACGGCAATTGCTTTCAAAGCCACTCAAAGCTTCCTGTACTGGGACCTTCACATCCTCATATGGACTGCCATGTGTTCATACCTTGAAGAAGCTCGAGGAGGAAGGGCAGGCCATTTTGCTAGAGCATTTTCATCCCCATTGGCGCTTGAAGCGAGATATAGCTCAACCACAGCCAATGCTATAGCCCAGAGCAGCCCCAAGGCAGCTTAACCAGAGACGTAATCAGCCAATAACAAGCACAAGGCGAGAGCCTAGTGCATTCGAAGCAGTTGAAGCAGCAGCACAGCTAAAGGCACAGCCTAAATGCAGCAGATGTCACACATTGGGTCATATAATGACTTCGAAGGCATGCCCTCTGCGATATGAAGAACTCTTCCAGTCATCGGGATCAGCGGCAGCAGCAGCGGCACAGACAACTAAAGAGATAGTAGCAGCAACAGTGGCACCAGCAGCCACAGAGACAACAGCAGTCCAGGCAGCAGCAGGTCAGATAGAGGCAGGTCTGACGGCAGCAGTCCAAGCAGTGGCGGGCCACACAGCGGCGGGCCAGATAGTGGCAGTCCAGGAATTGGCAGACCACGCGGCGGCAAGCCAGACATCTACAGTTCAGGAATTTGCAGACTGCATAGTGGTCGACCAGACAGTGGCAGTGCACACAGCAGCAGGGCAGACAGTGGCAGTCCAGGCAGCGGCGGTGGAGACAAGAGCAGCGGCATTAGCGCCAGAACTCAGATACGATGACCCGCGGGCCATCTATCAGAGATATGTTGAAGCAAGAAAAGCTTGGTACAAGGCGCAGCCTCGTGGCAGCACTAAGACTAACCAACAGTATCGGAAGGCAATGGGTTTGCCTCAACGATACGATAAAGTAAGCTACAAGTGGTGTCTTGACTGGAAGCAGATGGGCAAGCAATGTAGGATGCAGAAAGGCTCTAGAGACTGGACTAAAGAGGAGATGATGGCGTATCTAGATTGGAGCAAGGCAGAAGAGGATCGGGCTGAGGCTCGGGTAGCGGCTGAGATGGAAGGCAACCCTTTTTCCAACAGAAGAGGTATGCGTGAGATCTGGGAGGCTGCCGCGGCGGATTGTCAGGCACAGGAGGCTTTCTATTCAGGTAGGTAGGTAACTAGGAATTCATCACGGATTTGAACGCTGCGCGCGGCAGCCCCTGATAACTACAGTTGCGTGTGTGGAAGGGGGGCGCGCAAAATTAAATGAGCGCCCGGGCGCCTCTGTATTGGGCGCCCTTCTATACGTAGGCATGACGTAAACGACGACCCCGTGCCGCGGTGGCAAGAGGGGTGCTCTAGAAAGAGAAAAGATATCATTATAAGATCCAACAGTTTCCATGCTAAACTCACCGCAAACATTGCCAGCGCTGATGTACTCGCGAAGGACGAGTCCAAGGCATGTTTGGCAGGGTCATCCGCCAGGTTCCCCGTCCACTCTTTGAGAACCGCGTTCAAGAAGCCTTCCATGGTTTCCCAAGTCGATATTAAGGTCGCGGTGAGGTCGGTGGCAATTGCACAGGCATGAAGAATCTCGAAGCATCGTTTCAGTTCAACTTCGTCGGTAGTCGTGATCGATCGAGGGATTCAGAGAAAAGAGTCGCCATGTTCCAGGGCCTTAAGACTCGGTCGCGAGAGCGTTTGCTGGACCGCGGCCCGGGTGACGGGCAGCGGCTGCTGATAATTATTGGTTCGTCTGATCTTTCTCGCTTTGGCGACGGGGCTTGAAGGCTGGAAAGGATCTTTCTGACTGCATCTTCGAACAGACCTAGAGTGCTGGGAGGAGGAACAAAGGTCAGGGAGAAGACTAAACAGAGGCACCGCGGTGAATCACAATTACCTACCTCGTACACGACGGGCTAATTGAAGCGCAAAAGCTGAAACACTAAAGTTGATGATGGCAAGTCCATACCAGTAGAAGTCCCATAAGGACAGGAAGACTCAAGGAGGTTGAATTTCCTGTAGAGCTTGTATGTCGTATGGTGGAAGAGAAAACGCCGATCCTGCTGACTGGCATCCAACAGGGGCTCACACCTCGGCACAGCCTGTGAACAATTCTGCTCCACAACTCAAAAGCCTCTGTCCCCTATCAGTGCTCCCCGCAGTCCACAGGGAGCGTCACAGGGGGCGTCCAGAGTCTCTCCTCCAGGGAGGTGAAAGGTTTTAGCAAAGGGCATTGCATTGTGAATGCTTCTTCGCTGAGAATGGAAGATATGGCGCCCATGGTTCTTATGGTTTGAGCGCGAGTGCGAACCAAAGAAAGCAGCCACTATGTTTGATTTTGTTTCACCTCCCATCTATCGCACCGCGTTGGTGCAGTTCTATCACTACGTGCCGATGGCTGCTTGACGCTTCCCAGTTGTCCAGCGGCCATGTCCACTGCCCACCAGCGCCATCGAGTCATAGGTTTGGTGCACTTGGGCCTCAGCTTTCAGCTCCAGGTCGCTTCACAAATGAGTCTACCCGTGGGTCTTTGGGAAAACAGGACCCACTCAGAGAGTGGGCGGCAAAATCCTGGGACAGGTGCGAAATCCTGGGACACCTCACTACCCCGCTTCAACACCAAAAGCGTAATTTCACAGCCAAATTGACCCTCTTTCTGTTCCAATCAAGTACAACCCTGTCGATGTGAGTCTCTTATTTTCGCTAACCAAGGACTAGGTGATAATGCCGTATCCCTTCAAGGTCACGCCCGGCGTCCAGGCTGCCCGGCACATCCTGATGGCACGCAACCGACCCCAGCGAAGTGCCCGGGATAAGCCTCTCTCACTTCGTGCCGCAGCCACGGCCTTTGGCACTTCTAAGAGCGATGTTCAACGTCATCTCAAGGCGCTAGATAGGTCAGGAAGACCGGCTTTCAGTGACAGACCCGTCGGCCGGCCAAGGAATCTCGATGACTCTGAGGATCGTGCCCTAGTCGCATATATCATGTGGCTCGAGAGGTGTGGCTTCCCTGCCACTCGTACCCAAGTGGAAGAGGCTGCCAATCTCTTACGGCAAAGTCGCACGCCTCCAGCTGGCCCTGTGGGTGAAGGGTGGTATCCTCGATTCGTCAGGGATCATCCCGAGCTTCAGAAAAAGAGTCTCGTTCGAGCTCTTGACCGTGACCGTGCCGGCTTCGAAGCTGGTGAACTTGGCGACTTGGAGCACTTCTATTCCAAGCTCTCAGAGGTCATCCAGCGCAGGAATCTTGGTCCTTCTCAGGTATTAAATGCTGACGAGTGTGGTATACGTATTGGAGTCATCCGGGAGCGACTGGAAGTCCTCATCGTCAAGAAGGAGAAGAATACAAGGCATGACGTTGTCGCCTTTGCTAACCGCGAGTCCTCGACTCTCGTAGGCTGTGCCAACGCCGCCGGGACCGCTATCCCTCCATTCGTGATCTTCAAGACCTGGCCTACGGAGTCATGGGAGGTCGACGGGCTAGATGAACGTATCCGCTTTGCTCGATCAGATACCGCCTTTTCCAACGCCGAGATCTCTCTGGACTGGCTTCGTCACTTCAACCGGCACTCATTTTCAAGTCTGACGAAAGTGCAGTCTCTTGGCATTACATTTGAAGACTGGTTTGGCTGCGACGAATTTATGCGAGATCTCGATAATCCTGACTGGATTTGGGACCAGCCCTTCTTCGAAAGACCAGAGGAAGATCGGATTTGGCGACTTCTCATCATCGACGGCTTCACGGGCAAGACCTCTATCGAATTTATGGAGTATTGTATCCGCTTTGATATCGAGATATTCGTGCTTCCTGCTCATTCCACTCATCTTCTCCAGCCTCTCGACGTCGGTGTGTTTCAGTTGCTGAAAAGCGCACACCAGAAAGTGCTCCGTTCACACATTCGAGACGGATTTCTCAACTTTAAGCGGTCTGACTTTATCACCCGGTTCCAGCAGATATTCGATGAAGGATTTACGGTTCATAATATCATGAATGGCTTCGAGAAAAGTGGCATATTCCCCGTTGACGGCACGCACGTGATCCACACTCTCCGAGAGAAGAAGAGAGATATCCTCGCTATGTCAACGCCGGCCCTACAATCTCTCCTCCCCAAGGAAACGAGATTTAGTGATGCCCGTGAGGTCTCTCGACGTATTCGTCATAAATACGGCCAAGATTTTAGTTCCCCAACGCGTCAGCGCTTCACCGTCGTCGACGACGTTCTCGCCGAGGCAGTAACGCTCTCCAACTTCGCAGAGACTCATATTAAGTCCCGCCACCAGCGGATCGCCGCTGCGAACAATAAGAGGAAAGCCAGGAGGCCAGTTAAGCCATCAGGTCAGTATCTCAACAGCGTGACCGTCAGGCAGGTTCGGGAGAGTTTGGAGACCTCCACTCAGAAGGAACAAGATGAGGAAATACGCCGGCAAAAGAGAGAGATAAAGAGACTACGAAAACAGCACTTCGAGCAATACAGGGCAGAGTGGCAATCTCAGTGGAAATACGATATCAATAACAACGGCAGGCCGGTACATATCAGCTTTGAAAGGTGGCTTCGGTGGTCAGGAAAGAAGCGAGATGACGACGTCATATCTATCCCTGATCCATCGCCAAGGGCGTCGCCAACACCAGAGGAAAGTTGGTATTATGATACTACGCCTTCCGCCGCAAGTCATCGCTTTTATGAGCGCTTGAGGGAAGCCACCCGCGCCGGGGTTTATCGCAGCCCGCTCCAAGAGATGCCCTTTCCCTTGTCGAGCGATGGAGTCGAATTTCGGATTAGTAACACGCAGGATGAGCCTTCTACTAACAATGACATTATCACAGGTGATACCGACGAGTCAGATGATGACGAAGATGGTATCGCAACGCTTGATTTAACTCAGGAAGCGATAGAAGAGCCGGAATTGCCTCCCCTCCCTCAACCCTCTCCGACACATGATACCTTCACCTCCACATACCACCGAATTATGGGCATTTTACACCCCCCAGAGGCATCACAGGAAAGCTGCATAGTAGCGCTTGGTCTCCCTTCAAGCCCGGAATGAATTGGCCGCTGTGCAAGGAGGCAGCGAGGTGGACTTCGCGATACCGAGGAGCAAGTCGGGAGCATTCAATTAGTCACAACACCACAACACCCGGGCATGGTATAACGGAGATATCTTGGATATAGCATCATCACGCATAAGATACACTGCATGGGAATTTTCATTGAGATTGGGACATAATCCGACCGGCAAAGTGGGAAATTCCCCTTGGCGCACCTCATTTGCAGGTAATGAGGTGTCCCAGGATTTCGCACCTGTCCCAGGATTTTGCCGCCCACTCTCTGAGTGGGTCCTGTTTTCCCAAAGACCCACGGGTAGTTTGATCTTCATTTTTGGGAATAGATGGCTTTACTCTCTCGGAACCAAGTGGCAGTTGGAATGTCATGGGCACGCCCAGGGGTCGATGCTGGCCTCGGATGGTTGACCGGACGAGTCGGCCAGCGCCTACCAGTGCCAAGAAGCGATATCCTACAAGACGACGGATGGATATACTGATGTGGCTCATGCACGATGTGGTTAGGGTGGACCAAGTGTCACTCCTGGTTGATGCATCTATTCAGCCGTCTGCCAAGTCTCTGCCGTGTTTGTTGATCAGTTGCAGGAGGGTGTGGTGTTGGAGGATCCCTAGCCGTGTTCCTTCTTTTGCTCAAAAGCAAGTGACAGAGACCTGCATTGCAGCCTGGCGATGACGCTGAGGTACGACGAGGGGGTTGAAGTCAGCCCTGGTGGATGAGAGATGCTCAGACCCCAGGGCCCCAGGGCGACACCACACTGCAACGCACCGAGACATGGTAGAGGGGTCTTGGACGAGAAGAGACAACAAGGCTTTCAGGCCTCATTTACTACATTGAATTGTGCGTTGCACTTTGGTCAAGCCCGAGGTGAGGTGGCCAAGAGAGGATGATCCCCGGGCCATGCAAACGGGCGTTGAAGGAGAAGCTTGCCAGCCTGGGAGGGGGACGCCTCCAGATCGCAACAAAGGCTAACTCTTAGTCTCTCACACTTCAGGCCTGCCCAGGCCACTGAGTGACTGGGCTGTACTACCTATCACGGACGGCGACATGACAACGCTGAGTGCCGGCAGCAGGAGGGTTGTCGGTTCAGATCTTAATATCGGTCTGTCACACTGAATGGATAGGATCACAATGATGATGATGAAAGCTCTTGATTTCTAGCTAAGGGACGGGCCTAGAGCCCGTCTTTTATACATGATGAAGACGGCTGCTGCCGGAGGCGGCAGTCCGTCGCCGCCGCACAGGGGCCGGGGCCCTGTGGGTCCCGGGGACCGGGATCGTGGTCATAGGGCCGGCGATGTGGTCTGAGATAAGAGGAGAAAGAAAGGAAAGTCACGTTGTCTAGGATATGACCCCGAAATGTGACACGGTCTCTTCCCTGCAACCGTGGTCAGGGCAACGAGGCGGTGGATGCATGTGCTCCCAAGACTTCTGGTCTCTGGAGACTGGCTTCTCGCATTCGAAACTGGCTGGTGCAAAAGGAAGCACGAGAGTCGAAACAAGGATCTGGGCAATGCCTGCATGAGTCTGGGGTTCGGGAGCAAAAGAAAACGGCTCGATGACGCAACTCGGGAGACTCGGTGAAAGATTGGAAGAGTGGAAGATGAGCGGCTCTATTCTCAGGGGGCCCACGGCACGCACCGAAGTCAATGTTTGGACAGTTGGACATGGACACAACCAACTCCCAGTCCCAGCGTGTACTCGGTTGACAGTTTGGCACTCAGACACCCCCAAAGCCCAATGCCCCCAACTCGCCGCAAGCATCACGGCTCGCGTTATCTGCCATTTTCTTAGTGACGCCCCCTTCGTCCCCAGTGGCGTCCTCTCTCATCTCGTTCTTTTCAACTTGCCTCTGAACGTATCACGGCCATGGCAGAGGCTCCATCAATCACAAGGCTTGGCGCTAGCAGTCTCTTCGCTGCTCGCTAGCCAATGAGCGTTAGCCTACGCCAAATGCTCTTCTCCGCTATGAACCATGTCCACTTTTATCATCCAACTCGCCGTGACAGGTTGAGGCCCCGGTATTTCCTCTGCTAGGAGTGTCCTCATCCACAGGACTGCCACAGGCTTCCACAGCACTGCAGCAGTGACAGCACACTCTTGATCTCGATACTCTAGCTTGTCACAGAGTCCACCGGGGACGAACCTTCGTCGAGGAAATATTATTAGGCCATAGTCTCGATCTTTCCACGAAACCTATCGTGGTCCGGGCAGGACAAGGTTGAAACGAAATGTAGAGTTCGAGGTTGCTGCTGGGGGTGCATACTAATTTCACATTCTCAATGCAGTGGATTGCCCTGAGGCGAATGAGAAGAGGTCGGTGATACTACAGGCTTCAAGCAGAGTGAAGCAGCCTTGGGCATCTTCCGGCGAGAAAATACGTCTGGCCATTATCAGTCGTAAAGATAAAGTTCAATAGCACATTAACGAAGGGCTGGTTGAATGTCAGCAAATACGAGGACATAAGCTAACACATTCTGGGGCTTATCTCAGCTCAGAGCCTGTCTCTGTCGTACGCGTACTTTCACATGTCAGGATATCAAATGGATGCGAGATTCATTGGAGGGATAGGCGACACTGCAGACTGTGGGCCGGGTGAAAAAGGTCGGAGCCAATCCCGATGAGAAAATAGGTCCAACCATTTTCAGCCGCAGAGTCAAGAATTCGGAGCTCCCTAGTGTATGACCGTTGGACAAGCTGTGTGCATTCCTGATTCTATATCCTTTCGGTCCGGGGCTGGCTGAATGTAAGCCCCCAGATTGACACAAATCTAAAGTTCACAGGAGGCCTACTCAGCAAAAGAGTTCCATACGCGTCATCCTTTGAGAAGTCAGCCGCATCAAGCTGACATTGAGGCGTGATAGTTTTGCATGTGATTTTCACAGACTACAATGTAGCCTGAGATATGTTGGTGATTGGTGAGGAACCACTTCGGCAGCTTTACATCTTGCTAGGTAAGCTGCATTAGCCCAATACCCAAGGCGAACGGCTTTAGATTGGAATTTATGCCCCACTTGCTTCGCTTGCATGAGTCCTGACCGTACACCATAAGATAGAAAGGCTGCCCATTCAGATTCCGAGTGATTCAATGCAACGACAGGGTTTCGTTCCTCAATATTTTCATTGTGGAGAGCAGTTTTTGATCGAGATATGGCCCCTTTGTCTTGTCCCTTATCCCTCGCCCTTTCCCTCGTTTGCGACGAGACGCAGCCTTATACGCATTCTCCAAAATTGGCTCCGCTCTCTTTTACACACTTCAGAAGCCTCGACGACAGTGGCCCCCCGATTATCTTTTCAACAAATCGCGCGCATTCGTCGTTATCCCAAGGTCGCAAAACTGCGGTGACCGTAACTACACAATATTCTTCAGCCCTGCTACATGAGAAACACTGGGAAAAGTTGCTGTCTCTGGGCGGCCAAGCTTACCCGATATCGATATGTTCCGACGGAGGTAAGCATGCTGTGTCCTCTAGCAACTTGCGACTGGAAGCGCATCAGGAAATGACCCTCCAGGAGCATGCTCCAGCGTCAAGCTCTCTTCTTTACTCATATAATGACATGATTAACCGTCCTACAGGGAAAGCTCGGCAAAACCTGGGGACGACCTGCTGGCCAACTTCCGACAGCAGTTCCCCGAGGTAGCAGCTGTGAGCACCTCCACCACGGCCCCCGGGATATCTCAAACTACTGCGGCCGAGAATCCCTTAGTCCAGGCGCCACCACAACCTGAGAGGTATGCTCTTTGGGCCCACCCCGATTTCGCATTCACGAGTTATCGGGACACTTTGTGCCCGAGGCGCGGGGTATCATGATTGATGCTGCCGTCTACCGTCCATCATCTGCCATTGTACCGCTTCAGCTCTAGGACAAGTTTGCTGACTAGATCCCTCACATAGGGCCCAGGGCATTGCGCAAGATGTCTTCCGTGATCAAGACCCGACTCCTCGGGTCACGAATGGGCAGTGGAGGTTTACACCATCCCTCTTAGACCCTAACTCACCAATATCCTTTGCCAACTTCGCCAATGCGCCTCCTGGCTATTACACGCCCACCCCAGGCGGTGCCTACACTTTATCCCACCCTCAGGCTGGCGACCTCCATACGCCCACGTTTGGCCTGGGAATGGGATTTGGAACTTCGTTGTCGATGCCAACTTCGGGAGATGGGATGCAACCCGGCCCAGGAATTGGAGTCATGGACATGACCGGATTCCAGACATTGCAACCTCATCAGTCCCACCACTTCACTCCATTCATCCAAGCGCCCCCTCCTCAGCTGGCTTTTGCACCATCTACTTTTGTTCATCAAGACCCCGCTCATGAGACCATGGACCAAGACATCTCTCAGATGGAGACGGAAGCTCTAGAAGAGCCCATGACATCGATCGATTCCGCCGTTCAGAATCCACTGCCGGCGGTTGGACTCCCAACACGCCAGTTTCCAAGCACCCAAATACCTCACCCACTACCTGCGTCTGCAGAAAAGTTCCGATTTCATGCAACTCTCGATGCCCCAACTGCCATAATCAAGCATGCCAATGAAATTCCCATCACCTATCTCAACAAGGGACAAGCCTACACATTGTCCATCACCGATACTAATACAACGTTGCCTATAGTTCCTGGCACCAAGTACCGTACCTTTGTACGGATTTCGTTTGAGGACGCCGAGCAGAGACAACGGCCAGGTGTCTATTGGGGCCTCTGGAAGGAAGGCAGAGGGGCCAACGAAGCGCATCAAAGAGGCAGGAAGCTCCAGGCAGTCGAGTATGTTGAGGCCGGACAACCCGCCGAAGGAGACGACGAGAAAACTCGTGTAGAGCTCGAGTCATCTTCATTTGACGGCTTCTCTATCACATGGATGCCCAGGACTAATGGAGCCGCCGAATTCAGCATCGCAGTGCGGTTCAATTTTCTATCCACCGACTTCAGTTATTCCAAAGGCGTCAAGGGCATTCCTGTGAGATTTTGCGCTAAAACTAACCCAGTCCAGTTCGATCCCTTTCTACCTGTTGCTGATGTCAATCCTGAGATATGCTTCTGCATGGTCAAGCTCTTCCAAGACCATGGAGCCGAACGGAAGCTCACCAACGATGTTTCCCATGTTAAGAAATCTATCGATAAGCTCAAACAACAGATTGCGCAAGCTGAGAGCGGGATGAAAGACTTCGGCAAGCGGAAACGTTCAGGCGCCTCCTCAAAGACAGCAGATATGCAGCGACCTGGAAAAGTCACAAAGCACAAGTGGACATGGTCAATGTCCTCAACTAGCTCCGCTAGCAGTGGTGTAGGGCGCATGTCTTCGGAGGAAGACCTTCACTTCAAGCTTCAGACTCTTCAAGACATGTTCACAAGCACCCGGCCTGTCAGTGTTCTATTCCTTCATGGCGAAGAGCTAGATGATCCCGATCTATATCCTGTCTCACTTCCCAGAGATGCCTCACCACTTGCCAATACCGAAGGACGAGATGGTCTGAACTGGCAGGCCAGGAGCGGTCACAGCTCAATAACGGGTTCCATGATTTCTCCATCGCCCATTTCGCTATCTCTAGCGTCACAAACCTCTGCCCTTAGTCCTAGCAGTCAATGGCAGAACTTTGACTTCGTCGCCACAGGTGATATGTCGCGCAAAGGCTCGGATCAGCCAATGAAAGTCGACAGGGCGGACAATGACGGGTATCTCAGCGGGTGGATTGAGACTCTTGGTGTAGACCTTTCATACCGACCCCTCCCAGAGCAAGGTCCCACGCCTGTGGCCTGCTTTTACGTTGTCCGCCGTAGCCAGCAAGAACCCGACCAGAAAGAGTATCATAGGGCAATCTATTTAATGCAGCGAACGCTGAAGGAGTTGACCCATCGGATCGCAGCTAAGTGGGATATTGACACATCTCAGGTCACCCGTACGATCCATATAACTCAGAACGGGTTGGAGGTGGAAATGGACGACGATGTTGTTCGAGAACTAAAGGAAGGCCAAGACATGGCCCTGGAAATTGAGGAAACCGAGCAGTCTTCAGGGGTGAAACGAGAGTGGGAGATGGCCGTCGACTCAATTGATGGCTCTCCCGACACGGAATCCTCTGACAAGGTAGCCGGCGGACTTGTCCTGCGTCTCACTTTCTAATCACTGTTTCTTTTCATTTCCTCTGGTGATGTGATGGGATTGCGGCAGACGAGCACCGAGCTCTAGACTGGGACATGTTTCACGATTGAGGTTTCATAGACTTAGATGATTATTGGAAGAGATCAGAGATGAAAACTTAGTTGACTCATGCAATAGAGAATCTTCATTAATTTAATTACCCAAAGTGTATCAAGAGACCATAACCGGCTACCTATCGGGTTTTGCTGAAAGGCAGCAGCCAATACACGGGTCTCGTTCAACCTCGGCTACAATACTTCTTGGCCGCTGCAGGAGGACCGGCAGCCCATGAAAGGTTGGTTGATGATCCATTCTGACTCTAGGAGTGAGTTGCAGTTATGGTGGCAATTGGCTGGTTGGTACTGCAAAGTTCAACATGACGTCTAAAGTCGTATCTCTTACTCGAAAAGTGCTGATACTGATTTACATCATAATGATCTTACCCAGCCATCTTGACATTTAAATTCTCAATCACCGCTCTTTCACTTTCAAGAACTAGAGGTGCAGAATTAGGCTGCGAGCCGACTAACTGACCGGCTTGCAATACCTCATGCGAGAGCGTATACGATCAAATTTATGTCTGCGATCATATCGCGTATTGCACCCAATGGCCGTGGAAAAGATTCAGGGTAACCTACCGCAGTCGCGTCAAGACAACTCCATTGAATTTCCAACAGAGGAAACAATCCAGGACCGCCTGAGATCACAGAATCCTGCCCTAGCTTCCGAAAAAAATCAGCTGCAGCAAGAGTGTGCAAACCTTAAAACACTCCTATCGGCACACACAATGGGAAAGGAGTGTCATTTGTACCACCAGAAGCATTGTTCCCGCGCACCAGAATCGGAGACGACCATGAAAGACCAGAGTGAGTGACCAGAAGGAATGAGGGCATTCGTCTAGATAAGGTGTGAGGAAGATGGCGAGGGGTGATCATGGGAATTGCTGAGGTGAAGTGATTGGGGGATAGCAATCAATGTACTATCCGTCCACTGTAGTTCTTAATAGGCAGGCAGCGGCCTTAGTTTTAGGCCCAGATACGAGACTTGATTGACAACCGGCCGCCCATGATTATGAGCGGCTTAGTAAAATGACCAAAATCGGGCCGGCCGTTCTCATCACCAAGGCTATGTCGTAAGGGGTGCTGAGCCGTAATCTGCGACGTAGCCGTGCGTGTCATCGATAGAACCAACTTTGTACTCCTCGGTGTACACAAAATTTATTATACGTCGAACTCCTTCGCGTAGTTTTTGGTCAGGGTTCCCCCCCCCCCCCCTTTTTTTTTAGCTGTTCCTGGAACAACATGCATGCCCCACACCATTTCCCAGGAACTCAGCCTCTGAAGTCTCGTTTCGGACTTAACATATAGCTCCAAAGAGAAGAACGACAGCCGGTCTTTGATCAAACCAGTTCCAAACCAGGACAGGAAAGCTCGCCCGGGACAAGCTGCAGGTGGACATCGCCTACCTTGGAATAAGGTTCGCCGCATGGTGGTCGTTTTGTTCCATCGACTGGATGTAGCGCTGGGCCTCATTTCTGATATAATCCTGTATTAAGGTGCTGTTGCAGACACTGTGCTGCAAAGCTGCATCTTGAGTTGGTGAATCTCAGTGACAAGTTCTCCAACGCAGTTAGACAGCGTAATGTTGCGTTTCTCCATGTCCTGTTGTTCGGTTTGGAGTCTCACAATATTCGCTTTCTTCCGAATTCGGAAGTTGTTGGAGGCGATGCGATTCCTCTCCTGTTTCCGCCTGTGGACGACATATTCTTTAGGATAGCCATGATCATCGCAATTTTCGCCGTTAATTGAGTTCGTTTTGCTGCCCATCCTTTTTTTGTATTGTCTTTGCAGCCTCGTGTAGAGCAGCGTCTGGCAGATTTAGGAGAGCTGAAGGCGCGCTGGATTGCGCCTTGCGTTTCGGGCCAGGCTTCTTGTTATCTCTACATAAGAACAATCCGGCGACATAACAGCTGTAGCATCAGGGTATCGCCACTAGCTCGACTGTGCAAATATCCCTCTGCTTCGTATTGAACTACGACTGAATACCACGCCACAAGAGGATACTTTACTCTTCCGACGTTTTGTAGAAGAGCCAGTACACTAAGTGCTACATGCAGACATCACATATCGCATCTAGCGGCAGGGCAATCGAATGGGTTATTCTCTTCATGTTTCATTACGTCGCTTCATGGCCTGTACGTCCAGCACCTCGACCTCACCAAGCAGGACATACTTGAGCCCCCTGTGAATGGCGCTATTGAGAAGTTTGGAAAGATTGATGTTCTCATCAATACAGTGGGTGGCAACAAGTTTGAATCCACCCGTCGGATACTCATGGAGTTGTGGTCATGCCGCTTTTATAGTCAGCCCCCCCGGATTAGCTGAACTTTCTCGGTTCTTTCTTAGCGAAAGGGACGCCTTTGTTTTAAAACGGCGAGGATTCAACGGCCTAATCTAGCTAGGCTATCCGAAGTATACCTAACACTGGATCCGAACTTGTTGCTACCCACTATAATGCTGGGTATCCACGGCGCCGCTGAGCCGTCGCTGATTCACGCCGACCCCAGCGGCGGCGCGTGGCGCCGACCGGCTGATCCAGGACCCCCGCCGCCTGCGGCGCCCGGCCAATGGTATCCCGGTATATCCACATGCCGGCCCCGCGCTGGCCACCCCGGATGGCCGTGGATATACGCGAATCTCCATGCCCCCTCGCTGATCGGCCCCTATAACTTCAGGAAGCTCCAGGGGGCCTCCAGCGCCCTCCAGCGCCTCCGGGGCCCCCCCAGCTGCCCCGGTCCTGCTGATCTGGCGCTGGAAGGCCTGGCTGGCCCTGGAAGATTATTTATATATATCTCCCTGCAGAACCCCCAGGCCCGTCTAGGCTGGCCTATTTTCTCTAATGACCTCGTATGCGATCGATCGGATCAGCTGCTGCCTCTTTAATTGATATCCGACTATGACGAGGAGACAGGCTGGGAAGAAGAAGGCGGCGGCTGTAACTGACTCTATAACCGTCAGGACCAGCACCGCAACGACTACTGCGACTGGGGCTGCTGCCGGGGCCGCTGCAGCCGGCACCAGGCACCACGGTCGCGTCGGGCTTAACGCGCGCAATAACGCCGAGCTACGTGCTAACGCACAGCATATCCTCTCGATGATCCAGGACGCGAGGCCGAGAAATACACTGGCTGCGTATGAGCCGAAGCAGAAGGAGTTCAGGGACTTCTGCGAGCGCAAGCAGTATCAGGATGCAGATACCGTTACGGAAGATAAGCTCCTCCTCTTTCTCGTTGAGGAGGTTGCGGACCGGCCCCTCAGGGCCAAGAGCTATAAGGCGGCTGAGGATACTCCGCAGGAGGCTATGCGGCTTGCCTGGCGATCAGTCTGCAGCTATATGACTGCTATTACCGACCTATATTGTACGCAGAAAGCGCTTGGGATGAATACCTATCCTTCGCCCCGGGAGGATAACGTTCGGGAGTACCTCAAGTCCCTCCAGCGCCGGGATGCGCAGCAGGATAAGGCCAGCTACGCCGATAAGGGTCGCGATACCCTCCTCGATGGATATACGGAGCAGGAATTCGAATGCGTCTGCCACGAGCTCTGGGCGCATAGCGGCACTGCTGCTGAGTGTCACCTACGGACTCTCGTGGATCTGCTGCTCGGGCACTACATGCTAACCCGGGGTGGCGACCGCTGCGCAGCCGAGATCTTGGATCTCTTCATCTTTGAGTTCGAGGAGGAGGGCCCGACCCGCTATATGCCCCTGATCTTCACAACGCGGGCTGGGAAACAGAACCAGCACGGCCGCCTCGAGACAGCCGGGGCCCTCCGGAATAAGAACCCGGTTATCTGCATGCTGGGCGGCCTTGCGTTCTACCTCCTCTACCGGTGGGATATAGCTGCCGATAAGCCGTTTCTAGACCTTAGCCAGCGGTCTGCGTGGTATGATATCCGGCTAATCAAAGGGAGCGGGAGTGGGGGTGATCATACAGCCGCCCTCTCGTATAACTCGCAGCGGGACTGGGTTGTCAAGGCGTTTGCATATGCCGGCATCGCCTCAAGGAAGAAGACGCATGTTGGCCGGAGCTCGGGGGCGAAAACAGCCGAGCTCAAGGGAATCAGCGAGGACCAGATTCGCCGCGCCGGCCGCTGGAACCAGGAGCAGATGATCGGCTGCTACCTGAACTCTCTGCCTCATAAGTTCATGCGCACTATGGCCGGGCATCTACCCCAGAAGGGGTGCTTCGAGATACGCCGTGCTAGTATTATGCCGCCGGATACCCTCCTCTCTATGATCTGGCCAGACCTCGACCGTTGGAAGGGCCAGTTCGGCCCTACTCCTGATCAGATTAACGATCTTGCGGCTATGGGGCTTACGAATCTGCTCTTGTATCTACGCGAGGTTATCCTACAAGACTCAGTCTTCCTGATCAAGCAGTTCCCAGATAGTCCAGTTTGGAACCACCCAGTCTTTCAGCATGAGGCCTACTTGCAGTTCGCACAAGAGGTATCAGCCCTTGTGCAAGAAGAGGGCGAGAGGCCAAGCCAGCTAGCCCTACTAGCCCAAGCCGTTCCAGCTCTTGCAGACTACCTCCAGTCCGTCGATGCCCGCAACGATACGAGGATTACTAGGCTACGGGCCGACCTCAGGGCGGATCTAAGAGCCGACTTACAAGCTGAGCTTCAGGGAGTCAGGGAGCAGGCCTTGTAGCTCCAGTCGCTCTTCTCAACTGGCGTTACCTTTCAGCTTAAGACAGCCGCCACCCCTGGCCTCCTGCAGCTACAACTAGCACTAGCGCCGCCGCCAGCGCCAGCGCCAGCACTTATAGCTGCTGCTGCTGAAGAGGCCCAGCGCCAGTATATAACAGCTTGCTCGAGCAATAGCAGCAATAGCCGCTCAGTAACCCCAGGACTGGAAAGACCGCCACAGCATCGTATGTGCCGGGAGGTTAAGACAGTTAGGGACTTATGGAGAGAGTGGACAGTCGGGCTATAAGGCCAACAAGCTATTGCTACTCTCGATAGCCGCTGGGGAAGCCGGTGGCGGGCGGGCCAGCAAAGCGAGGTGCAGTGGTACTCTCTACGGCTTGAGATTATTAAGGAGATTCGCCGTATAGTACAGGCTCGGCGTATAAGCGAGGAGGCTGCGATGCACGCTATAAGCCTGCAGCAGCAGCAGATGGGCTACTCAATTGACCAGCTCTGTAAGTTCCTCCGAGCTAATAGAAAGGCCCGGCTAACTATATAGAAGACGAAGAAGTGAAGAGAGATTAATGGCATCTGTAGAGGTTTTAATTAATTGATCGATAATCTACAATCTCTATCTTTTAAGCAGGTTCCCGGTTATTGCGTAAGATGCAGACCCTCGATTACGTAGGAATTGCATTTGGCCGGCTGGCCGTGGAGAGGGGGTAATATTTGCAGTCGCTGAGGGCACGGACGCGATTTGGCGGCGTTGTGGCGCTAAGCCGCTGAATCCGCCACCAAAAGGCCGCCGTGGATATCCTATTGATATTGTCAGATAGGTGTCCTCAAACATCCAACGTTGACGACATTCGCAAGAACTTTGAGGTCAACGTCTTCGGTACGTAAAGCTCCCTGGTCCGGTGCACTACAAGATATGTCCAGGGAACTAACCCAAATAAAATAGGGACGATGGATTTGATCAAGACAATTCTTGCCACACCCACGAGCAACGACGGAGGCAAACTCCATCTCGATCATCTACATCGGAACGGGAGCCGCCCATTTTGGGCTACCCCTAATGGGTGCCTACAGTGCTACAAAGGCAGCCATGAACCTCTTCATGGAGTCTCTCATGTATGAGAAGGAAGGCGTTGATCACCCCATTGAAATCAAGGTTGTGTGTCCTCAAGGAGGATCAACGAGACCAACTTCAACCAGAAAACGACGCAGTTCTCTGGCGTGCTTCATCGAGAAGACGATGCAGAACTTTGGTGCCATG
The DNA here is from genome assembly GCA_020740775.1 of Ilyonectria destructans. Lineage (NCBI taxonomy): Eukaryota > Fungi > Ascomycota > Sordariomycetes > Hypocreales > Nectriaceae > Ilyonectria > Ilyonectria destructans. The sequence continues at coordinate 1,335,450 of JAHEWK010000017.1, forward strand.
CAAGGGCCAGAGCATGTCGGCAGCAGAAGCCGCAGAAACGGTGTGGACGGCGGTGACGGACAATGACCCGAACAAGTTGAGGTACTTGTCGGACCGCGTGGGGGAGGAGTAAACTTACAACGACGTATGCGAAGTGGCGAGCCCGGAGGAGATGCGAATGTGATCGACAAGAGATACATCGAGGAGATGAGGGCGGCGTTTTTGTGAGACGTCTAGTTCTCTTACACCCAGGCCGATCAAGGCCAAGAAAACGCTAACAGTGTGTGGAATGGACAGAATTTGGGGTATACTTCGGAACGTCGGCAGATTCCGAATTCATCTTCATGGTGAGACGTGATCAGGTGATGACGCGACCTAGCAACTGAACAGATGACGTGAAACGAAACGGAACACTCGCCGGGCCATGTGTAATACGGACGCAAATCGAAGGAAAATATGCCTGATGATACCACAGTGACGTTTAGTGTGTAACGGTGTGCGAGCCGGTGGCAAGGAACGGGGAAGCATTACCGCCAATGGTTGAGGGAGAGCACAAGACTTATGGGAAGCCAGTCAGGAACCTTGGTCTAGATTGGTCACTAGCTTGGTCAAAGATCTGACGGGGCAAGTATTCAGAGCATGTATGAGCCGGGTGATTGGGAGGGGTGAGGCAATCGATGAGGCGAACTGACGCGACTCTGGAAAGGCTGTAAGACGCCAGTCTCATGAATGAGTGCTTCGAGCATCATCAGACCCAGAAACCATCTTGCAGCAATTCCCATGTTAGTTAGGAACCAGGGAAATTAAACTCTGGGCGTTCTCATCTGCGGGGAAGCAAAAGAGGAGCTTTTGAAGGTTTGCCTTGGCTTTGACTTCTCATTGGCTGCGAACGAGGTCCAAAGCTTGGCGTGTGCCACACACACCAACTCTCCCCGCTCGCTCGCTCCATTCACATACCGGGAAACGGCATCTTGTTGCCTGAACAAGACTGCCGTATTACGTACTTTAGGTTGCCACTGACCATTTGTTCTTGACATGTCGAACCCGATCAAATGAGGCCCTTAGGTATCGCAGCGCCGAAAGCTGCCTTACCTCACCTTTTGGTCTATCTAATTGTCGTCATAGATGTTTTGCTCCTCAGTCTCACTTGTCTGGTACTTCTCCGCTTTTACAACTTACTGTCTTCTGCCCAATGCCAACGCAGCAGATGACAACAGACCGTTGAACTCTACTGCTACTCAACTTACTTATAATAGCTAATTTCCGTTTATCGTCCGTCTGTCACTATTCTGAATACATGAACATAAGCGCCAATTCCACAATATTCATTCATCTCCGTTAAACGTGAACATTGTGAATCTCCGAACATGCAACGCGAACAATCGAGGCTCGGGTGTAACCGTGATTGAAACTAAACACGGATTCACAGCAACCATCCAGCCCGGTCGACATCATCGGAGTACTACCAACCCTACATAAACAAACCAAATAAATACCACTTCTCCTTCTTCTTCACTCTCTAACCCTTCTGGCACCTCAGTCAGGCCAACTTCGTATCCCGAAACATCAACACCCGAGCCACATCTCTGCTTACACCGAGAGGGACCATCACACGAAAGCAGTCAGAAAGCACGAAGGACAAAAATCATCCAACCATGTGCCACATCGTCGTCGCCCAGCGCGTGTGCCAGGTCTGCAACCGCAGCCAAGGAGAGACAGTTATTGACTTCACGCGCTGCGCACGCAAGTGTTCGAGCCCCTTCTACTGTCTGACTCCCAAGGCGCAGATAGAAATCTGCTCCCTCTGTGCGCCGAGAACCACGACGACGCTCTCCACACCGGTCATGTCACGAAACAGCAGCATCGATGCCAACGACAACGAAGCCGTCTCCACTGCGGCTGCTGCAGCTGCACCGGCGACCGCGGGAATCGCCGCCGTCAGCGTCGCCCCCGTAACCAGTCGCCGACTCTCTTGAGCATCGTTCACGTAGGGAAGCAGGGTAGCGGTGACGGACCGAACCCCGGGAAGTAGGCCGCCTAGCTTCACCGAAGATGCAACCCGGGCGCGGCCGATGTCCGACGTTTTTCTTCAGCTGAAGGGCTAGATTCTGCAGGGGGGAAGGTAAAATATGGGAGAAGACACGTGGAATTAAGATAATCAGGGAAGCGAGGGGCTCAACAAACGCCGCCTCGACTGAATAGCAAAAATGGACCAAACTAACAATGATACCAACTGTAATTTTTTTACTCGAGGGCAAAAATTGCCAGTGTACGGGAAACAGAAATTGGAAATACATACGAGGGTTATGAAAATGTGCCGGATCTGTCACATCGAGATGCGGTATCGCCCCAACGGAAAGCCCTTCGGGGCCGATTTGAAGGTGGCGCCGCCACCCGGTAGCCACGGGCCCGTAATACCGGATTACCGGAACGAATCAATCGCCTGTTAGATGACTTGCATGATGCGAGGGGGCCAATGGGTTACTGGTAATCAATCAATGACAATTGATGATTGCCTTTGCTTGTACCTGTTTTGGGAAATAAGTTCACTACCCTACTTCTCGCGGCACCTACTTTTCGCGGGCCCTTCTGTCACATTTCGGGGTCATTTCCTAGACAACGCGACTTTCCTTCCTTCTCAGACCACATAACCGGCCCTGTGACCACGATCCCGGTCCCCGGGACCCACAGGGCCCCGGCCCCTGTGCGGCGGCGACGGACTGCCGCCTCCGGCAGCAGCCGTCTTCATCATGTATAAAAGACGGGCTCTAGGCCCGTCCTTTAGCTAGAAATCAAGAGCTTTCATCATCATCAGTGTGATCCTATCCATTCAGTGTGATACCTTCCCCACCAAAACACTATATCTGTCAATAGTTAACTTACTTAGCCCTAAAGCAAAGCGGAACTTCCCTGTTGAATGGAGCCCGCCGTCGATAACTCCTCGACATAAGCAAAAAATCTGACTGCAGTCTTGTATTCTTGAAGTCCAGTAATCCCCAACATAGTACTTGAGAATTCGAGAAAAAAGCGGTTCATTTCGAACCTCATTTGTAGTTAACAACTGAAGAGAACGTATCGGCCCTTCCCCAGATCCCCTCCCGAAGACATGAGAGTTGTACAATCTGTGAATGATCGACAAATAAGTTCACATCCGTCCCAAATTCGCGGATGTACCAGTTAAATACTGCAGGGTCCGCCGCTTCGAACATGACCTTCTCCCGAGGAAGGTCCCGTAGAATCTGCTGGATAACGTCGGTTCTCCATTTTGTTACATTCTCTGTGATGCCTTCACTCTCGATCATGATGCGCTCGACCTCAGCATCAATGAATCAGTTTCCCATGTGGACTATCTTGGACGGGTCGGACGTGCCTATGGATTCGATTTCTGAAGCTGCTGTATCGCCTCCTGCGCCAAATTGGATCCCACACTCGGGTTTTGCTATGAGCCCTTCAGAGTGGACTTTGTCGACGAGGCGAAGCCAGTCATCTTCAGGAATGGAAAGGAAACCAGAGGAAATTTCGATGACATCGAAGCCAAGCCCTTTGCACTTCTTTAGATAGCGGTCTACTGCTGACTGAGGATCAGATTGAAGCAGAACATGTTCCATCCAGCCACCCTGGTCAAAATATTATTAGCAGAGTTCTAGCAGGCATCTGAATGTTGGTATGAACTCACAGTAGAAACATACACCCCGTATTGATGAGCAAGGTCAATTAGCTCCTTCAAATTCTCCTCTGGGAACAACGAGAACGAGCCACCGGCAAACTTAAGTCCATCGATGTGATATCCCATTCTAGAACTTTCTTAGCAATTTGTATGGTAAAACAAACGGTAATTGAAACCTACGTTTCGAGCACGTCCTGCAAATAGCTTTTCCCCATCGCAGAGTAATATGGACCTCAGATTTCCGTGACGCCCAAGGCCCTCGGTTTAAGTGGGCGGCAATTATAGCGAACGAACCCGAAGCCTTCCTTCTTGTCCTCCAAAAGTATAGGACCAGGGTGTTGAAGTGGCCTTGTCGTCGTAAATGGCCTGGCCAAAACTTTGCAGGATCCACTGGTTGCCCTGCACGCCAGCCTAATGGTGCTGAAAAGACGAGAAGACGTTTGTAGTACCATTGCTGGGAAGTAATGGGAACAATATAGACAGTGCATTAGAATAAAATAATCTTGCTGGACTACACTCTGGTGGACTGTGGATGGCCTTATGTGGTAAGAGATAGTCTATGATATCATTTTGATGTAGTCCCACGAGTATGCATCATTCCCCAATTCAGCGTTACACTGCTTACGCCATCCTCTCTAAATTTAGTGGAGATATTTTCGAATTTGATAAACACACTCAAGCCTTCAATGGACAGAATATAATTATGTGCTACGGTCATCAAGATACTTGAGCATCATGCCACGACAAGTGATTCTTTTGCTAAAGCCAGCATTTTTACGAGAAATCGATCGGATTTTGAAAAAGTATATTACTCTTTAAATTCAAATATTTTCATTACCATCTTCATGCACTACTTCACACTCCAGGCACTTGAACAATGCCAATATGTATATTCTGCTAGATCGTAACGTGAACAATAACTAGCTACTAGATGATTCATTCAAATAGTTCGCAAGCCTATGGTGTAGTCGAAAGACGGGGAAACCGGTACATAACTTCAGCCCCGGAAGATCCAGCCGCATAAGGGACGGTGACTGGGCTGACACTCATGCACACTCCCTCGACAGCATCATCTATACCAAGCAAACCCCTGTCACATTTTCTGAAGTCTTTTCAATTCATATAAGTCTCCTAAGATTACCAGTGCCCATATTGTACCTTGACGTTTCTCTCATTACCCATTCGTGCGACATCAAACCTCGAGAATTAAATTAAGCAAGCTTCTGCTTTAAAATATCCTTTAGGGTAACGGCATCGGTAGCGAACTTGCTGATGCCCTCACGGAGCTTCTCGACAGCCATTTGGTCCTCATTGAAGTCGAATCGGAAGATAGCCTCATTGCTGATATAGGTTTTCTTCTCAAGATCCAGAGACGCAGCCTGGACGGCGTCAAGCTTTTTGTGGACAGGCTCGGTGGAGTTGACAAGGTCTTCAAGCAGACCAGGCTATGGGGAGAGTTAGTGATGAGATTCATCCTTGACGGTAGCCGCAAGCTGAGGCAAGCAAGTTGAAGACTTACGGAGATGGCCAGGTAATCGCAGCCAGCAAGCTCAGTGATCTCACCAGTGTTGCGAAAGGAGGCGCCCATGACAACAGTGCTGTAGCTGAACTTCTTGTAGTAGTTATAGATGGCCTTTACGGAAGAGACGCCGGGGTCAGCCTCCTTGGCGTACTCCTCCTTGGTGTGAGCCTTGAACCAATCAAGGATACGACCGACGAAGGGCGAGATGAGGTAGGCGCCAGCCTCAGCGGCAGCAATTGCCTGGCCGAGGGAGAACATGAGGGATAGGTTGGTGTTGATACCGTGGTCGCGCTGGAGGATCTCAGTAGCCTTGATACCCTCCCAGGTGGCGGCGATCTTGATAAGGATGCGGTCCTTGGGTATTCCCTTCTTATTATAGAGCTATGAGGTGTGTGAGTACGAGTATTTTGCGAGACCAATATTGGGAAAGTGTCAGATGAGAAAAGCCTACCTCGATTATGTGGAGAGCCTTCTCAACGGATACGTCAGTATCGAAGGAGAACTGGGCATCGACCTCGGTGGAGACCTTGCCGGGGATGATGGCGAGGATCTCGCAGCCAAACTCGACCAGGAGACTGTCGAGGGCAGCGTCAACCTGCTCGTCGACGGAGCCACCCAGGGCCTTAGCGTACTCGAGGGCCGCATCAATCAACTTGGCGTACTCAGCCTTCTTGGAGGCAGCGAGGATGAGGGAGGGGTTCGTGGTGGCATCCTGGGGCTTGTACTTGCCGATGACTGTAGAAAATTGTGAACCTCTAATCTAAACATTCATGACGTCATCGTTATGGTGAGACAGATGGGGTTGTGAGGCAAAATAGCCTTGCGATGCCGGCGTCGGGATATCGTGAGACGACTCCAGGGAAGCGGAAGAGGAGGTAGGCTAACAGGAAAAGTCACCTATTGAATGATGGTTAGAAATGCGAGGTAGTTAAGGAGGGAGGTGCGGTATTTACCAGAGTCAGACACAACGAACTGCAAGTCGCAATGAAAGCTAGTAGTTAGCAATTGGTTCTGATGATCGGCGGACGCGAGGAGATAGCCAAAGTAAACTCAACGAGATCAACAACTTCTCGGAAAGCTCACAGCCCCGCAGATGATACTGTTTTCGGTGGGTGTTGGGTTCAAGCTCGGGGACTGCATATCTCGTGATACAGCTCTGGATGTCCTGGAAGGTGAAAGAGTGTGGATGGCGGGGTCACGTACAGTGCCGGTGGCTTTGAGCTGATCCAGAGAGTTGGACATATTTGCGGTAGGAAGAATGGTGGTGGTTCTTTTGGGGTAAAGCTGTTAAAGGCGAGAGACGAAGAATCGACGATGGATGGAGCTGTAAGGAGGAAGAGAAAAAGAAAGAGCAGGAGAGGGGGAATAATAAAGGACTAGAAACTCAGCAACCCAAAAGTGTTTTGTTTGGGATGAGGATGGTGACCAACTCGCCGTGTCCTTAGCTCCTCCCCCTCGCATCAAAGCATTGTCTCATCTCATCTCGCCGGACCTATCCCTCGTCTTCTACCACCCTCCCCTCGTTCGTTCGTTCTATCCATCCCTACACCACAATCCCGGGTTGGAAAGGGGACAATTAACTGAGTCATACAATATGCAGCAGCTTTCGCCTCGCCTTATTCAATCCAATCAACGGAGTGTTAACCAGCCAAGTCCAGCGCTCCGAACAAAGCAAAACAAAACAAAATTGACCACTATTTTGTTTTGTTTTGAAATAATACAGGCTGATATTGATTTGGTATTGATTTGTATTGAATATTACCAAAATGCTATCAAAGGCTTAGTAAGTCGGGAGACAGCCAACAATCATTGGATCTGTTTGACAGTATATCGAAGGCCATTTTTGCTAGCCGTGGCAACGAATCCTGGTGCTGCCTCCACCACTCTAACGGGTCCTTCACAGGTAACAACGGCCCCGAGAAGTAGGAAGTAAGCTCATCCTTCTGTGTTAAGTCCTCAGGCTTATCGTAGAAGTCGTCATCGATGACGTAACATGGCTGGGCCTGATCAACCGGCTGGTTATCTCGAAGGTCAAGCTTGTTGTATTCGTCGTCGAAGAACTTCGTGAAGGTGGAAAACACGTGTTGAGCATGTTCTTCATCAAGGTTCTTCTCAATCCATCGCTTCTTGAGGCCAGGGTGTAGGATCATCGCTGCCCAGTAGGCAGGCGAGTGGTCGAGAGTAGCAATGTATTTCTCAATTTTAAAGATCGCTACTGAAAGACTGGCACGCAAAGCGTGAAGGTTCTTATCGTCAGAGAAAGTAGGATCTTCGGAATCGCCGGATTTGCCAGATTTGCCAGATTCGCCAGATTCGCACATAATAGTGGCTCGGATCGTGCCAGGTAACTTCATGGCGCAACCTCCGTATCGCTCCGGGAGTCGTCTTTTGCGCTGCGGTCGCTGCGATTGAGATTCCAGCGGCGTGGTCGGTCGCAGAGCCGGAACTTCGTCACCGATGAATATGGAGCGGCCGGCATATTCAGGGCCGGTTATTTCTTGATTGACGAGCCCGTCGGCGTAGACCTTTTTCTTCTCGCGGAAGTGGTCAAGGAGATAGTATAACGAAGCCGCTACTTCCGCAAAATGAGGCGCCCTGCTTTCGAATAGCTTCGTGAGCCGTTGACAAGGCGTGAGTATTTCAATCGCGATCGCGAGGAAAGACCAGTCGTCGTCATGCAATACGTATTCCGCAGGGAGGCGGCGTTTGGGGTCCCTCTCTTGAAGCGCCCTCCTCTGGAAAACCTCGATCGGATCTTTTAACTTCATCGCTCTCTCTGCAGAGGCGAGGAAAGAGTTCCATCTCGTATCGTTATCCTGCTTTACCATCAACCCGCCAAGGTCGCGAAGGTTCCAGAGGACCTGGCCGAATTCAAGGAGCTCCTCCTCCGTAAGCTTTCCGTAGGTAAGGTCGAGAAACCGCTCCCTCCGCTGCGGAGATCTTTTGATCCAGCTCATCAGGTTGTGTAACCTTTGAATTGCTGACGATTGACGCCAGTCTTCAAGGAATTTGATCTCTTCTAGCAAAGATTTATACTCCTGAGTGAGGATCAAGCTTCTTGAGCGCCTCCTTCTTCGAACCTCCGAGAAATCCGGTTGCGACGAGGTTTATTTGGTGATTAACGCAGCGAATCCTGCGTTGAGCGCTAAGCTCTACGATTTCGTCAGTGGCAGATTCTGCACCTGAAAGACCGCAAAAGAGCTCCGTAACTGCGCCGTCGCACGAGTCTGCGTTATCAGCAGTCAAGTAGCCGAGAGTCTCGGAGATCGCGAAATCTTCGATTACGCTCTGTAAAACTGGACCGAGATTTTCACCACCGTGACTGCCGAGTACGCGTTTGAGGGCTAGGAAGCGAGATTGAAGCTGTTGCGAGGCGCTGATGAAGTGAACGGTGATACCGAGGAGCGCGTATTGATTCGGGGAGGTCCAGAGATCGAAAGAGAGATGCTTCTTGTAAGGGGAGGCGGCGAGCTCTGTTTTCAGGAGCCCTTTCTGTGATTCGACCTCGGCGTTGAGCCATGATTTAACAGTATCTCCGCACAGAGGCAGAAGCTCCTGAACAAGATCCTTATTTAACAAGCAGAGAAGCTGGCGAAAAAGCGGGTGTTCGATTCCAGAGAAGGGAATATTCGCCTTCGATATCCAGCCTAACAGTGTATCTCGGAAAGTCTGCCCCGTCGATTTACTCACAACAGCCTTCCGCACGCTCTCCTGTAGAGTCCTCTGACTCTTCTGTGGGCGCGGATTCGCTTCAGAATCAGTCGAATCGCTTCCCTCTACGGAAGAGGTACGAGAGCGAAGAAGTCTGTGATGCTGCCGCAAGTGGTCCAGCGGTCCAGAAGTCGTACCTCTAGGCAGGGAAAAAATCATTGTTATACCCTGCTCATCACAGAGATCACAGAGCCAGTATTCGCCACAGTTTCGGTGCTCGCGATCGAGCTTGACGAAGCGTGAGCCGTACGGTTCGATCGGGGACCTTTTCTTCCGTTTTTTATCCACCCACTCCGACCGAATATAGGGCTTGCTGTTAATTAGGATCTTCGGCATATCGCATACTGCACTTGGGAGGTTTGCTTCGTCGACATCATCAAGTTGGTTCTTTACGCTGCGAGCTCGGCGAAGAACTGAAAAGGCGCCACCACCGGCGTGCGGAATGTTTGTGAGAGAGCCGGAAGACTGACTGGCTGACTGGCTAGGCGTCAGGCTCGATACCGACGAGGAATCGTCGAAAAGTGGATCGTTGGGGTTAGCCATCTTGACGATGTTGGCGATGGGCCCATGTGCAAAAATTTGACTGGAAAAGTGGACTTTTGGGCCTGCGGAAGCACTTACCCTATGGCCGACTGACAGGGGAGATTTTACCAAAAAATACCAAAATTACCAATACAAAACGGTAGGCTAGTATTGTTTTGAATAGCTTCAATTTTGCTTTGTTTTGTATTGATTTATATTGATTTGATTTGGTAGTGTTTTGTTTTCTTCGGAGCGCTGGCAAGGTCCCTCCACGGGGACTTCGCCGCATATCACGAAAGATTCAACCACAACGACGCGCAAGTGATCTGCTCGTGCGGCCGACGCAAAACACCTGATCATATCTTCTACTGCAGAAAGGTACCGCCGCGGTGTCGGATGAGGCCGGCACCCTCACCGACTGCAGCGGCCAGCCTCGCAACAGGTAGAAGCTTCGACAAGTTCATCAGTCTGGCGAGGAAAAGCGCCTTCTTTGGAAAGATTTGCCCTCGTCACTAGACAAGGCAGACCCGAGACGCATCCGCGTTTCATCCTCTCCCTTTATTCTTTCTTCTCATTTGTTCCTTTTCTTCAATTACCTGGGCTCGGCCAGATGAAGGGTGCTGCGACACCCCTTCATCTGACTGGGGCCATCTGACGCCGCCTCGTGCAGCCGCGTCAAGAGCCTCTTCCCAGTCTCCCGCTTGGAGACGGGTTCATACAGCGGCTACCACTGTCATAGCTGTGCCTAATCATCCCGCTGACGGGTAACAGGCTTGAAACAATGCGCCTTTGTGCCGATGATATGCTGGATAGTGGTCTGTTTTGCATTTTACGGAAGGAGAAGAAGAAGGGGATGCTTTAATTTCGTGTCGCGAATTAGTTAGCTCAGCCCCACCTTTTAGCACTTGCGTAGATTTTAGCATTCCAGATTCTAGCTCAGCACGTCCTGTGCCCAAATAGGGGACTTTACGGGCCTCACGGCCCCCGGACGAAAAATATACATACATACATCGTAGTATGAGTTTGCGTAAACTGGAGACAAGAATTAAATCCTCCAGGTAAGATGAGTCTTGAGAGAACAATGATACCGGATGAAACTTGGAGAAATCGGGTCGGGAAATTCGTCAATACTTTAGCCGGTATGACGACGACACAACCAAACTTGAGAATACCCGTCGAGTCAAACGCACAAAGGTGGCAGGAATTATTCTTGTCTTCAACCACTATTCTACATAACTCGGCCAGTGCCATGCACAAGTTAGATATTGCGTAGGATCCCGATGCACTGTTTATTGGAGAGCTCTTATTCCACTCGCGGAGAAGAGGATCCATTCGTGAATCGCCCCGAGGATCCACACGCAGCGGACCAAGTAGCTAACTGACCTTATTTTAACATACATTGACTCCATGTTGTTTATTTGTAGGCCGTAGCTTGGTTTGAATCGGTCTGGTTTGTTGGCCGTGAGGCGCCGGAGGCATGGATAGCGGTGGTAGCTCGTTCCTGTGTCAGCATCTCGTACGTAAAATGGCGGATCGCATGCTAATGATTGCGCATTATGTCGAAAACTGCGCGTCAGAGCCGAGTTTAAATAGAAAATGAATGCTCATGATTAGCTGCCCAAGTTGGTGTTGATGCCATTCATTCATCATCACCGGGAAGTGGTGGGGTGAGCATGCTGGGACAAATGCTCCGGCCGAGTCGATGACGTAGCTGCGCGGAAACGGGCTTGAAGTCAGTCCTTCCTCAACGCGTCTTCAAACTGTAACCGGCCACCACCTCGAAAAGCGAAATACATAAGTAAAAAGAGAGAGACTCAACTATCCACGCAACGCACTCTCGACGAGAGCATTGATACGATTCGTCAAAATGTTATCGTGCTTCGGATGCTTCACGTCTGGCGGCGAAGAGGGCGAGCGCGAGCCGCTGCTCCCGCGATACAATGACGACACGGCACTACAGACGCGCCTCCACGAGAAGCTCCACACATACCAGATGCTCCGGGCCATGTCCAAGGGGTTCATGCCAACCAATGAACAGGCCATCGTCCATCTGCGCACGCTTCTTTCCGCTCAGGTCCTGAACCCAAACGGCAACGAGCTGAGCCCGTCGGGGCGGGCGCTGGTCCGCAGCCTGAGGCTCTGGCTCACGCAGCTCATCGCTGTGCTGCAGCACAAGAATTCCGAGGACCAGATCCAGGACTTTGTTTGGTACCTGGCCAAGGCGCGGCTAGATGTCGATGTGGCGGATATCGGGGCGAGGGCGTCCCGGGCAAAGGTGCAGGCCGATGCAACAGCGACATACAGGAGCTTGCAGACCGTTGGCTCGCTGCTCCTCAACAACTCAGACTTTCGCATCTTTCTATCGGACTTGAGTACTGTCGGCAGAGAAGTGCTTCGGGATACAGCCTTTACTCTGGCCGATGTGTCCAAGCAGGCGGGCGAGTCCATCGAGCCAAACAAGGAGAGCCAGGACGCGTTGAAACATCTGAATGGCAACTCTCAGCCCGTCCCGACAAACCAGGATCTCAAAGATGAACTCGTCAAGGTATCAGACGCCGTGGCACATGGTACCGCAGAGGTAATCGACGAGGCTGGGCAGAGCTTGGCGGAGCATGTCAAGGGAGAAGAGGGAGAGACGCTGGTCCACCGCCTCAAGGAAACCGTCGTCAACCTTCGGAAGCGTACAGACTATTCGGAATCCGTTTCAACGCTGTCTCGTCTCGTTCGGCGCTACCTTCTGGCATACTCCCACGCCGCCGCAGAGACGATGCAAGCCGTCGAGGAGGACGCGCACACCAACGCCGAGGCCGACCGGGCGCTTCACAACTTCTGGCTCTTCATCACCTCCCTCGGAAACCGCGAGGACTGGGACAAGGTGGAGAAGTCGTTTGCGTCGGTCATGGAGGACGGCCAGACGGATCCCAACTTTGACGACCTCGTTAGGCAGGTTGGCAACATGGTGCAGGACATGCTGACGGAGCCGGACTTTTTCGACGAGGCCGAGGAGCGGTTCCAGCAACTTCGCAAGCAGTCGAATGAGTTGGTGGCCAAGTCGTTGATCCGGGATGACTTGGACGCCCTCCTCGCCAGCCTGCACTCGGCGCTGCGCTCGGTGCTGGAGGACGCGGACATGGCGAAGCTCATCAGCGCCAGCAAGAGGATTGCCACTCTTCTATCCCCGGTTGGGCAGCACGCCAACAGCGAACTGATCTCCGACTCGATCAATATTTTTGTGCCATTGCTCATCCAAGCCATCCAGTATATCCCCATTCCGCGCGTGGAAGTGGCGTCGCCGGCCATCGACCTCTTGCTGGAGAACCTCATCCTCGAACCAGGGCGGACCGTCAACCACAGCTCCTTCTTCCCATACAAGCTAAATATTTCGACTCAGAATGACGTAGAAGTACGAAAAGCACGCTTTGGAACAACATCGTCCTTGACGTCGGTGATAAATATCACGATATCAGGGCTGTCCATCGCAGCTGATGACCTGGGCTACTGGCTGCGTCTACACTCTGGTTTACTCCGGATGGTGGACGAAGGCCTTGCTGGGTTCTACCTGGACAAGCGCGGCGTCGACATATCCCTCGACATCGAGATTGGGCGGAACCGGCTGGAGCAGATGGTTGTCCTGCGGAACGTCGACGTGCACATTCACCACCTCAACTACAAGCTCACCAAGTCAAAGTTTGCATGCCTGGCCTGGCTTCTCAAGCCCTTGATACGACCAATCGTGAAGAAGGCACTCGAGATCAAGGTTTCGGCCGGCATCACCGAGGGCATACACACGCTCAACAGGGAGCTACTCTACGCAAGGGAGAGGCTGCGAGCCACGCGCATCGCCAACCCCAGCGACCTGTGGACCTTTATTCGCGCGGTGCTCGCCCGGCTGGTACCGGCGAGCGACCCAGACATAGAGGCGCGGGTGGGCGTCGAGGCGGGCAAGGGCGTGTTCCACGGACGCTATGCGCCGGGCAGCCTGGTCAGGCTGTGGGAGAGGGAGGGCCGCGATGCGGAGCAGCAGGTGTTTGAGTACCGGCGGGCAGGGTGGAAAAATCACATATTTGACGTCAAAACACAGGCGGTGTGATGGGTGTTTGCGTTAGGCCGTGATGGGAGGTGGTGCGTCGACATCTGGGCTTGAAGGGTGGATGGGCTTGAAAAGGAAGGGCCTGGAAGACGGGCGTGAAGGGATATGGCGTTCTTGGCTGGACGCATGGGACGACGATGGGGGAAAAAGGGGTGGCTCGACATGGCGGCGGCGTGTTGGTGACACAAAATGCGGCTGAGTTGACGAACATCAAGTGTCATATTGACCCCCTCCCCGACAAGCCGAACCGTGCTGTAGTAATGTAACGAGTATTGATGACCAAAAGTGAGACGGAGAGCTTCGCATGTTGAAAGAGTGATGACCAAAAGCCGTGCTCTCGCTGGTCAAGTCCAGGGCTAGGGTTCCGCTCACGTCAAACCTCTACTGACGATAATGGTTAAACCAGAATGCCAGCTGAGACGGTTGGTGTTATAAGTAACGTAACGTGTATGATAAGCGAGTGGCTCAGACAAGCGAGTGGCCCACTTCAAAATCCCATACAAAACGCCGTTTTCGACTCCCCTGCAAAAACTGTCAATTTTCAATAAAACGCAATAAGATATTGCCTATATATTTTGTTTTAATACAGTAATAGCTTAATACTTTTCTGACATTTTATATAATTTTATTCAATAAAGTATTTTAAATTTTCGTTTATAAGAATACCTTATACTGAAGTTTTAGAATAACTTCTCAAATAAAATTTTGTAAAATCTGAGAAAAATTATATTCTATCACTATACTATAGAAAGCATATAAGTGATATTTAGTTAAGATTTATTAAAAATTGATGGTTTTTGCAAGGGAGTTAAAAACAGCGTTTGATATGGAATTTTGAAGTGAGCCACTCACTTGTTTGAGCCACTCGCTTATCATACACGTTATTCAACACATGCTTCACTTTCGTTGCGCCCTAGCTGTATTAAGCTAGCTGAAATGCAAGACTGGGCAGTCCTACCGGATTCTCGCTCTGGATTCAGACCATATGCGAAGTTGTATTAGTTACTCAGAAACTTCCATACTAAGACGTTTGCCCCATGCGGCGTGCATAGTATCACGCTTCACACCCACTTATATCTAGAACCAGTAAGACCTCAGTACAGCCACAATTACCGAATTTGCTACGGCTGATATACCATATTGTTTCGAGACATTGGGGAAGCGGTACTCATACAGCTGGATGGCGGGATCATTAGTACGGTGTGGTGGCGATAACATCTAGGCGAGAACCGAACGCAAGATCTCCCAGCGGTGGAGAACATTACTATACGATGACATAAAGGATCCAGCTCCTCGGATCGTGATTGCCAGCCCGGATAATAGGTTGCGACGAGAGGACTTCTAAGGCCTAAGTTGACATTCTGGATATTGAAGAAGAGGGAATTCAAGGGACATTCCTAAGCAGGGGGGCCAACAGACATGAGCCGGACACGGGAGGATCGAGAGGATACGAGGACCAAATATGGCAGCTTTCACGAGCCACCACCTGTCTAGGGTTGTTGTGTTGAAGAACTTGCTTTTTTGGGGGACATGGATGATACAACCTCTGGCTGGAAGACCTTCCTTCCGGTTTGATCAAATGTGTGACCTTTTAGTTTGTTGGGTGTGACAGTTGCTAGTGATGGTATCCAGTTCGACCCATCAAACCGTTTGCGCTAGAGAGCGCTGTCGGTGCTGATAATAAACACGTCCAGATGGTTTCCACTTCTTGCAACAGCTGCCGGTGGCCCTAACTAGACTCCAGTCAATACCTCAAAAGCCCGTTCTGCCCTCTCTGATCTGACAAAGCTGGCCGTCTTCGCCAATGGTGAAGACGCTGAGATAGTTCAGACCAGTGGAGACCGCTACAGCCTACAGGGCGATAAAGAAAGGTACCCCTCATAAACTCATATCTCTAAGGACCGTTACCAACTTGGAACCCGTTTACGGTCTTACTATGAGAGTTCAGAAAGAAGACGTCGATTCGATTGTCGCGGGAGACTGAGCTAATATGCCGGGCTGCTTTCCAGGACGCCAAGCTTTGCTGGGAATGTCGACCTGACGACTAGAGTACTATTTTCGCGTCCGTGCACACGTCCGTGTCCCAAGCATTCTCGTCGTTTTTATACGCTGGAGGAGGGTCTTGCCAGTCTTTCGCAAAATACACGCTTTTCGCCCGTGCACGCCTGCAGGGTTCTTCCCCTGGCTAGCACTGCGCCCCCAGCGAGCTTCCAGCAATCCCGGGCTAACACATCCCTACCACCCATGTCCAATCCAACGACTGGTCAGCCGGACTCGGAGGAGGACGAAGATGGCCAAGCAAGATTAACTTAGACAATAGAGAATAAGCGAACAATAATGATCGGCTTCAGGGATCTTGCCACCCTAAGCTGAAGGGAACCATTCTTTCTCAGTTTTCCCACTCATTAGTTTGACTTCGGGTTGTACTTTGCGCTTCTGCTGTGAGCTGTATATGCGTCCCGTTAGTTGGCTGGTGCTGATCCGACCCGATCGATCCCTGGTAATCATCCAACGTAGATGAGAATGCTGCGCATCGTCTCTAAAGCATACAGTCGTCTATATAAAGCCCTAATTTCCTGATCAAGTGTATTCAAGCCGATATATTGGTGTTCTGCACGGCTCTCGTGCGTTGAATGGTGTTTTGTGAGGGTCGAGCCTACTACGGTGGACTGAAGACCTTCGACCCCGCGTCCGGGCCGGTATGCATGGGCCTAAGACACTGGCGGCGGGAGATGGAGCTGTCAACCAGCCACATGCCCGACGAGGAGAAGGAGGAGGATGACATGGCCATGACGAATTGGAAGAGGAAGACGCAGATCCACTGCCACCTTTGAAGGTGCAGCAAAGCGTGGGCCTGAGCGTGCCGCTAGGACCAACGTCAATGTTCAGTCAGCGGCTTGGTGCGCAACCCACTAAATTTGCCCGACCACGGCATGCTGTAGACTCCTAACCACCATTTATACCGCTCCTCTCTGCCCGATAAGCTCGAAACAGATACACCACGCTTGGAAGTTCACAAACAAACCGTCTTGAATTGCCACGCGCTCCTTCCTGTCACTGTTGTCGCTGCGTGTTTACCTCATTTTCTCCCATTCTAGTAGCGCATTTTCCTTTATCTGACACAGTTCTAGTCCGAAATACGATTCTCTTTTTGTAGAGCCCCACCATACCGCTGCAATACACCAAACCAGACACCCATCATGCAGCGTAAGAAGTTTGTCTCTCCCGCTCGATCGGTCTCTCCACGCCCATCACACTGATTTCATGGCTGTAGCCAGATTTTCCTCGCTCGCCTCTGTGGCCAGGCTGAGCGCTACGATGATATGGTCCCCTTTCTGAAGGAAGTCGTCAAGACGGGTGGTGAGCTGAGTGTCGATGAGCGGAACCTTCTCACCACTGCTTTTAACAACGTGTTCGGCACCCGCCGTGCCAGCTGGCGCATTATCTCCTCGATCGAGCAAAACGAGTTAAGGGGTAATGAGACGCATACTACTACTATACGTGGATACCGCATTAAGATTGAGAATGAGCTCGAGAAGATCTGCCGGGACGTCTTGGATCTGCTAGACGGGAGCCTGATTCCCAATGCCAGTACTGGCGAGTCGAAGGCCTTATATTACAAGATGTATGCCTATTTACTGGTCTCCCTTTCTCAAGGACACTTGGGCTGACTCCTCATATTTTTAGGAAGGGTGACTACAGCCGTTACCTGGCCGGGTTCGTGTCGGGTGAGGAGCACAATCTTGCAGTTACCTCTGCATACAAGGCCTACAAGGTGGGTTCCAAATATGTTGGTTCAGAATTCAGTCAGCCAAGGTGTACTGATCAGAGATTTTTGTTTGCTTCTTAGATTGCTGCCAATGTTGCTCAAACAGAGTTCACGGCCACTCACCCATTGCGGCTGGGCTTGGCTCTCAACTTCTCTGTCTTCTACTACAAAATTCTGGATTCACGCGATCTTGCCCGTCGTCTTGCGAAGCATGCTTTTGATGATGCCAAGGCCGAGCTCGATGCCCTGACCGAGGAGCCTGATGGCGACAGCATCCTCATCATGCAACTCCTTTGTGACAACCTGACCCTTTGGGCGGCTTCAGACAGTGATAAGCCTGAAGGCATCCGTTGAAGAAAGATGAGACATAGACTTGGCGCACGCATTTAGTCGACTTAGTGTGACGGTACAAGGGCACGAACGAGGTCGAGTGCGACTTGGGTAAAATGATTGTTTACGAGGAGAGAAAGAGATTCCTAAGGAAAACTCTGACTTAAGCTATTTACACAATAAGTTAAATGAGACTATTCATAAAGTATGAAAGTCACGTGATCGTTCCCTCACACTTAGTCCCATGCATGCCCTTCATATATACCTCAGGCTATGGACTAGGAGAAGTTTAGAGGTACTAATTGCGACTCGGATATATAAAGCTTCTCTGTCTCTCCCCATTCCTTCTCTTAGAGCGGGAGAAACTTCACACAACGCTGCTCATCATCACATCATACATCCTTAACAAAAACTAGCACCTCTTTTAGCCCTTACAAAGGTAAGGGTCTGATCAACTATCCCCTCAATTGTGGGAAGCTTCCCCTAAGTAACTTGCTCCAGTGTTATGGTACTAGCAGAAACTCAATGTAACAGTCACGATAACGTCTTATCTGTTATAATCTTCGGGCTGAAAAACGCCCTTCGGGCTGAATAACCTTCCTTCAAGCTCAGGCCATTGGGGGGCAAAGCCACGGCTTTTATCTTCAATGTAAGACTCACTGAAAGCTTGCTTCCACCCGTGGATCGTTTGGTTCGGAATTTTGAAGTGTGCCTTGGCATCCCTTAAGGTAGGGGTGCATAACACTCCATTGATGTTAATGCGGTAATGAATTAACCACATAACAACCTCAGTTTTCTTCTTCTTTGTGTAGGAACGTTGCTGACGAAGAGCCGGCTTTGAGATCTTGAATTTCCGGTTTTTGAGTGGCGTTGGCTTTGGACCACGCTTTGGGGGCCTTGGAATTGATATCTATGATGCAACGTTGAGATCAATCTCTTGAAGGGGTGGCATCATGCGAAAATACGGCTTGAGAATGACTTCAATTAAGGAAGAAAGTCAGGAAACGCAAAGGGGATAATGCGTATGGGCAACATCACGGCTTTCTGATACACTACCCCTCAGTTCAAGCCGGCACGCTAATTGTATGAGGAATAGATCTGCATTACAGTGGGGGGCCAAGCCTTTTAGTGGCACGCCTCTTGCCCGAGATGACTGAATTGTTACAGTATGGTAGAAGTGGCGTGGGTACACTAGCCGCTCCTAAAGGGATCTGGTCAGATGCTCGCGAAATTGCAGCGCTTCAACCCATGCCGGTTCCCAATTGGGATGGTCGCTTGTACATAAGCAGAAAGGAGTGTGAGCACAGCACTCACCCGCAACCACAGACCATCTTCAGAAGTTTGCAAGATGGCAGCAACTCGATGCCTATATAACCTGCTGTCTTCTTGTCATGTTGGCACCTTGAGTGTCCATCCCTATCCTCATCACCTCTTCAATCTTCAATCATGCTCGCTACCCAAATTATCCATTTCTTTCGCTTCGCACCCCTTCTGTTTTCCCCCATCTGCTCAGCTGATTCTTCCCATCTGCGCATCGTCACCGACGGCGAAGAAACAACAGTCATGGATGAAGAGCTGGCTGAACATGTCTTTGATGACGCTTACGGCGGCTACATCCGTGATATACCCCAGCCAGAGGCCGATGCCATGTGGAAGTCTATGGAATTGACCAGCAAAATTGTCCAGGGTGGTCATCAATAAAAATATCGATTTTATCGTCGATCAATATCGTATCGACCCCTATCGATATCGATTTCAGCATAGCCGGGGTTTAACCAGTCGTTTCCCTAGGCAACGCCGCGCGAATATCACAATTTCGGAATAAGTCCACAGCAATCAGGCACCAAAGGTAGGGACAACCCGCCTCCACAGATCAGGATGTTCAATTCATACTGTACGGTTTAACAAGAACTCGCCCCGTTTGATGTACCGGCCCGTACTAATTTAGCGGGATGGGGACCTCGACTCTGAGAATATTTTTCGCCCTTCACAGTGGCTGCCTCAAAAAATATGGACGAGGAGGTCCATGTAAATCGATATCGACGATATCGGCTTATCGATATCGTATCGTATCGTATCGTGTCGACCGTATCGATGACCACCCTGATCGCAATCACGGTCACGCCACTCAATTTACAACCCAACACATTTCTGAGAACAATCTGGACTCGGAAAGATGGCAACTGTCGACTCAGACAGCTGGTTATGGCTCAAAAGATTGATATCATCTGCCATCCGAATACTTTGGTGGACAAGTCATCATCCACAGTTTCTGACTTGTTGCCCTTTAGAAATCTCGTCGACAAGCTGGCGGGAATCAGACCACCCGGATCCAATTCTGGCCCCCCAGATAAACATTGTGGAAACTCGTGACTTTCGTAAACAAACAAAAAATGTATACCTTGACCATCGCCGTTGTTTCCTCTTGTCCCATGTCACCGTCTCATCCCAGTGACGTGATTGCTTGTCAACCCCCCCATTCAGCCATCCCAGCTCAACCAGAACCGCCTTCCATTTATTCCATTCCAGCTCTTGGATAGGAGGCCACGGACAATGCTCCGAACTTGGATGTCCAATGGGCGGGTTCTCCTCCAAAAATCTCGCAAGGTCTCCAAAACTCATGGTTCTGACCCTTACCAGAACCGTCGTCCCCCGCAGCCCTCACTATCCCCTCCCTGGACTGGTGAGCGAACGGTGTGTTACGTTTCAGCCCGCCCGCGCGAGCGCACGGATAGCAGGTCTGACCGGTCTCTTGCAAGTCTCGATGACCCAGATGCCGTTCCAGCACCATCATCCCCTCTGGCGCCGTCCCTCCCGGCAAATCGCAAGTCAGGCTGTGACGGGCGATGCTGTCACATCAGCTATATGGGCCTTACTATCAGCACCTCTGTTGGAGTGTGCACGTCACTTTTGGTGTGATTAGTTAGCCTAAGCCAAAATGTAACAGATGCGGTAGCCCCCGCACAGGATGACCGATTGAGGGGCCTGGGATCCAGAGCCAAGCCACCTTTTCCCCGGGAACTTGCTGTTAGTCTGGTGCTTCAACGGTGCCTGTGAGTCGGAAACATGGCTCTTCTTGTCCACGCGCCTTCACACCCTTAACTTCATCTTCACCCTCCTCGCCGCTGGTCGTGTACGGGTCCGCCAGGGCAATTGAAAAAACTCGCTTATCGCTTGCTCCACGTCTTGTTTTCTATTTATGTTGTAGAGTGCGGGTCATTTCGTTTACAACGACTTATTAGAGTCGGCACAGTGTCTTCTTCCATCCGGAGCTTTCACTACACGGTTTTCCGCAAACCCAAAACCACCATCACTAGCACAAAACGACAGCCCAGCGGTCTATTCAAGGCACTTCCAGATGGGTAAAGCCTCTCTTTAGCTCTTCCTCCCGCTGCTTCGGCCAGCAGTTTAACCTCTTGCACAGAAACATACAGTTTGATCCCTCTCCATCCCATGGGTGACAGAGCCCTGGGTGAACCGAATCCCATGGGAGATGACTCGACCTTTGGGGCATCCTACATCTTCCAACCTCTTCTATGGGAGCAATGGTGGTCGATAGACCAGCTTTCCCCGCTTGGTTCGTCCGAAGAAAGGAGCAGCACGACAAACGGCGACTACACGCAGACTGGTCCTCTCCTCGATGACTTCGTATATCGTTGTGATACCAGCTCGACAGACCATTGGAATGACACCAGCCCTGTGGCCAATTACACCTACCCGTGGAGTGGCCCTAGTCCTGTCACGAAGTGCACGACTCCAACTCCAGATACTGAGCACATGGTTTCCGAGGAATTACCTACCGTCCAGGGCTACTGGCATCCACCCTCGACACCAAAGAAACCGAGTCGAAAGCGGAAGCGCGACTCCGATGACCTTCCGCCTCGCAAAGCCGCTAGACGAGGTTTGTTAGGTGACGAAGTCATCAATCCACAGAAAGAGAAGAAGTGAAACATTCAACTGTTCGCCGCAAGAGCAATGCCAGCGGCAACGGCGCTAATTCAGCCCAACATCGTGACGATGACGACCACATCAAGGTAATCCAGGAACGGAACCGAATCGCATCCAACAAGTTCCGGGCCAAGAAGAGCGAAGACCTGCTGAGACTCAAGTCCAGTGAGCAGGACATAGAGCGCATCCACCGTGACCTGACCACCTGTGTGGCCGACCTGACCCTCGAGGTGTACGAGCTCAAGACGCAACTTCTACAGCACTCGGGGTGTAACTGCACCCTCATCCAGAACTACCTCGTACATGAGTCCCAGCGATACGTACAAGCGTTAGGCGAGAAGTCGCAGCGAGAGGCCACGTATCAACAGCTGTAGTAGCCTGTGCGACGCGAGCAAGAATAGAGGCGGGATCAAGACGGGGCTAGAAGACAGAGCAGCTACGCAAGACGCCATTGTGGAGATTCCTCGGAGGGGAACTCCAAAGCATTGTGTAATAATAACAGGGGCCAACAGGCTTGTCCCACGGAATGTTAATTTCTTTTTCCTTCCCTACCTACATATCAACCTTCAGGTCCGTGCCATGAGGAGTTCCCATCTCGATCCCCTTTTCAGGGTCCCTGCCTCCATCGGCCATGCCGTCAAGGACCTGGTCTTGTGGTGGTCAGCGTTCTAGAGGAGGTTAACCAACCCAAACCCTCGGGAGGGCGGCCCGTATGATGTATCAACATGTGATAAGCGTCAAGTCAGGGTGTGACGAGGGCGGCTTGGGACTGTCACATCACACAGATGTGCCTCGGACTCGTTCGTATCTCCGCGGTGTCATAGAGGGATTTGCGTAGTAAAAGCTGGAAGCGGGGGCGGGGAAGTTCTCGATGTGTGTGTAATGTGTCCGTGTCTCCCTTGTCTCCTCCGCTTTCAAAACCGAAGCTGTTTTCAGCAGCGGCCTCCCCGGCTTGCCTCTTTGGATTTGTTGACGCTCGATCCCCCTCAACGGTTGGTTGTCCGGATGAGAACCAAACCATGGCGTCGGTGGAGTACATGCAGGTTTATCACGGCGCTAGCATATGGGGCCACGGAGCTTGTGCGCTATGATCCCGCGATCTCACGCAGGGGACGGGAGTGTTGTGGGGGTTAGATGCTACCCCAATCGCTGCAGCGCCCTTGTTTCGGCCGTCTCTCAGCCTCACAGTGTCAGATGTTGTTTTTGGACTTGCGTGAGGCCAATGTCTGCTATGTCTGGTCCTTTCAAACATTTTGCAAGGCCTCAGCCTTCACTCTCTACACTATACCCGACTTGGACAACAGAAACCACCCACAGCATTGGCGGGCTCGTTCTCACACACCTGACAACTGCGAGAAGCAAGGTACACTTGAAACGCCCCAACCACAGCCCTGGAAGTTAGGACGACCCTTAATCACGACCAACCTGCAGCTCTGCGGATCCTTGCCCCCCGGACACATCGCCACCATGCTTGGCATGCAGCCATGCACAACTGGTACACACACCCACACAACGCATCTCGATGATCCGTCACAGCGTAAGCAATTCGATGAGAAAACAGTCTTGTTCGGCTGACGGCGAAGAAAAGCTTTGGGTACCCCAACATGGCCGTGGTGCCTATCGGCTAGCAAGGGTGCAATATCGTACAAGATGCAAACCATCGCCTGGGGGGGCGCACGTGGATAATAATGGACTTCAGGCATGCAAAAACGGACCAGGACCTGGTGCATTGGAGGGCCCAAACATCAAAGATGGTAATCAGGAGTGGGTGATGTATTCGCGGTGTTTTATTCTAAGAAACATCAAAACCAATAATAAAACTAACAAAAAGTAAATCAAACGAAAGAGAAAAGTCCAGATAAAACGATGCACACCCTTAAGACGAATTTGTTGTCCTTTTTAAATAGGTCTAGAAAAAATCCACATAACCCCACTAATAAATGATCTATTGTTTTTGCCACCCTATATTAATTACCCGTTGGCATTGTGGGGCAAGCAAGCATGCCAACCTCGTCCCGAGGTTGGGCGGAAAAACCCTTGTCAGCCGGTTTAATAGTTGTCACCCTTTTTGGTGTAAAACGCCGTTTTTTGGCCCTCTATTCTGCCCCCAATTTATATATATAAATTCTTTAAAAAATATATCTAGACTGGCCAGACTAAGGGCTTTGAAACGAACCTCAATTTCTTTTTCTATTTAAATCTTAGAAAATACTTCACTTTTTTTTCTTTTTTCTTGAAAATTTAAGTAAAATAGAAAAAGAGATCTCCAATTTAAAGCCCTCAGCTTACTTAATTTAAATCCATTTTCTAAAGATTTTATATATATGGATTAGAGGCAGAATAAAGGGCCAAAAAACGGCATTTTACACCAAAAAGTGTGACAATATTAAACCGGCTGACAAGGGTTTTTCCGCCCAACCTCGGGACGAGGTTGGCATGCTTGCTTGCCCCACAATGCCAACGGGTAGGTGAACTTCAGTTACGGCAACCAGGTAGTTACAGGTAATATCAGTAGTATATCCACGGCGACCTCTAACCATACCAGGTCTTGGCGGTATATACCATACCAATACCAACTCATACCAGGCCATTCCGATCACTGAGCTACGGACTCCAACACCTGTCGAGGGGGAGGCCAGCCTCCCCGACCCTTGGGTCTCAAAGACCCCAAAGACGGTCCTTGAGACTAGCTCTCAGTCTGAATACCTCAAAAGACGAATCAGAAGGCATCAGAGTAGCTCCCCGGCATCTATTATTGAGGCACTTGAGTCGTTTTCTAAGGGAACGAAGGCGATAATGCATGAGATGGCGTTATTGATGTCTGAGATCCAGATCCTTCGACAGTCAAATGAGGTCCTTGGCGGGCGGCGCGGAGTAAAAAGAACGCGCCTACGCAATGGAGGGAAGATAACTCTAGATGGAGGAAGGGAAGCAATTGATCAGAAGGATGTCAATACGCAGGTAGTGGCCGAATCGTCGAGAAGTGGTGGTCAAGGAGGGTCGGCGCGACCGAATGAAAGGCATTGTGGAACGTGCGGCAAGACCGGTCATAACACAAGGACATGTCAGATAGTTGTGATGATGTCTGGGGAGTATAGTTATTGATTTCAATTGATCAGATGCTTTGTTGTGTTTTTATTTTATGGTTTTTATTGATGGTTAGGTGAAAGTGGTGCAATCGTTTGTTTGGTGCACTCGCTTATCATGGACGTTATCCCTGAAATGCACCGCCAATCTGGGTTGCTCTCAAAGCGGAAGAAAGAAATCGATTAAACTGTAAAGCCAATCATCTATTCCGGGTTGCGCTGGCCATGGAACCCTCAGGCAGTGTAAACAGGACTCCGCCGCTCCAGGTCCGATGCTTAGGTAGCATGCCAGCCGGAGCAACCATACTCTGCAAATTCGAGGGCTGCTGCGCGGGATTTAAGTCGTGAGTAGGGACCGTCACAACCGCCAAATGCTCCAAAGGTGGTTTCACGGAGAGCGTGGCGGGATTTGATGTGCCAGGATCAAAGATAAAGACATTTCGTCGCTCCATACTGCGGTAACTTTTTATGCTGATCAAGACTAGTAGCGTCGTTGTTGTCACTAGTACAGTCTTATATGAAAGTGCTGATGCCATTCTAGAACCTTCCACAATCCTCCTCCAACTCCACCACTACTATGGGCGCCCGTGCACAGACACAGTTGAACATACAAGATACACGATGGGACGCGACAATGTGGCAATGAATTCGAATGAACATGATGGGGCAGCATCCGTCCTCTCGTCCCATGCCAGCGCAGGCGGATGTGACATAAGATTTCAGATCATCGCTTTGCACGGACAACCTGTCGCTCGACACAGGACAGCGCTCCTAATAGTCCAGACCATTTAGACTATTAGTCCAGACTGCAGTCCAAGATCAATAATCAATCCACGACGGGCGTTCGTGGATTGACGACTAGGATAACACGTCCCTTGAAACGCGTCGTGTGTAGATTGTCGGGTCCAACATCAGGCATCCCGACGGCAGTCGTGCGGAGCGATCTGGATCGCACCAGTGAATTGATCAGAATTATCCAAAACAAAATGGTTGGCACAGCAACAATCATGGGTACCCTGGTTTTGTGACCGTGCCAACAACCTTGCATTCTCGCTACTACGGGGGTCTCACCTCTTCATTACATTTCGACCCCCCGTGAGGGACGAACGGGGTGCGTTGACTAGGCAAATTTACGGCGACCCAACAAATTTAGGTACATCAATTCACACCAAATCTTTGGTGCTAGCAATGTACCTTCATTATAGCGATAACATGGGGTAAGATGCATCGGTATGTTCCAAACAGAAGTCAGAGCGATGTGTAAGTGACCGGCCAAAACACCATTTTCATTATTTCTAGTCATCTATCTCGTCTTTTGGGACCAGAAATTCCCCCTGACTAACATGAATTACATCTTCCGAGATAACCTCAATTCCATCAACCTCAAAAGACAACTGTTTCTTTCCAATGGCCCGTTCCTGTGCACTAGAAATCGCAAAGTTGACCGCTTCTTGGACCACCTCGGGGTCGTAGTCTCTTGGCCAAGCGCCTATTCCTTGCCATCTGTTGTCAGCTATTCCTCGCTGTTGAAGCTGGCGATGAAAAGCATATCTCTGCGCAAGCCACTGACTCGAAGCAAGGTGAGAACGCCGGTCTGCTTTGGACCACCAGTCGGCCTTATCTAGCTGCAGCTGTAAGAGCGGCTTCCAGGCTCTTCTGGGGTTTAAATAGATGACTTCTAACCTCACAGCTGTGATGCTAGCCCTGACATATGACCTCACATCACGTACCCAATGGCGTAAAAAGAGACCTTCATCTTGGCTGTCTCTCTTCAAAATTCGCTTCTTCTCGTCAGCCTGTGCAGCTTGTCGATTGTATTCATCCTTCGAGACTCGAAGCCTAGCATCTTCGACACTGATTGGGCCGTATTTTGCTACAATCCCTGTCCGTGCATGAAGGACTGACCGTCTCGAAGCCTTTTCTTTGAGACGGTACATCTCCTGGGTTGCGGTAATACCATTCAGGGCAAGTGTGTTGCTAGCTGTAACTACATGATCAAATACACGCATGACTGACGGGGTCAACGGCACCCCTAATGTGACTGATATGTGAATACGAAGCATCACATAGTCCTGATATCTCTCTATGGTCTTCATTCGTAGTGGTGGTGTGGGTGCCTCTGCCCAGTCATAGGATAATAAGGGCACCTTCTGGGGCGTAACTGGGGTTTCGAAGCTATCACGGCTAGGCCGCTGTTGCGGCGTTGATGCAAGTGATGACGCGCCAATTTCCACGTGACCTGGAAGGCTCTCAAAAGAGATATCTGCTGTTAGTGATGACAGCGAATCAGTGAGGTTATCTAGGACCTTAGCTGGGTCATGAGGAAATAAGCCGCATTTCTCCCAAGCAGATAAAATAGTCTTCTTTCTAAAGGTGCGTTCTCGTATCTCTTGAAGGTGGAATAAGCAGTCGGTGTGACAGGCGGTCAGGGACGCTTGGGCTAGCTGGTTGCTAGTGGGGGTGCCCAAGGGAGGTCCGGATAAGGTTAAAAGGGGAGGTCGGGGAGGTCACAGTGGAAGGACATCGATTTTCACTTCTTCAGAGATTTTTCCTAGGAGTCAGAGAGGCCGTAAGGGCTTGAGACAGCTAGGGAATCTATTAAATTGTTGCCTTTATTTTTGAGAGATTTACTTGAGACTATTTTGACTATCGCCACATTCTTTGTCCAACTTCTGTCTTCAACATCCCTCAGATATCGGGCTGCCGCAGGCCCTATTGATGCCTTGCCAGCGAAATTCCCTGCGACCGACCCGATATCCCTTCTCATGAGATGCTTCCCTATCAGGAGACATAAGCCTCAGATCTATCCGACCTCATACGCGTAGTCTGGTGCAGCTTCGGGCTGACCAGCCAAGACGCCTGCGTGACGATTTTCTGTGCATCTCCCCTAGGATAAGTTAATGAGTTGGGTGTTGTTTCTGTCCCTTTCTGCTGCTAAATCGGTCTTATTGAAGTCGGTAGCGCCGTCAGCAATTTCCCTGTAAATAACATGCTGATGCTACTGCTTATATGCATTAAAAACAACAACATCAAGAGGCTAAAGATAATGCGTAAGATGTGGTGGCATAGGGAACAGCTCAATGTTATGTTGACTACAAAAATAGAAGATTTCTCTCGTAAAGTGGCTTTCACACCCATCCATAAGAAGAAGCCGCTTCTCTTCCGGATTGGAAGGGCGTGTAAGTCGCTCGAAATGCATAGCCCATTCGAGGGCAAGGATGTCATTGATGTAACCCTTGCTGCTAGTTGTGATCGTGGTATCGCCACTAAGCTGATTTTCGACCCATTTGACGGGAATGTTGACACCAGGTAAGATAATAAATGGAGGAATAGAGTCACCAGCAGCTGAAATCGACTCAACCGCAGTTACAGAGACAGCAGAATGTGCATCAGTTAGAACGGGCTGTTCAACTTCTCGAAAGGTCCAGACGAATGTGCCTTTTTGGAGATATCCGATTATAAAGCCCGTCTCATCGAAATTCCAGATATTCTCAGGCTTGATGCTATTTTCACGTATAAAGCGGTCAAAGCCGGTGTAAAAAGCCTCGATGTGGGCGCGGTCTTGCATCGCCTTTCGCTTCACATCGCGGGTAGTTGACTTCTTCACGTAAAATACATCTTTATAGCGCTTCATGAAGCGATGGGCCCAGCCAAGTGACGCCTTAGTTGACTGATCACATGCTCGTAGAATATCATTTGCATTGTGCTGAAGAGCTCGAAGTTGTATGTGGTGGCCCTGTGTGACCCGGCGATGTGACCAGCACAGTATTGCTTGCTCCTGAGGGTCCGTCAAAAGAGTGTTGTTGCCGCCATTTTGAGTGACAGGGTTCGCTCCGCTGAGACGAGACCGGAGCCTCTGATACCCAACTTTCAACTCTCGAGATGCCGCAGCGATAGAGCGATAAAAACCCTCTCGGAAAAGGTCTGCGGCTGCAAGAGTGCGAGCTTCAAGGTTGGCTTAATTGTACCTCGAAAAGTCGGGCTTTCCAGTGTGAGGGTTGATCCATTTCTCTATTGCAGATAGCTCTGATTCTGGGCTACTAGATTTGGTATTCTGATCACTGATTGATAAAGAACTCATAATGTTGTGGTGGTTTGAAGTTGTAGTGTTATTGGTGATGCCTTCAATTCGACGGGGTTGTGATGCGGAGTTGGTGTTGCAGTTGCGTCATAGCACTTAAAGGAGCCTACGCTGTTGCATGTAAAAGAGTTATTATATTAAACATGGGTACATAATTTTACTAGCGTGTACACCTATTATCTAGGTACCTTTCTTAGCTTGTTGAGCCGCCGTAAATTTGCCTAGTCAACGCACCCCGTTCGTCCCTCACGGGGGGTCGAAATGTAATGAAGAGGTGAGACCCCCTAGTAACTGCCAGCGTATTTAGCGTCCACAACGGGCGTCCGTGGATTGATTGATTCCCTGATCTGCGGTCTGGACTAATAGTCTAAATGGTCTGGACTATTAGGAGCGCTGCCATTACTCTCCTTTACACTCCTTTATCGCGTGCCGCGGCCCGAGCTCGTTCCCGCTGAGGATCCACAGGTTAGACTTTTGATTCCGAGATGTTGATAAAGATGGGTAGTGCTGATGGATTTGGAACGCACAGGATGATGATGACGCCGACTCTGCTCTAGGCGATGATGCGTATGGCCCTCTGGGAGTGAGTAAAGGTCGAAGTCACTGACACAAGGTTACAGAGGAAGCTCTACCGCCTCCATCTCAAGCAGCATCCTCGAGTACCATCGCTTCAAAGGCCGAACCTATCACAGTGATCGAGACCCCACCGAGTATTTTACTCCCAACGATGACCAGCAATCCGAGTCTATCGACATCAAGTAAAGACATGCTCTGCTCATAGTCCCGCATCTCACCGACACATTGTGTACAGCCACCACGCCTTGACCCTGCTCCTCGGTGGAAAGCTATTCATTGCGCCTATTAGTGACAATGTCCAGGTAAGACATGACAAGATGCATCGTCGTGAGAGTTGCTCAACGTAGCCCTTGAATAGAAAGTCCTCGATGTTGGCACTGGAACAGGTAAGACGACCTACAGGCTTCCTCCTTTAGATGTTGCACGACTAACAACAGTCTAGGTATCTGGGCAATGTAATCTCTCCCCTTGTCCCTGTCCCTCTTTGAGCTTAAGGGCTCACACTTCGCAGCGACTTTGCAGACCAATACCCCAACGCCGAGGTCATCGGCTCCGATCTCTCCCCCATTCAACCAACCTGGGTTCCCCGAACGTGAAGTTCGAAATCGACGACACCACCCTCACCTGGTCCTGGAAAGACAACACCGTCGATTTCGTCCACATTCGATACCTCTTCGGCGCCATCGGGGACTGGGCTGGTCTCTTCAAGGAAGCCTGTCGCTGCACTGCTCCTAGCGGCTGGATCCAGACTGCCGAGGCCGACGTCGAGATTCTCAGTGATGACGGCACGACTGACAGTGAGCCTGTGTTGAAGACTTGGGCTCAGCTTTACCGGGATGGTGGCAAGGCGCTGGGCAGCACATTTTATGTGCAGAAGGAGGATCTGCAGGAGAAGGGTCTGGAAGCTGCTGGATTCACTGATATCAAGAGCGTTAACTACAAGGTGAGTTGATCGTGAGAAGTCTCGTGTCAGCGGACTGATGTCATGGCTAGTTCCCCGTTGGCGGCTGGCCCAAGGAGCCCAAGATGAAGGAAGTTCGCAACTTTGTCCAAGCCACTCTTGAGAACGATTGTGAAGGTGAGAAGATCATGGACAGGATGTGATTCTGGGTATGCTAACGGTCTTTTGATAGGTTACACGCTTCTATTGTGGCACAATGTCCTCCAGTGGCCCAAGGATGATTAACAGATGTTCCTGATGTCCTTCCGGAAATACCTTCGGAACCGCAAGGTCCATGGATACATGGCGGTTCGCTATGTTTATGCACGCAAGCCAGAGGCTCCTCAGCAGGAGGAGTCATAGACGATACTCTTCTAGTACTCACATAGATGCATCACCTAGCCTTGAACAGAAATTGCTTTTCGCTTGAAGAGTGTTTTATGAATATTTGCGGCATGGGCGAACTCGACGACAGACCTAGGATAGGACAAGAAGGAGGAAACGTTTCAAGTACTCTTAGCCGTAGTCATCTTTCAATCCAACATCCTCGCAATCTCCGCATGGGCAGTTCGTCTTCAAGCCATTCGCCTTTTCACGCCGTTAATTGGATTGCGCTTGCAATATCACTGTCCATTGACTTCAAGTACGACGGCACATGCGAACGCTCCAGCGCTCAAAAGTTTCGCATGGGATGTAAAGACGCCAATCGATGATTTCTAGAAACATTGCTTCATTTGAGTTGATCTCCTTCAACTGTAGCCCCGAAATCCTCGCCCACATCTTTGATGAAGGGCTCCTTTCCTGGGTATACTTCCAACCCAACATGATTGCAGCAAGAAACATGCGTCGTGGACATTGTGTAGGCCCTGTCTTCGTTGATGCTTCCGACTGGGCAGCAACAGGGACTAGTTGGACGGAGACAGACTGCAACAGACTGAGGTAAATGCAAGCTGCCAAAAGGGTAGAATACGTCGCGCCAGATGTTTGCAATATTCTTTTGATAAAAGTTCTGAGAGGAAGAGTCCGTAGAGGAGCTGGAGTAGAGATGGGCCAAAGAGCCAAGAGCAGTCGATTAGTAAAGGCTGGAAATGGCACATTATTAGTCTTGTTTGGCGCGCTGGAAAACATTTAGTACCTAGTAGGTTATCAATCAAGCTGTCCGGTCTCCTCGTGAGTTGCTTGTTTATAGCTTTAGTCGGTAATCTGAGTAGATGACGATGCAAGCGTCTGCGTGGTTCTACCCGAGGCCGGGGGTTCTCAAGTGCCATGAGAAAGTGTGGAGGCTCCGATTAGAGATTTGGGGGGAGTGGGATAGCCTGGATGCATTTAAATACGGGCCGCTTCTTACCCTTCTTCTCCGTCACAGGGTACGCAACTTGTTAGAGTCTCTTATCTGAAGCAGTAACATTGACAGAACTTGGCTGCATTCCACTGTATGGGCATTGGCTTGCTGTCTGAGCCCTTCCATAGCAATTCTGTTGGCCGCGGAATATTCTGACGGGCGGCTGACCCTGGGACAGGTGAGAAGAGCCGATTGGCACCAAAGTTTCGATTGACAGGTACATGATGTGACTGAACTTACTAGCGCTACGTTGTCATGACGTCGAGCTCTGTTTGCGGGTCTGCACACGTGGCCGCTGACATTGACCAATTTTACCTGGTTTACCGAACGCCCAGGACAAAGCGGTGACCTGGTCTCGACGTTTGGTGTGTGTCAGTGTGCTCTATTCCGTACCCTCAGGAGACAGATCAGCGCAACCTAGCAGCAAACTTAGTGGTGGAAACGGACGGATTGGGCTCGCTGTTAGTGTCATGGTACGTGCGGTGCGCATAAGCTTGAAGATCATCGGCATGTATTTGAACAGGGAGGCATATTTTAATGAGCCGTAGTAAGGTGTAAATGAGAAAGGTAACTCGAGCGTAAGAAGAGTGACCAGTTGGGGTCGACCTCAGAAGTCTCGCATCATGTCCATGTTGTGCCCGCCCGGCTAGAACCGAGTGAGAATGTCCAATATGACTGGTGAAGTTTATAATGCCGTCATCTGATTTTGCAATCGTGGGGTGACAGCAAAAAATACCGAGAAAAGTTGCCCGCTTGCTTATAGCTTGCAGGCCCCATCCTAAATCTCACCCGCTCCCCTACTGCACCCAGTCGAATCAACTTTCGAGCATGAATTTGCCTAAAGAGACCGAGGTTCCCACCGAGAAGAACAGGCGTATCCGCCAGCTGTACGGCATCTCACCAAAGACAGCAAAATCACCCAGTCTCCTCAGCCGCCAGTTAGATGTACGAACATCCTGCACGATATCGCTAGCTGCTTCCCAAACTCTTGCTAACTTCGTTCTTCATATTAGGACAGGAAGTTTTTCGATTCGGGTGACTTTGCGCTTTCCCAAGCCCATGAGTCTTCGGATATCGGCAATATAAACACCGGTATCGAACATCCCATCCGGAAGAACATATCTCACCCATCAGCTCCCGTACCGAGTTCCAGCAACGTGGAGGAAAACGCCAATCAAGAGATGGGGGGCGAAAGAAGGAGTGTCGAGTTGAAATCCGACAGTCACTTGAAACAGGACACGACGTCCCAGACTCGTGGCGAGCCTGGAGGCACGCAGCCAAGGAGCAACGCCTAGATGCTAGCTTGATCCATTGGACATTTAAGCAAGCTTAGAACCACTACTCAACCGGAGAACGTGGGGCTCTAGCATCATGAAACTGCGTTGTTGTACTCTCTTTATTAGCTATTGTCGGATGTTGGTTGATGGTTGCGATGCTGGCGTACTCTATTCACTACCGCGAAATAAAAAACTGTTGTTCTCTCCGCAACCTAGCCACTCTTGCGCGGGGCTACATGCCTTGAGGAACGAAAGGCTCTTGGATTGGATTGGATTTTATTCCGCCCGGGGGGACACACCCCATAGGGCCATTGCGCTAAGCTATTTACATTTCGTACAGTGTTTCCATAATCACACGAAGCCACACAATTTCACTTTTTCTGACTGGTCCAATCTGGTGTATATACCGTGACAGGCCTGCTTGAAGGCCAATTTCTCCAAGTGTTCAGCATCCTATCCTCGGCAGCTAAAGCACGGTCTGTCAAAATGAGACTGTATGATGTTAGTAGGATTTGATCTGAATAGTTAGTGTGCCTGAGGCTTCTGATCCATGTCAAGCCTCCCTGTTGCAATGGCGAATTTGATTGTTGCCCGTACTGCCTGCATGTTTGGCGCCCATTTGTCCCCGTCAGATGCTGCCTTTCCTCCTAAGAAGAACGAGAGTTTTCCCATCTTTGTCTGTGTGCATCGCAGCATGCCTTCTCGTTGCGCGGTCCATGTTGTGCAGCGGAATAGGAAGTGTTCCACTGTCTCTAATGCTTGCCCGCATTCGCAAGTGTCCGATTCCATTGCTCCTATCTTGCACAGAAAGCTGTTGTCTCGCCATTCTGATGCGCAGCTGCGACAGTACGTCTGCTTCCTTCCTCTTCAGCGGGTCATATAGAGTACTGGTATGCTTGCCTGGCAGTGCCGTGTCTATCTGCTTCGAGTATTCCCGACTCTTTCTGGTAGTGTTCTTGTTTGCCGCTGCTTGGCTATCGCTAGTCTTATCCTTGTGGATCTTGCTAGATGTGGTGGCACATCTGGTCTGCATTCTCCTTCTGTGGCCTTCCGGGCTGCTGCTTTGGCTTTTGGTCCCAGCGCGAAATCCTCTACTCCTGTTGGAACCCACATCATCCGGAGAGAGTGGCCCTCGTCTTCAAGACGCTTGATATGGTCGTATATTTGCCGTATGATCTGTTGGCCGGATTGTTGTCGTGGCCGCCGTATGACTTCTAGTGCGGAGCGGCTGCTCGTCATGACAGTCATATCCCGCCGGCAGAGTCCAGACGGCATACATCTCAATACCATCTCTATAGCTCCCAGCTCGGCGATGTATAGGTTCAGCTCCTCCGTCAATCCGAGAGTGATGGAGTAGCTGGCCACTACCTCGTCATCGTTATTGATCGCCGTGTCTCGTACGACACCTCCCATGCCTACCATGCCCCTTCTCTGCGAGGAGCAGGTGGCAATGACTATGCCATCCACCCTCTTTGCTTCTTCCGCCGCTCTCTCCCGGTCAGGGTCGCACGACACCGGGATACGGTCTCGCCATGGTGGTAACGCGTACTCCCGAATGATCTCCATTCGTTCAGTGGCTGTTTCCCCTTGTACTTGAGCAATCCTCTGCATCGGCGATACGAATCGGCGACACACTTTCACTTTCAGTGTCGCCAACGGGTGTGTCCTGGGAAGGGTCCGGAGGTTGATCCAAAACCTTGTTGCCGCTTGCGCATGCCGTTCTTGCACCGATTGGATGCTAGCTTCGGCCTCTGCCACCGCCGTTGCGACGGTCCGGAAAGCTCCCGTGATCGCCTGTGCTCCGACCATCTGTGCCTTGTTCAACCAAGCTGCTTCTCTGACGCCGCATGAGTGCGTCCACACGCTAGACGCATAGTCCATGGTGGGAGCTACTGTTGCTACGAACAGTTGTCTCGCCGTCCGCGGTGACAGCATCTTCAGTCTTCTCAGACACATGGCAGCCGAGAGCCCCTTTGCAGCAGCTCTAGCTATGTGTTCCTTGTACCGTAGTTTCGCGTCCATGACCACTCCCAAGATCTTGGCGCTCGCCTTGGGCTTGACTACTTTTCCTTTGATCATGAACGGCGTGTCGTTTTTCCGTCCACTCCAAGTCCAATGCAAATTGCCTCCAACCCAATCACATCACTGAGTGGGCCATTCTTAAGAGGTTTTGGCAGCTGTAAGTATAGCATCACGTCACGGTTTGAAAGACTAGGACATCAATCGAGACTTCGGCATGGCGGAAGAAGAAAGACTGACGGATCAGTCAAGATTCATTAAGGTAAAAAAAAAAAAAAAAGTAGAAGCATCAAAAACCCTCCCAAGTCGCCCAAATCACCGTAACTCCCATACTCACTACCACGCTTCAACGAGTCGCGGGAGTTCCATTTCCAGCCTCAAGGGTATCGTTAGAGTCAATAGAGCATCGCCGGTCCTTAACAAACTTTGGCCAAGTGTTAGTCAAGACAAGGTACTTAATGCTTCCTTCAGCGTCATCAAAAATCGTGGCATCAAAGCCGTCGGGGATATCACCCCAGTAGAGGGCCTTATCGCCAACGTGCTCCGTATCGTTAATCGACTCGGTCATAATGCCAGTCTCGGATCCGTGGGACGACGCGGAGGAGGATTTAATGTTGGTGGCGGTCATCGCAAAAGAGTCGAATGGTGTGGCCGGGTCAATCTGGCGCTTCTCACCGTACAGGATGCGGGCAGAGCTTTCGAAGACAGCCTTCAGCTTCTTCAGGTCTTGTGAAGACAGGTTGATCTGAAACTCGGCATCGCGGGAGCTGACAAAGTTGGTATAAATGCGGAGAGCGCTGTTGAATCGCTCGCGGACAAGCTCCTGGACAGCGGCATTCTTGATCTTCTCGGGGTCGCGAACAACTGGAGGCAGCGAAGACTTCCACTCTGCGACAGCTCTCAAGAAGGCGATGTTCTCACCAGAGAAATCTCGAAGCGCAGAGAACTGCTGGAGAGGCTCGGGGTTTCGCTCAAGAACGTACTCAAGAGCTTCCATGGTAAGGATACTCTCGCCAGAGCCATTGCTCTTGACGGAGCCGTCCTTTGACCAGGCAGTCAGGGCTGAACCAGCCATAGTGGTAGATGCAGTAGCGATAGACGTAGCACCCTTTTCGACAGGCTTCGTGTTGAGCTGCCATTGGGCGATTGAGTCGAGAGTTTCCTGTCGCAAGGTCTGGTGCCTGATGACCTCCCAGCAGGGCAGAAGGACGGTAAAGATCTCAAGCATCATGATTGAGACGGGAATCCTTCACGCAGTTAGCCTTGCATGTTCCATGCTTGGCGGATATATGTCGAGATGGCTTACCATTGAGGAGGAACCCAGACGTGGTTTACGGGGGCCATGGCAGGGACGTGTAAAGCAATTAGCCACATAGGGGTAGCATGAAGACTGTCTGGATCAGTGTGGAGTCGGGCATATCCCTCTCAAGGGATACTGACCTGGCAAGGCAGCAAGCAATGGTTTGGGCTCTCCATCCCTGGGTGTCGTTGATACCACGGGCCTTCCACAGAATGTAGGGAGCGACGATCCATGCCCAGAAGAATTGCCAAAAGACGGACGGCCACCTAGTATACAGTCAGTATCGAGTTAAATCTCGGGGGAATATTAGACGTACCATTCCCAGCCGCGGCCCATCTGAGACATCTGGTAGTCCTCGGTGCCAGTGACCTCAGTACCCGGGATGCCAAAGGAGGGATGAAACTTTCGCGAGATAAGGAACATGAAGATTGTGGGGAAGAGCTTTGCGAGTTAGTTATGAATCAAGTACCGCAATGCAGAATACAATTTGTACCTAGAAAGCCATGCCGGCGCCGACAAGGACCAGAATCTTCTTGGTGTAATCGAGCGATTGGAAGCGACCTTTGAGCGAGCTGGGCTTGGATCGTTGGGTCTTGGACGGATCTTTCTCCATAGCAAAGAGCTCCTTCTGAGTCTTGGCGACATGGAGGAATCGACTGTTGGAACCGTGGAACAATGCAATACCGAAGGGAAGATAGGTGCTCATGACCCAGAATTCGAGCTCGGGCGTAGCGAGCGGGAAGTAGACGTAACCGGTTTGGACGGCGCCTCAGTAGAGATGGAGAAGGATAATGGCAGCAAACGATAACGGCAGGCCTCGAAACTAAGCAAAGGCATATCGCGACGGCGCCAGAGGAAGTACATTCCGCCTGCGAGCATGAAGGTCCAGGCGAAGGTGAAGACGATCCAGAAGATGCCGAGGGCATCGAGCCGAGGTTCGGCCTTTGCCGTGTCCTTGGAACCTGACTCCGCCATTTTGTTGTGTAGGTTAAAAAACGGGGGAATCGGGGCTCTCAAAGACGATGGATGTTTGAGGGAATGGAAGCAAGTAATGAACGTGTGAAAGGAATGTGTGGTCTCCGCTACAGTGCAGAGAAGCGGAGATGACGATGCATTATGTATTGTTGGTGATGGGATGGGACGGGAGTGTCTGAGAGAGCCCCAAGCGCCGTGAGGACGAGCAAACAAGCCTAGTCAAGCACCACGAAGAGAAATCAGAAATCGCGCGGCCGATAACCCCGTAACCCCCTGGCGCCCGGTACTTGGCATCTGGTCGGGAGCCCGATCACTCGAGCTAGTCCCTCTCCCGATCGCGTTGATCCTGGCCTCTTCTGAAGTACTCTGTAGGGCTGCTTTAACCTTGGCTTTCCGATATGTCAACCCACCAGTCCGGGAGCTGGCAATATTTGTCGGAGGAGACCCCAGCTCCCCATGCTGGGCATGCTCGTCCGTGCTGGGCGCTCAGACGGGGACGTGCAGCCCCTTACCGACAGCAAGTGTCGAGGCCAGGGATATGCCAGCGAAGTTCCCCTTGCGCAAATGTAGATCGTCGCAATAGCTCAAAGTGGCCGGCAGCATGTTATTGCTTTTCCAACAGCGGAAGGGCGGCAGGCCGTGGCTGAGCCAACAGGCAAAGATCTGCAGCAAGACGATGGGCCTCCACCAACCACGAGGCCTCTTTCTTGTGACTCTTGAGCTGGAAGTCGAGGATCAACATGCCCGGTTGCCCTGAGAGCCAACGCGGCCCTTGCGGGAGATTGCGCCAAACTCTGTTAAGCCACAGCATGTTGGGTGTGCCGGCTCATGTTTTCCTTTTTGCTGGCCTCAACTGCACTTTGCTCACTGTTTACCAAAGAGCCAATTCGCTCAGGACTCTTCTGGCGCCACTATGACGAATTTGTGACTGCTTTTTTTCTTTACCGTGGCGCAAGGTGATTGCTATTCTTCGCTGTGACGACGAGAGCTGGGCGTTGGAAACCTCGCCGAGACATGGGAGTTCTACCGCAGCACGCGGGAAACGACAACGCTCGTGGTCTCTCCCTTCTCAGGCGGAGCGGCCGTTTAGCTGTCTTGAGCTTGCAACGATGATGGGGAAAATAGAGCTATCACATGTTGCCACTGAGGGGATCTCTCCTAGTTGGTCGTCCAGTAGTCAACATTCCGGGTACAAAGATCGTCATGGTCAACGGGCATAGTCAGGTTCTGAGCCGGGAACAAAATACTTGCTGTGCAGGCTTAGCAACAACAGGGCATGGGCCTCGGCGGCCAGAGATCCGGCAAGCAGTCCGGATTCGGTCACATGGCGTTTGCATCTCCCCAGAATAACAGGTTCCTTAGCGCCTATGATGGGCAGGCGTCTTTGGTGAACAACGGCATCCCCTCGCTCAACGTTGGCCAGCTTGGTCTAGGTGGCCGTGAGGGTTGTTCCAACACATGTCGCATCACATGTCTTGTACTATGCACCACCCGTCTGCACAAGGCTGAAAATGGCGATGTGACGAATAAGAGCGGCCAATCGGAATACGCCCTTAAAGCTGGAGGGCGCATCCTGATTGGTTGCCCTTGTGCCGCCCAACCTTGATGACGGTAATCTGCAATTCGCCGAGAAGCGGTAGACGCCACATCTGTATTGTGCTGATCCCTCATTCCGACAGAGCGAAACGGTGTTGTCAGCATCCTGAATATTGCGAAAGTATAATTATTATCCAAGCTCTGTGAGAGGGCCGATTTATGATTAAAGCCCTGCTGGAGACCTTTGTACATGATTGCCTTCTTACTAAGGCGTCGGCCACTAGTTCCGCGTCGATCAGATTGAATCGGTGCGTGGAGTTACGACGAAAGGACGACGCTTTTAAAGAATCCAAAGGTTCTCGAGCCAACTAAAACAAGAAAGAGGCGAATATGCCTAACTCCAGGGGCCTAGATCCTTCAATTACCTTTTTCCACCTTGAATCCGTTTAGATTATTTCATTGGACGCTAATGGCAGGATTATTGTGTCTGGTCGAGCTCAGACCGCATAACAGTTAATGCTACTCTGCATCTCCTATAGTCGTCCCACACATGGGCGGCCACATTCTCCTGACAGTTAGATACTGGCATACCATGGCCGTTCCATCTGAAGCCACCGCATGGCCTGCTTGGGTGCGTCTGCACAACCTCAAGAGCAATACGGACTGTACGTCGTGCAGATCTGCACTTGGCCTGAAGATAGCGATGTTCAGCGCCTTAGATTGAAGTTTGCTTTCAACTTTTCATCGTGACAAGGATTGACAGCCTGATATCGACACACTGCCATTCAACTCAAATGTACTGTTTGGTCGAATAGAGTCCGAGGGCTTATGGCTGCCAAGTAATGTTGAGAGCGCGGATCTTTCCGTTGGCGAGCCTAAGGTTAGGATGGAGGTAACGGTGTGCCACCGAAAACCGGCAGGAGTTAATTGCTTTTGAGCCGCCAGTTTTGTTGGGAAGTTCGCCGACTGGCGACCTAAAACGCCGATCTCTCGGATGGGATACTTCGATGTTAACTTACATGACGAACAAATTGTGTACGGGAGTGTTGCTACGATGCCTCTGATATAGTGCACAATTGGCTGGGTTCTTCCGTTGAGGCTATTCGGTCAGTCAGCTAATTAGGTCGGCTGGGTACTTCAGGGTAAAGCTCCGTGCTCCGTGGCATGTGGCTTTGACTACCAACAGGTTTCGATGGTATCACGGCGTCGTTGGATGAATAGGAGCTTGGTGTCGATCCTGAATGAGGAAGTTGCTAGGTTGATCTTCCTCCGGGAGATGCCAACTCCCTGACTGAGGCGCAACATGGTTCACAGCCGGCCAGCTGCAAATCCTGTTTTGTTGGGGCTCCCTTGCCATGGCCACAGCCGCCGCTCCTTCCCTCGATACCCGAAACCCCACCAGCCAGTGCAACAGCAACCAGAAGCCGGTCTGCTGCAATGGACTTGGCCTCCTTGGTAACGTAGCGGTGATTGATTCTAACTGCGACGGTGATGTTTACAGTATGTCAGTATGATTGCTCGTATGTAATCTCCTATCCGCCTAGCCCCTTGGAATGTCTATATAAGGGTGGCTCCCCGGCCGGCAATGAATCGTCTCATCTCACAATCAAGCATCGAAACTTAAGTCATTCACACTTCAACACACCTCATCTTCCCAATATTACCCGGAAATCTCAGCTCTTCAATCAGTATGCAGTTGTCCACGACCATCTCTGTCCTTTCTATGGCCCTCGCGGCCGCTGCGTCCCCTGAAGTCTTTGCCCGAGGCGGCAAAAATACTGCCTGCTGCAGCGGCTTTGCCAGCTGCAACGTTGTTGTGGGTGACAACTGCTCCGGTGGGGACGTGTTGAAGTGCAAGACCAATGCTCCTGTGGTAAGTGTTCCCACGGCAGGTCAACCGCATCCCTATTTTGGCAAAACCCTGCCAATCTCGGCATACTTTGGTAGTTGAGCGCATTAGCATTGCTAACGAGCCCATCCGGCATGCAGGGTAGTAAAGGTAGTGTCACCGTGATTCGTGCTTTCGACTGCGTCGATATCCTCTAGTCATGAGCAAAGGCGCGTAGAGGTCGGGTGCGAGTCCGAACGAATGTGGTGAAGGAATGAAAGAATATGCCAGGAACAAATGGATGGCTGCCACTCTTTTTTCCCACTGGGTTTTTTTTAACGAGGGCATCAATCCAAGGATTAGAATGGTAGTAAGAATAAATTCATTCAGATACCTTGTGTCTAAACTTGCCCTCCCAATCTACGAGTGTGTTCAGCGGTTGAAACAGTTATCCTAACGAAGCTGTACTTCAGGGCATTCCCCATCGACGAAGATACAACAACGCATGCCTTCTTCGTCCTGAGCGAGTGTGAAATGCTTGAAAGCCAAATATTGTCCGCTCTTTTTTCCGCGCGCCCGTTCTTTTTTCCGCGCGCCCGTCCTCTAAGAGCCTTTCGTTCCTCAAGGCATAGACTCTACTCTAGGCCTCGTGAGCAGCTGCATCAATGGAGCTTTTGACCCAAGCATCGAATTCGTGTACAAAAGTGGCGCCTTCTATCCAAATACTGTTTCATGTACATGAGTGGCGCCCTTTGACCTAGGTACCATGTCTTGGAAGTGGCCAAGCCTACGTATAAATGCTTTTATCAACTGTAGTAGAGTTGGTTTTTCCGCCCCAAAGGAACTGGCATATACAATCATAACGCCTCTTCACATTATTCCCCCAATCATGATACTCGTCGATAGTAAACCATGCCAATAGCCTGTCCGACCCCATTTCGCCTTCTAACTGCCCCGCTGTCACTATCTCTACAAGGTCGTCTATGGCAGCAGAAAGAAGCAAATAGTGAAATTAACAGCATAGAAATAAAGCTATTCTTCTGCCAGCGAATATTGTGTGCAGTAAAGAATCGATTGTAAGACGTACAAGTTCTGGGCCAATGCAAGTATGGCTCCTCGTCCAGTCTCTACCCTTGAGAAAAAAGAGCGCCGGCAACACCAAGCACGCGAGCGGCGTGACCAAACTTATCTCAAAAATCTTGCTAACTATCAACAACCTACTCTCAGAGCACAACAATCCGAATAATGGCTGACCCTAGTCCCGTACAACAGATTTGCAACAGCAAAACAGCTCACCAAGTATCTAAACTCTGTTTCCCCATTCTTTCTCTCCAGCCAACTAATCTCAGTTTACTATACCTAGCTACCCTACACTCGTGGGGGCCCGATATCAAGTTGCGGACTCAACTCTCCTGTAAATATTTTTCCCCCGCAGCTGCTGTTAGCGCTACGATAGGGGAAAATTTTTCACAGGCCACCAAGGCTAGCAATGGCTGCTAGGGCCCATCAGGGCACTAACAGCAGGCAGATGAGGGGTTAAGAGAGTTGACCTCATCTGTATTGCAACAGCCACGGCCGCAGCAACGGCAACGGGGGACGATATCGCCCACGACAAGCTGATCTCCCTACGGGCCCGACCTCGGCTATAGCAATGGAATACCCTCGACCAGGAAGACCCAGCCGCTGTCGCCCAAGGCAGAGATTCGGTAAGGGGAAGCCAGCGACATACGCTCTGCAACTTGAGAAAAACGATCAGCGGAGGGTCTGACTCTGTCATCGTATGATCATAGCTTTGGAGGTCAACCCCCCTTTGGCTTCTTAGAGCCCGGCTCCCTCGCGGGCCTACGCATCTGGGCCTCTCACGGTCCCCTACACAAAGACTGGTTGATCGACGCAGTAGGCATACTGCGCCCGCACTGCATGCTGACGAGCAGCGGGCTTGATAACTTCTATTCTGCAATGTTAGTTAACGGGATTGAAGGAGTCAGGGGGAAATGGGCTGACTGAGGCGGCTATTGATGCGTCAATCCCGCTGCGGACGCTACCCAACACCCTGATATTTTCTATGTATTTAGATCCTTCTATTTAGTTAGCCTAGCACGCCATCTTGCCCCATCGAGGGATTGGCGAGGACCTTGTGCCCGCATGGCGTTAATGAAACACACACACACACACATACAAGTTGCGGACTCCAGCACCAGCAGATGGGCTGACTGCTGGGTTCCCAAGACGCCAAACAACCCAATCGAGGCTACTTCTCAAACTGACTTTATTAAAAGTCGAATCTCTTGTCATCAAAGCAGCTCTCCAACGTCTATTCTAGCCGCTATAGATCAATTTGCGAAGGGGGCGCAAGGAATAATGCATCAGATGGCATTATTAAAGGCCGAGGTCAACAATCTTCGAGAGGCAAATGCAACACTTAGTAAGCGGCGCAGGGCACAAAAAACACGTCTGCGGCAAGGAGGGAGCATGACTCTAGCTGAGGGACAAGAGCTACAAGACCAGAGAGACATTGATGAGCAGGTAAGGGAAGAAACACGGCAGAATGGTGGTCGTAAGAAGCGCACCGAGACGAGGCAACCGCGTTGTGGAACATGTGGAAAGACCGGGCATAATGCACGGACATGCAAGAAGGATGTAGAAGTATCTAAATGAAGAGGATAGTGATTGATTTTAATTGATTTCAGACATTGTGGTTATTTTATGATGAAGTTTGAGGTAAGCGTGTAGTTTTGTGGCCAGCTCGCTATGCTGGCCAGCTCGCTATGCATGTACGTTACAACTTGGGTTGACTAAGAAGTTAGAACAACTAAAGAGAACCAGAATGAGAGTTGGGAACGACATAAAACAGGTGAATGAAGACAAACAATCCCGCGAACTCCCAAGTCCTGATTGGGCGACATTCTGCAGACTCTAGTCGACAACCTTCAAGAGACGGTTATACAAAGCTTTCCTGACCGCTCTTCAATCAGATGACTAGCGATGTGGAGGCTCCCTCAAACATTCAACAGATCTTGCTTGGGCACTGAGCCTGGGGCGGGCAACCCAGCGACTCACGGAGAAAAGAGACAACATCGACGAGACCGTAGTTACACAAGCAATGTGGCACAACGCACATGAAATGAAGAAATACTGTTTTGGGATGGCCAGCAGGGTTGGGTTTCATGCATCATCCCTCTAACTGGCCGCCTAATGTGATGAACTCTGCTAGCATGGTGGCTTCTCGGTCTGCATGGTTCCGGGCCAGCATAGGCTTGACTGGGTTAGGGGGATGGAAGCACTCGGCTGGATCCCCGACGCCAACAATAGGTGATCAGGGGTCAGGGGTCAGGCCAACCCCTGGCCCGCCCTAGCCTTGTTTCCCCAATTCTTCTCACTCGTCAGTCTCATCCATATGCTTTTTTGCTCTGCTTCGTCCTCTTTTTTTCGTCTTCAATCTCCTCCCGGCCAACTCCAACATGATTCCGCTGCCCTAATCGTCTCTCCAGGCCCCAAGCTGGTCCCAGCTCCGAACCGTCGTGTCCAGTAAATCAGCAATGTGCAGTATTCTTCGAGGGCGTCCCAGTTACCGATGCTTCTACTTTCCTTCCATAAAACCTCAGATCCATCTCCCCCGCCTCGCCAAGGACCGTCCGGTGTCTCGAGAAACCCCAGACCGGCATCAGTGCAAGTCAAGTGATGATGCAGCCTTTTTTCTTCCCTTGGCCCGTGCCAATGCTTCCATTGTTGCTTCTGTTCCCGGGGCTTGGCGCAGTTGCCATGGTCGGGGTGTGATTGAGTTTTGCGTGGTGATGCTGCTGCTCCTCGCTGTGCCAAGCCGCAGGGCTACTGAAGGCATTCGTGGGAAGTGTTCCAGACATAGCATCATAACCCCCATTCGCCACGTTAATCACTGTAGCGCCATTGTGGTTTGCACTCGAACCAGATGCATAGCTGTATGCAGGGCTGAATGGTGCGCCTCCACTTGCAGGCATACCCTGGCCAGGGCGTGGCGCGTTGTGGGTGACATGCCAAAGCCTGCCGCTGCCGCTACTGCGACTGCAGCACTGTTCGCAGAGGTTTCATCGACATTGTCCTGCAAACCGCTGATTTGTGTCTCGTTTTCGTGCGTCTCCGGGTGGTGTGGCAACGGCGTTGGGGTCGCGAGTAGTCCAGGAGATGACTGGGGGGACCATGCCCGCGGTGTAGGAGAAGGATCGCCGAGGATTTGCTGGAGTTGGGGGTCCAGAAGCCGAAGTTGTCAGACTGGCGATAACTTTCACTTCGGGTCGCTTTCGAGTTATCTGGGATGTACTCTTGCGCTTGAGATTAGGTCGATCAGACCCGTCGGTGACTCGGGTAGTGTAAAGCTCGTGGCCAGTGTACGAGTCTGTCGTAAAGTCGACAACCACGTCCGAGAGACTCAAATTGGCAGC
Organism: Ilyonectria destructans; assembly: GCA_020740775.1. Classification (NCBI taxonomy): domain Eukaryota; kingdom Fungi; phylum Ascomycota; class Sordariomycetes; order Hypocreales; family Nectriaceae; genus Ilyonectria; species Ilyonectria destructans. The sequence continues at coordinate 1,380,366 of JAHEWK010000017.1, forward strand.
GTCGAAACTGAAGGACTGGCCACCTGGGCCACCGATATTGGAGTAGCGATCGAAGAAATTCTCACTGTGGAAGCCGGACGTATATCGCATCGAGTTCTGCGCCAAGGTCTTGACCAATTCCCCATGGGCGTTGTAGATGCCCTGCAATGTCTCCCGTTGGTGTTGAACACAGGCCCATGCATACCGAAGCTCGCTCAACTGCTGCATCTCCCGAGACAAGAAGTCTGCCGATGAGCTAAAGACATTGACCTCGCCGTTGCCGCCCTGCTCGCTGTAGTGTGCGCCGTGAATGTGTACCGTCCCTGCCGTGCAGATGCAGTAACCGGCAAATGCAGGCCATTCGATCGTGCCCGTTTGCTTCCCGAATTCTATCAATTCAGCAATGGCGTTGGCATGGAGAAAGCACATGTTGGTAGCCTCGATCTGCCATGACTGATGCTGCCCGATCTCGGCAAGCTCGGCCAAGTCAATAGGTAGGAATGGTCGGTAGATAAGGCAATGGATGAGATGGTAGATGAGCTTGCTGAGGACCAGAACGGTCGAGTCCGCCTGGCCGAAAAGGGTGTTCAGACTAGAGAAGACGTCTTCAGTACCCGAAGCCCAGATATCAAGATCGTATCGAATCTTGGAGAGACTCGAAAGGGAGTGCCAAGGGAAATGGGAATCCCCCTTCACGCCACCTGCCGCCAGATATCGATTCGTGATTCCGAGTATTCGTGTGATATCGATGAGCATGCCCGTGCTTCCTTGTGGCTTTTTACCACTAGCCTGAAAGTACTGGAGGTTGGAGCCTGCCTGAAAGAACTCCCCCTCCACTGGCAGTGATAATGAGTTCGGTGACCAACATGGAAGTCGGAGGAGGATGGAATTATCGCTAATAAGGCAGGGTCTTTTCGAGCCTGTGGCTTGGAATCGATCGAGCAAGTAGCAGGTCCAGAAGAGTCGTCTCCGCATCTCTCGCTCGACAGGTGTCATTCGGGCTTGCGAGTCCTTTTCTCGGTGGATTTCAAGCGCCATCGCCATCCCTGTTGCGCTCGCTAGATGTCGTCAGTAAGGCGAACCAGAGGCTCCGAGAGGGGAGGGTGTTGTTACTCATTAGCATGTACGCCTTCTTCCCTCTCCCAGATGCTGTGAAGGCGCTCACGAGGAGCAGGAGCGCCTGGAGGGCATCAATTGATGGATCATCAGTGCTAATTTCTCTTCTTACACGAGTAGCAAAGTCATCGCTCAGCCTGGTAGCTGCCTGATATCCGCTTGGGTGGGGAGTGTATCTAGATGCACAAGTCAGAAAACGGACCGAGGTGGTTTAGATTGGACATACCTCGCGGCAACGGCTGAAATGGCGTAAGAAAGATATTTAGGAAGTTGATTCAACTGAAGTCGTTGCCTGACGGAGGATTCGTCGAGAATGTAGTAGGGCTTGCCGTGAAATCGGGTGAAGTAGGTGTCAAGGTGAGTATCTGCCGGGGCGGCATTTGGAGATAGTTCTCTGCACAAGGGTTAGATTCGGATTTCCAAGAACCATGAGACTGCCTGAGATCGGACCTGTTGATGTGTGTTTGTGGGGAGAGCATTGTCAAGTCAGTATCGCAAGGAGACGCCCGCGTGTCAAGTGCGATACGCTTGGGGGCCGGCTCTCCCCCTTCTCCAGCCTGGGAGCCAGATCCTGAGGTGTCTGTTTTTGCAGACGTCGGGCCATTCGCAACCGTTTGCGACGTATAATCGTCGTTCTTTTCCTTTAGCTTTGCTTCTAGTCCATCCACCCTCTTCAAAAGCGCTTCCAGCACATCCGTCTTGGGCCCACGTTTCTTTGGCACAGCGTCTATCCAGGCGCGGATTTAGTTAGCACATCGATATGAAGCAGGCAACTCCAATCAAGGGACCTCCTAGGTCACATTCTTCTACAAGGTAGACAAAGGCTTACCATATATACACGGGCATTGGAAGACCTGACAAGCTTCGCAAGATGGTCGAAGTCGGTTACATTTAATCTGGGCATGTAGTGTTAGGCAACGTCGAGTTATTGAGTGGAGTGAGGGTGCCGCTCACCTTTCGCTTCCGGCACGACTTGCAATTCATCGAGACGGGAGACGGGACGGGCGAGATGGGGTTGATGACCAGAATTAGGGTGAGTCGTGCTCAGAAGATGGATGGTAAAACAGGGTTGACCAGCCCCGGAGGCCAAAATTGTACGACTGACCCGAACGCCAGTGGTTGGTCTCATTTTCGAGGTTGCTGGTGTGGGGAGGGGGACGATGACGGTAGTGTCGATGGGTAGTGGGGACGCCGAGTTCCCGTCGCTTGCTCCGTGGCTTGCTCTAGCTAGCTCTGGGAGCATGTAATAAGGTAGAGGCGGACCATGGTCGTCCAGTACAGAATTTGTACACCGAGTTGGCGCCTCGGCCAGCCTGGCGATTGGAGCGCACCCCAGGACGAGCTTATGAAGAGGAGAAGGCCCCGCATGATGGATGATATAATTTCAATTGCGTATTTAAAGTTCGTTAGCGGATAGCATTCAGCATATGTGCCCGTAATTTTTTCGAAAATTTACAAGTTTGCGCACTATAAACATCACCCTCCCTCCTGTACACGGAGGCAAAGTGCACGGCTAGGAAGCTCTGCGCCCGCAGAAATAACATAGTAGCAATCGGGGCGGCGGTATAGTTCCGGTTACTATGCACCGGATTGAGAAACAAAATAGTTAATTATACCGACCCAAGATGTAACCAGCCCAGCTTCTGCGTGACGGCGTAAGCAACTAAATAACTCAGAGAATCCCAGGAGGAAAAGGGGGCGGGGGCTGAGTTCAGCTCGTGTCGCACAGGACAAAGCTTCCCCATCGGTAATAATTTCCGTACTGTGGGGTCAGTAAGGTATTTTGAAGCGCACAGGCGCCCAAGCGAAGCTGAACAAAATCTCACCCCTTTCCGCCCGTTGTTGTATGTATTCTGGCGCCAGTGGGTCCGTCGGTCTGTGCGGGTCGGTAGATAAGCCGACTGGAATGCAAGGCTGATAGCTTCGTGGACTGGCCAAACGAGGGTCCAAGGGTCGGCACAGACATTTCGCTTAGAGAGGATGAATATTGAAGTATCTTGTTAGCGGTCTACTTAGAACAGCAGCTTGGAGCGATGCCTATCTCAGAAGGGCATGTAAGAGGCCCGTAGTCCGAGCAATTAGTAACATGATTCAAGATAAATATAGTTGGTTATTACGGAGTAATTGAAGGAAGACTATTACGCCTACATACTGATGCAGTCATCGGGTTCTAAAGAGGCCGCCAGTAAGCTTAGAGCTCGGGGCCCATAGGTCAAGCTTCCTAAGATGCTGATGCTACGTTCTCAAAGATAGCGCTGTTCAGGCACGAAACAATGGATTCTCCATTCGTCAGTCCCGAAGTCAGGCAAGTCAAAGCCGCTCCCACTGCGAATGGACTAAGCGCCGTTGTGCAGAGCGGGACATCAATGATTGTGAGGGAACGATCATGTGACTTTCATACTTTATGAATAGTCTCACTTTATGAATATTGTGTAAATAGCTTAAGTCAGTGCCGCCGTTTTGGGACAGGGGAACTACTGAGACGGTTCGTCTTCTACGGTGCGCTAGCGTCTTGAGCGGAGCGACGGTTGTCAGAATGGAGAAAAGCCTATACCTAAGCACCTGTACCTCTGGTATGGGGCTCCTACTTTTGGTACTTGGCGCAGTCGTTTTTCCGTTTGACAACGGTTGTTCTCGCCTTACCTTGCTGCCTCACATGCTAGTCCTGCCTGCATACGTGGGCCAAGAGGCTGGCAAAACCCTCCGGTCGCACAATGCTAGCTCAGCACCTGCATGGCTTTTTAGTGCAGCGGAAATTGCCGCCTGCGGCTTTTCGGCACCTGGGGGAGAGAGGTTAAGAGGCTAGACTGGTGTGGGTGGTCGGGAACAGTCAATTTTGGAGCAGATCACAGCGCCTGGTTGGTCTGGCCTGGGCAGTGTGGGGTGTCAATGCACACGGGACCAGGGAACGAAATGTTGGATAGATCGAGGCGCAAATCAGCAGCCCAAGGTTGCGGAGAGACGCGTCGATAGTTGAGGCGATCCTGGGTCATTAGCGCAAACCATGCCATGTCCCCGGCCAGTCAAGGGCAACTCGTAGACGAAACCCAAGCCCCACAAACCCATCATCAGGTGCCATGAGTTGGTCGATCCATCCTTAGTGGTTATTAGAATGCTTGGCCGCCTGTGCGCGCTGTGCGACAAGGCCTGGTTGCGTGCGGAGAAACAGTGCCTTTGACAGCGTCTTAACGCGATCCAACCCTTGTCCATCTCGACTCATCAAACTTACCGCCTTCCGGCCTGAATCAAGCTACATATCCAACAGTTAGATCGAGAAGCTCCCATCAGTCAGTTCCAACGGCGGACTGGCTCCGAATCTCAAATCATCACATCCATTGTCAACCGACAGCCACAGAATGAGACTCGGGGTTTCGATAGCCCAAAGACCCGTATTGGCTTGGTTGCCGTTTTAACGCTGGGCGACGGACCCTGCTCCAAGCATTATGACTCATGAAGCAGTTGCTGATGGGATAGGAATAGCTCGAGATAAGCGAAGACCAGTATTCAGCGACTGCTCAGCATCATCAAGGAGGCCTTGCAGAGAAGATGGCTTGTTACAGGACCAGCCCCTGAATCCTTCCAATTCCCTATTTCGGAGGTGAGCGCCATGTCACCCTTGGACAGCTTGACCTGGACTCTTGCCGTACTCGCTCGATTGGAATCTTACCCCTCACAGCAATGGTTCGTCGTCCATCCCGTCACAGGTAAGGCCAGGAGTACAAGGCATGGCGGTTGGTTGATCATGTCTCGGGAGTTTCCGCCACAGAGAGAACAAGGCTCATGTCAGCGATAAGGCATATTCAGATCCACTCTGATGGTCCCTGTGCCGGGTTCACGGCATCGGCAATTGATGGGCTGTAAGTCGCAGCGTCGCTTTTTGCGGCTCCGACTCGATGCGCTCGCGCGCAACTACGAGCCCGCCGCCACCACCGACAACATCCCCAAAGCGACGATCGCCCCAACTACCCCAACGAGCCGACCTCGCTCGTGGTTCTTTCGCCGCCGGTTTAAACCCAGACCCAGAAGACCCAGGACCAGCCAGCCCCCGTTCAGATCGCCAGCATGTCCAGCCTCTCTCTGAGTCGGTCTTCCCCTCACCTCTCCGGCTCTCGCCACGCCCCTACAGTGCACTGCGATTTACTACCACGGCGCTCCGACTCCACCCACGCTCGTCGCTCCTCAAATTGCTGGCCCAGCATGGTGCTTTGCTACCGATCACGATAAGTCTACGTCGCCCTCCGCATCGAGACCATCATCATGGGCAACGGCCAAGGAAAGCCCGTCGACCTCAATGGCGAAGGTACGTAAATCCCCTGCGGCTTTGCCCGCGAGTCCCACGCGCCCTCCTGTCTCTCCCACGTGTGTCCTGCACGTGTGTCCTGCATGGTGCGTCCTTCCCGTCCTGCCCCCCCCCCCCGCCCCCCGGGCCCCCGCGGGGCCATTGAGATTGTGCCATCGCAGCAGCGGGGCCGCCAGATCCACCTCGCTCACGAACCACGCTGACTCCCACCGCCGCAGTCAACCTCAACCACTTCCGCCTGTTGAGAGTCATCGGCCGAGGCGCCTTTGGAAAGGTGCGCATCGTCGAGCGCAAGGACACCAACCTGTCCTTTGCTCTCAAGTACATCCGCAAGGATGAAGGTACGCCACCGACTCGGTCTTTTCGCGGTCCCACCCGTCCCCTCGACTTCTGTCCCACGGTTACCGTCTCGACGACATCCCGTCCTTCTGCCTCAAAGTCCCGTCTCCTTAGGTTGCGCAATGTGTTTGCTCCGACGCTGACTACGATGCCATGACTGCAGTCGTACGATCCGAGAGCGTACGAAACATCATCCGCGAGAGGCGGATGCTCGAATACGTCAACCACCCCTTCATTTGCAACTTGAGATACAGCTTCCAGGATATCGAGTACATGTACGACCCCACCAATACTCTGCCGAGGCGTGCCATGCTTGTGGCTTACACGCAGTGACAGGTACCTTGTGGTCGACTTGATGACCGGCGGTGATTTGCGATTCCACATCTCCAGAAAGACCTTCACCGAGAAGGCGGTCAGGTTCTGGATCGCCGAGCTGGGGTGCGCCCTGAGGTATATCCACAGCCAGAACATCGTCCACAGAGATATCAAGCCCGACAACGTCCTTCTCGACGCCGACGGCCACGTCCACTTGACCGATTTTGTACGTTCCTGCCGTCTCCGCCCTGCAGGTGTGCATTTGCTAACCGTGAGCTAGAATGTTGCCTCGGATGTCGTCGCTGGCAGGACTCTGACGAGCAAGTCCGGTACTCGGGCCTATCTTGCCCCCGAAGTATATGCTGGAAAGAGATATGATGTCCGCGCGGATTGGTGGTCACTGGGTGTCCTATTCTACGAGTGCATCTACAACAAGGTACGCCTCAATGGCTGCACGCTTCTCTCTGAGCAGACGGCATTGCCCCCCCTCCGTGTGCTAGATAAGCAGGACTGACTCGATAAAAGCGACCCTTTGACGGTGGCTCCGAAGGCTCCCTCAGCTCGCAGATCCAGGTCGCCAACCCCAAGTACCCCGTCACACAGCCCCCCGTGTCACTCGCCTGCCTCTATGCGATCGGCTCCGCCCTCGACCCCAACCGAGACACTCGCATGGGATCGACATGGGATAGCTTCGCCAATCACGAATTCTTTAAGGTCTTCGACTTTGAGCTCCTCGAGCAGAAGCGGATCGGGCCTATCTTTGTTCCCTCCTCCGACAAGACCAACTTCGACGCCACCTACGATGTGGAAGAACTACTCTTCGAGGAAGCGCCGCTCGAGGCCCGAGCAAGACGCCAGAAGCCGAGAGAGCGGTTAAAAGAGGATGCGACCGATAAGGACATCCGCAAGGATGAGCTATTTCGAATGATTGAGACCGACTTTCGGCCGTTTGACTACACTATGGCTGCATACAAGAAGTGAGCTGGCTCATCCTTCTGACCCTGTGCCCCGTGTGCTAACCCCAGCAGGATCACTGAAGGCGCCGAGGGCAAGAACGAGGGCTCAGGCGGCATGGTTGGATTCCTGAAGAGCAAGAAAGGGCGGAACAACCGCCCGAAACCCAAGGAGAGGGGTGTGTTGGGCAAGAGAGGCGTCCGAGTTGTCATCGGCTAGTTCTCACCATCTTAGACGGAGTCGCGTCTCAAGAGGGTAGGGTTCTCATAAGGACGACGAAACATCCCCAGTGCCTCGACCACGGACTTGTGCGACCTGGTAGAGTGGACAGGCAGATTGCATTTGGCTTAACCCTAAGAGTATGATCTGATCCAAAGAAGAAGGCCTCTAAGCTCTTGTGCTCCTCAAGCCGAAGAGCATCCATTACTGATCCCAAGGTTAAACGAGCTCCTGGCAGATTCTGACATCCCACCACCCACAACATACTAGGATCTCTCGCGACTCTTCCTCTCGGTAGCCAGGATCTCTTGCTCCAATATGAAGGACATCGAACGCCGAACGGCACAGGTCTGTCAGCGCTTGCGCATAACTGATATCCGGTCGTAGTGACGTTTGGATTCCATATCAGCCTCACCAGGGTTCACCAGGGTTCACCAGGGTTCCAAAATTGTTGCTGTAGGTTGACTCCATGCCTCGACTCCAGGATGGAACCATCCCCACCATTGGCCATGTACGAATAGTAACCGTCATGAACTCGGCTCATCCCCTACTTCGGACGGCATGGGGCGACGAAGGAAAACGTGGTAACGCGGCCAGCTATTTCGAGCGGTCAAGAGTCTTCAGCTTTCAACCCCAAAACATTTGACTCCGTTGCTAGTCGCAAGAAGACTGAGCCGTGCAAGCAAGAGCTTGCTTCATTGCCATGTGCAGCCACCGGAAGCGACTGGCTACCCCGTCAATACGAGGACTGCAGCCGCTGTATCACGGTCGATCTTATCTCTAAAGCGTTGGTGGATACGATTGCGTAAGTTAGAATATACTCCGTTGTTCCACACCATCCATGGAAAGTGAGATCGTCACCGAGGCGTTCCATGTAGCCAGGGTAGCACTGCCGGGAAAGGGTTCCTAGCGCTTTTCCAGGACACAGAAAATCAACTGCCGCGGACACAATCCCATCCGTCATTGCCATCGCCCCGTTGCAATGAGCATTAACTAGATTTAGAAACCCGGCCATCGAGAGAATGCGGAGCCTCGCGGCCCCAGGGGACACACCTCTGCTCTTCATGGTACTACCGGTACGTAGGAGCCGGGTCGTCATCGCATAGATATAATCTGCTTTAACTCCATCGTCGGCATGAAACAAGACCAACTCTTGAACCACTCCTTTCCATCCAAAGCGCCACCGTCTAGAGTGGACTGCGACTTTCCGACTTTCGATTCTGGCAATGGAAGGGTTCCTTGTCCCGGATACCTACGTGGTAGTCGCTCCCAACCTTAATGACCTGTTGATTGCCAGCATCATCTGGGGTTTTACCCTAGCCACGGGAGTCTTTTCAGGCACCAAGGCGTTCAAACAGACGTGGGCAACATGGAGACGGTCGCGTCGCCTACACGCCTACGCATATATGATATGGGCCAATGGATCGAGTCCATGGTCATTGGCGTTCTGTCCTGGGTCTTCATTCGCGGATTCATCGAGCCAAGGTGAGTTGGACTGCGTGTCGATGGTGTTTCCGATGCTAACGAGGCTGTACAGCTTTTGGATATACTTGCATTCTGTCCGCAGAATCCGTCCTACGAAAGGGGAAAATCCGCCAACAATCGCTCTCAGTGTGCCTCTGGGTCGTACAGATCCAATGCATCTGCGGCATCATCATTAATCGAATCGCCCTCTTGATGGTCAACAAGCGCGACGCAGCCAAGATCCGATTGGTTACCGCTGTCATTCTGGGCCTGATTAATATCAATAGGATATCCACATCGGGCCCCCCGCGCTGGCCACCCGGATGGCCGTGGATATTCGCGAATATCCATGCTCCCTCGCTGATCGGCCCCTATAACTTCAGGGAGCTCCAGGGGCCTCCAGCGCCCTCCAGAGCCTCCGGGGCACCTGGGGTGCCCCGGTCCTGCTGATCTGGCGCTAAAAGGCGCTGGAAGGCCGGCCCGGCCTGAAGATTATTTATATATCTCTGTAGACCCCAGGCCCGTCTAGGCTGGCCTATTCTCTCTGAAGACCTCATATACGATAGATTGCATCAGCTGCCGCCTCTTTAATTGATATCCGACTATAACGACGAGAAAACGGGCTGGGAGGAAGAAGGCGGCGGCTGTAGCTGACTCGATAACCGTCAGGACCAGCACTATAATGACTACTGCAACCGGAGCTGCCGCCAGGGCCGCTACAGCCGGCACCAGGCACCACAGTTGCATCGGGCTTAACGCGCACAATAACGCTGAGCTACGTGCTAACGCACAGCATATCCTCTCGATAATTCAGGACGCAAGGCCGAGAAATACGCTGGCTGCATATAAGCCGAAGCAGAAGGAGTTTAGGGACTTCTGCAAGTACAAGCAGTATCAGGATGCAGATACCGTCACAGAAGATAAGCTCCTCCTCTTCCTTATTGAGGAGGCTGCAGACCGGCTGCTCAGGGCCAAGAGCTATAAGGCAGCTGAGGATACTCTACAGGAGGCTATACAGCTTGCCTGGCAATCAGTCCGCAGCTATATAACTGCTATCACCGACCTATATCGTGCGCAAAAAGCACTCAAGATAAATACCCACCCTTCACCCCGGGAGGATAACATTTAGGAGTACCTTAAGTCCCTCTAGCGTCGGGATGCACAGCAGGATAAGGCCAGCTACACCGATAAAGGCCGTAATACCCTCCTCGATAGATATACAGAGCAGGAATTCAAACATATCTGCTACAAGCTCTAGGTATATAGCAGCACTGCTGCTAAGTACCACCTGCAGACTCTCATAGATCTGCTGCTCGGGCACTATATACTGACCCGGGGCGGCAACTGCCGCACAGCTAAGATCTCGAACCTCTTTACCTTCAAGTTCGAGGGGGAGGGCCCGACCCGCTACATACCCCTAATCTTTACAATAAGGATAGGAAAGCAGAACCAGTATAGCCGTCTTGAGACAGCTGGAGCCCTCCGGAATAAGAACCCGATTATCTGCATGCTAGGCGGCCTTGCCTTCTACCTCCTCTATCGGTGGGATATAGCTGCCAACAAGCCGTTTCCAGACCCTAGCCAGAGGTCTATATAGTACAATACACGGCTGATTGGAGGGAGCGGGAGCGGGTATAACTATATAGCAGCCCTCTTATATAACTACAGCAAGACTGGGTCGTTAAGGTATTTATATATGCCGGCATCATCTCGAGGAAGAAGATGCATATTAGCTGGAGCTCGGGGGCCAAGACAGCCAAGCTGAAGGGGATTAGCAAGGACCAGATCCACCGGACAGGCCGCTGGAACTAGAAGCAGATGATCGGCTGCTACCTGAACTCCCTGCCTCGCAAGTTTATACATATAATAGCCGGGCATCTGCCACAGAAGGGGTGCTTCGAGATACGCCGTGCTGCCATCATGCCGCCGGATACCCTCCTCTCTCTGATCTGGCCAGACCTCAACCGTTAGAAGGGCCGGTTCTGTTGGATAGCTTATGTGACCACTTGATGACCTTGAACGTGTGTATTTCTTCTGTCCCTGTTCACTGTCGCTCCCGCCCCTTGAGGTAGCCAGCCGGATAGCTCGGCGAGCCCCTATTTCTCACGTGACTCCCTGGAGCCCAGGTGTTCCAACATGCCTCCAATTCAACAGGTTCGGCCCTACCCCCGATCAGATCAACAACCTTGCAGCTATAGAGCTTACGAGCCTGCTCTTATACCTCCATAAGGTTATCCTATAAGACTCAGTCTTCTTAATTAAGCAGTTCCCAGATAGCCCAATTTGAAACCACCCGGTCTTTCAGCACGAGGCCTACTTACAGTTCGCACAAGAGGTATCAGCCCTCATACAAGAAGAGGGCAAGAGGCCGAGCCAGCTAGCCCTACTAGCCCAGGCCGTCCCAGCTCTTACAGACTACCTCCAGTCCGTCGATACCCGCAACGACACGAGGATCGCCAGCCTACAGGCCGACCTTAGGGCGGATCTAAGAGCCGACCTACAAGCCGAGCTTCAGGGCGTCAGGGAGCAGGCCTCGCAGCTCCAGTCGCTCTTCTTAACTGGCCTTACCTTCCAGCTCAAGACAGCCGCCACCCCTAGTCTCCTGCAGCTACAACCAGCACCAGTACTGCCGCTAGCACCAGCACTTACCGCCGCTGCCGCCGCCGCTGCTACTAAAGAGGCCCAAAGCCAGTATATAACAGCTTACTCAAGCAATAGCAGTAACAGCTGCTCAGTAACCCCAGGGCTAGAAAGACCGCCATAGCATCATATATGCCGGAAGGTTAAGACAGTCAGGGACTTATAGAGAGAGTGGACAGTCGGGCTACGAGGCCAGCAAGCTATTACTACTATCCATAGCCGCTGGGGAAACCGGTGGCGGGCTGGCCGGAGGAGCGAGGTGCAGTGGTACTCCCTACGGCTCGAGATCATCAAGGAGATTCGCCGTATGGCGCAGGCTCAGCGTATAAGCGAGGAGGCTGCGATGTATGCCATAAGCCTGTAGCAGCAGCAGATGGGCTACTCAATTGACCAGCTCTGCAAATTCCTCCGAGCTAATAGAAAGACCCGGCTAACTATGCAGAAGAAAAAGAAGTAAAAAAGAGAGGTCGGCGGTATTTATAGGGTTTATAAGTAATTCATAATCTACAATCTCTATCTTCCTCTTGTAGGCTGTGAATAATACCTCTTCTATCCGCAGGCCGCCTCGGGCTAGGCAAGCAGTTCGCGGCCCTCCGGGCTGCCTATATGTAACTCATCGCAAAAGTGCCTCATCGCATAAACTGACGGATCCGGGATCGGGGGGCCCTGCTCGATAGCTTCAAGCAGGTTCCCGGTCATTGCGCAAAGATAGAGACCCTCGATTACGTAGGAATTGCGTTACGCCGGTCAGGCCGGGCGACCGTGGAGAGGGGGTAATATTCGAAGTCGGTGAGGGCACAGACGTGATTTGGCGGCGTTGTGGCGCTAAGCCGTTGAATCAGCCACCAAGAGGCCGCCATGGATATCCTATTGGTATCGAGGCAGTTCTTCTGGCCTGGAGCTGCAGCAGATGTGCGCCAGTTTGTGAGGAACTGTGAGGTCTGCGGCAGGAATACGATCTGGCGAGACGCCAAGAAGGGGTTCCTGAAGCCCCATTGATCTCGCAAGAACATCTGGGAGTTTGGTGGGCTATGTGCAAGTCAGGGCAGGATTATGAAACCTGCATTATAGCCCATAATTATATATCCCGATATCTATTTGCCCCTCCTAGCTCAACCCTGTTCTACTCGTTCCCAATCAAAGCTCTACTAACTTTTGAGGTCTAATGGCTTCGGTGCCGTCCCCTTAACATCAGCTCACCGATCCCAGAATAAGTAGATCAACATATCATTACACACATCAATTAGATCTCCCCTCTTCTCGTCTTCGTTATCCATCTGTCGAAAGAGCCCAGTGAGAATCGATTTGTTGACATGACTCAGTGGGTTGGGTGTGTGACGTAGTATCTGGAGCAACTACCCGGGAAAATGCAAGTGCCGGAGTTTGTTGGGTGAAGACAAGCAGCCGGTTGAGAAGTATGAATTCGACTTTCAACTTGATGCTGTAAATGAGAGGCTTGCATGTCGTCTCAAGATCAAAGTTGTTAGTATACTCTAGGATAACCAAGACCGAGTCCAAGAGTATGTTAACAAGAAACAGGGCGGCGAGTTGTGCAACAATTTTCCGTCCCTCGGCGCCTCTGAGTGCTATCACAGGCTGAAAACTGTGATAGCCTTCCCATAAGAATAAGCCGGAGATGATAGATTCTTGCGTAGAGAATAGAACTATTTCGACCCTCTCGTATATATGGAAGACATGGAGGTAGCTTCCGGTGTTCGTTTGCAAAAGAATAAAAATGACTGTTTCTGGAATGTGCAGAGCCATAGCATTGAGTATAATCATAAGAAGGACTAGGCGAATTTTGACGGGATTGTCAACCACAAGATGGAGACGGGACCAGAGCACGACGGACTGTCCAGTGACCATGAGACACCAGCCAAGGATCGAGAAAGCGCCCATGGCGACGCTCGACGCGATCCTATAATAGCGCAGCAAGAAGGCGATGGCGTGGGCCGGAATCCCAGTGGCGGCTGCGATCATACTCCAAAAATACCGCCCATTCCATCGTTTGAATGTACTAAATATCAAGAAGAAGATCTCGAGGGTGTTGTAAAATGCAACTGCAAACAACCCGGCCATCAGGAGGGCCTTGGGTGTCGAGAGCGGTGAAGGCTCTGTCTCGCCCGCCATCGAGTCAAGGGTCGAGCTCGGGAGCCTCCAGGTGCAGAAATTTCGAATCTGAGTGGCCTTGACCTAGAGGGTTGGCTATCAAGAGGCGGCTCTGAACAAGGTATGATACCCGGTGTTAGGGAGACATCAAGGCGATTGTAAGGTGGAATTTTTTTCGTTGGAGAATCTCCGGTGCAGAACCTTGCGTAAGAAATAAATGCGAACATGCTGCTCCCGAAGTGAGCACAAATCACAATCTGATAAAAGTTTGACGTAGGCGCTAGGTCACCCCGCTATGTAACCCAACTATGTCACCCATGAACTTCAATTGGTGTGACGAAGAACTCGGCGTTTTTGTCTTGGCCATGTACCAAGATTGGAGCGGACTTGCCGCTGCGTAGAAACCAGCGATGTCGGCCGGCCATGCGGGTCATGACCAAACTGGTCAATTAATTCTTAGTACCTACTCAATCGGCACGTTGCTCTTCGAAGACTGCATCTATCCATTTCCACATCCCTAACTCTAACTATTGCCTGTTGGTGGGCCGTGTTGCCTGGTAAATGAACACGAGTAGGTGACAGACGAGTCGGTACTTGCGCGGTTAGCACCAGTGTGCCTTCTTCTGCCTCCTGATCGCGTCATGGTATTCTTTGCCTGCTTCCTTGGCTCTCTTTTCCAGATCCGGCGACTTGTGACCCCTTCGGCGTTGTGATCTCGCCTGGTTTCTACAGTACGTGTACGCCCGTCGAAGTCGGGTCACATCTGTCGTCCAGCACCTCTTCGCGTACGGAGATGGCTTTGCTAAAGGCACGAGCCTGTCGATTGCTTCGAGCACAACTCCCATGAGCCCGTCCGTTTGGGTCTGCATACCGCCGTCCCATGGCAGCCATCGGAGCTTTTCCTCTACTCTTTCTCTGATTGCTGTCCATGGTGCGTTCTTGAACAGCCGTCGTTCGCCGGTTCTCTTTTCTGGCTCACTGAGGTCAAACTCGGTTCGGATTGCTCTGTGATCTGAACCATGTTCCGTCGGGTGGATCCCGCATGATACCATCTCCTCAGCCAACTCGGCCGACGCCAGTATCAAGTCTATCGTGCTTGAGTGCTCCGAGTTCTCCCACGTCTTCGTCCCCGGGGGGAGAAGGCTGAGTAAGCTGTACTCCTCCATGAGACCGACAATCGGCTCTGCCTCACCTTGTCTCCTGCCTATCACGTCATCTCCTCCCCAGAGATGGTCGTGACGATTGAAGTCGCCCGCTAGGATCACGTCCGTTCTTCTCCCTGATGCATTGCGGAACGTCGTCACTTGAGTATGCAGCATCTCCATTGTGGCCAGCAGCATCTCCTCGTTCTTCCCCTCCACGTACACCGAGATCACCAGCACATCCCTGTCAGGGAGTCGCAGCACCGCCCCCGTTAGGTCTGCTGACGCCATCGGGATCTGTTCCGCCTCTATTTCTCGTCGAATCCATAGCATGCTACGGATCGGCCACTGCGCATCATGCGTCCGCGTCATCTTGGTCCAGTTGCTATGGCTGTTCGGTGTCGTCACCACCGCGTCGTCAATGGTTCGCGCGTATGGTTCGGCAACGGCCAGCACTGCGTACTGCTGAAGGTCCTGGTCGTTCATCATGCCTAGTTGGACCACGTCTCTCTTTCGCACGTTGAGTTGGAATATTTGCAGCTTAGTATGCATCGCCTCGTTCATTTCATGCCCGGCAGTTTCAGCTGAAAGCTTCGTGCGGCCCTCCGCAGGTAGCACATGACGGATCTGCTACCTGGCATTGCCTGTGCTGGTGTCCTTGCTGCGCACACCTTTCGCATACCTGCTCCTTCTTGCACGCGAATGCTTTGTGGCCAATGTTCCAGCACTTGTAGCACTGAACTGGTCCTTGGCGCCGCTCAAAGACGCTGGTGCTGGCTGACTCCCCGGCCAGGTGAAAGTATCCCTCCTCGAGGAGTCGTTTCGCGTCGTATCCTTTCGTCACGTAGATCACCATTGACCCGTACGTCTTGCCGTTCTCCCTATCGCTGAGCCAGTGGATCTTGGCAATCGTTACATCGTTCTCCTTGCCTAGTGCCTCTGCGGCTCCCGGCAGTACGTTGCCAGATGTGTCCAGGACTGCGACTGACCCCGTCATGGCCTTGTCAAGAACGTCCAAGTGTCTAGAACGACGATGAAGACATAGTCTTGGTCAGACAGGGGCGGGAGAACCATAATACAGTAGTTGAGCAAACCTGCAAGTTTCCAGCGCACCCCGCCTCTTAATCCTTGTTATGACTGTCCAACTAATGATGCATGTTCCCGCAGATTGATAATTTACGGTTTCATTTCGGGCATTGCCGCTGTTAATTCTAATTATACCGGCCTGGTTGCTTCCTGTTTCTTCCTCGCGCTTGTTGAAGCTGCCTACATGTAAGTTTGACGGGGCCCACTAGAACGACGCCCTGTTCAGGGGAGCTTGACAAGCGTCCAATCAGACGAGCTGGAGCTTTTGCCCGAGGGGCGAACCACATTCCTACCGTGTGGCGACACAAGCTGATTTCCGTGTGTGTGTATAAGAAGGTAAGGGCCAAGACGCGACAGGGTCAGACTACCAGCTCTTGCTTTTGTACTACGGACATATTTTATAATGTCATCATTGGCTAGCATTATTTCTGGTTTATCTCCAGACCCATGGGGATTAAGCGATTTTACGGCCTATCTTTCAAGAAATCATTGCCTAGAAAACCTACAATTCGTCCAAGACGCGTCGAGATACCGTGTTTGTTACGCAGAGATAGTCGGGGGTAACCGAATCCCCCGGGCCTCTTTACGGTGTCATTACGATTACCTACAGGCACTATGGGAAGGTCTTCTGGGCACTTATATCCGTCCCAATGGACATCGCGAGGTCAACCTTCCATCTGAAGTTAGTGATCGACTTCTCGGATTCCGTTCTTCTGATTTTCTTCCACACCCATCGGAACTGGACGATGCCGTCGAGATCGTTCATCAGCTTATGGAGGACTCGATTCTACCAGGGTTCATGAACTCTCATATGTCGTTAGAGAAACCGGGTGACAGAGGGCGGGGTAAACGGAGGGGAACTAGCGGCAGAGATCGGCGAAAGATCTCAACGTCGAGCCCAGAATTGGACCACCGGAGAAAGTTGCAAGTTAGCGGGGCCTCCGGATTGCGGGCTTCCGGTTTGCGAGGGGACGGAGGGGATGGAGGACATGGAGGGGACGCCTTTTATGCACGCCGCCACTCAATAGGAGGTGCTGAACCATCACCTCGCAGTCATTTGCTGCGGCGCACGATAGAGGTTTTCGACCATACTGTCTGCGGAGTTAGGGGTATGAGATGGTTGAAGCCGCCGATAGAGAAGGATGGAGAAGCAGATGTTGAGATTCGTACTAGTGATCAGTATGTAAGCGCAAAGTCTTTGGGATGAGCTCGTTGCTGGTGGCCTAAACGGGGGATTTGGGTGGGCACAAATTAATGACTTGAAGATAAGCGTCCTGTGTTAACATCTGCAAGCGCCTCAGCCGCCAATTGAAACGATTAACAGTGCCGCATTCAACGTCGCCACGAGCGGCACAAAGGCGCGGATTTTCATCTCGCGGAGTCATCGCGAGCTTGATTACTAGATGGATAATATCGAAGGTTTCATACTTCAGAGGCTGGTCATTGTTCAGAGATCCACAAATATGAAACACTTTTTTATCCCCATTCATACCACCTAACTCATCACCCACTCCAGCTCTTCTGATTCATCTTCACTCCCGACTCCAGCCCATCCACTCGGTTCATTACTGCCCAAGAACCGATTATCGCTCTCCAGAAACCCTGTTTCGCCAATCCCGAGGTCCTGGGGGTCCCACCGGAACGGCAGGGAGCTCTCGAGCCTCCAGCCTGGCCTCTCCCTGAGGTCATCGTTCGAGCCACACTTGCCATTGACGTTGCCGAATGGCTGGCACAACATGATTAGGAGCTTCAATGACAGGCCAACGCGGTCGGCTTCGGCAGTCGCCGGAACTCTGGGGATGTAGGCGAGGGAGGACGGGTTCGGGGGGGTGCTGGTACTGGTTGTGGGTTGGATGTAAGATGACAGTTTGTCGTGGATAGGGATGAGGCAGTCTTGAAATTTGAGGGCTACTGAGTCCGTAGTGCTGCAGAAGGAGAGTATATTGAGGCAGATGCGGGCTTGGGTAAGGTCGTCTTCCCAGTATGAGCGAGGGAACAAGTGTACTTGCTTTTGGGCGACAGAGTGCAGCAGCACGATGCAGGAGGTAAATGATTGGAAGCTAAAGAAGAAATATATTAAGATCCATTAACTGGGGCATAGTGGGGAGTGGATTTCAACTAACATAATAAGCCAGCATCTTTTAAATATCCCCTTTTCTGTGTGCAACAGGCCTAGTATCCGGGCCGAGTGTCTTGCTGCTGTCACAGCTTGATCTGCATGGTTAAGAAACGTATCCTCGAAGAGCTTCGACAGAATGTCATCCCCACAATCAATTCCGGAAGACTGAACGAACTGTAAGGTGATTCGGCGATAGAGCAGCATCGTTGTTCCGAGATAGAGGAGATGAGTCGCCAAGATGGATCGCCGGGCTTCAACCGGAAGATCTCCGCGGCAGATATTGGCGAGATGCATTTGACTAGGGAGCTGATTGTGCCAGTCCTGAATTTCCTTATTTATAGAATCCATCGCTTGGCTGGTCAGCTCCTTGGAGGACAGATGCATCCGCAGAATGTCGGCGTTTAGAAGGGAGATCTTGGTCATCTCCGTCTGGACAACTATGGTATACTGTAAGCGAAGTAACGGAAATGGTCCATGGATTAGCTTACTGTGGCTAATATCACACGAATGATCGGCTTCCACATCTACCAACTATAGTGATGTCAGTCTTAGCTGACTATAAAAGAAAGGTCTAGGTATAATACCGGAACCACTTCCCGGAAAGATATATCACCACCTGGGATATATCCAAGAGTCGAGGAAAGCCAGCTAAACAAAGTTAGTGAATGTCGATGAGACCGGCTCAGATCAGCTTGCCTCGAAAAGAATAATAATGTTCTCCACGTCCTCCGATAGTCGACCCATTCGTCTGGGGAGAGCCCTGGATAATGATACGATTTCTCGTTCAGGTTATGTCTTCTCGACATGCTCAGACCAACCTCTATGCAATAGCGTTAGCTCTATCGAAAAATGGAGTCTCGCGGGAGGGAATGAGTTCACGAACCAATGTAAGCAAGTGAAACCGTCGCCTTGTTCATAATGTTGTACATAGCTAGCAGCGTGCAGGCTTTGATTGCGTCGAGTGGCTGCTCCTCCATCAAATCCTCAAAGAAGTGTTTAGCCACGTCGTAGAAGACGCCATCCATCCCGACCTCGAAATCGTCGGCGTTGTACTGAACCCCAACAGCTGCAACTGCGGCGAGGCAGCATATGGCACTCTTTCGACTTGGTATAGGACAACCAGCGCTTCCAAACACATGCTCGTAGTAGCCTGCAACTTGTTCGCGGGAGAAGACATGGAATAGCTTCCCGCTGGAGCTGAAAAAGCTGTCGACCGCGCCTTGTGTAGTAGAGGCGCTGGGGATGACGAGGGAGATCAGGAGTGTTGACGCATCTGCTGGTAATTCTACCAGTGCTGAGGAGGGAGTGGGGAGATGGGCCTTTCCATGCCCATCATCCCCGACGCGAGTTTCGTAGAGGGTACGGGCGATTGCGGTTTCGCGCACTGGAGTAAGAGATCCGAGCGACTGCTCCTCAGACCCAGTCGCGGGACTCGAGAGACTGCTGACCCCTGGGCTGGTGCTGGAGGAACCACTAACCAAGGAGCGAAAATCGTCGGTGGAGCGGATTTGTTGTAGCAAACGGTCTGCTTCTTGGCCAGGTTTGGCTTGTAATGCACAGAAGAGCGTCTCCAATGCTTGTAGTCGCGACTTTAGAGCGGCTCTCCTCGACTGGTACTCGTAGCGACAGGACCGTTTCTTGGTAATACAGGTGCCACACCGTGGTCTGCGGCCATCGCACTAGGGATGCACCAGTTAGCCGGTAACTGCGAACGGAGACGAGGCTAATTACCTTCACTTTGCTCTGACGACAGTCTTGGCAAGCCTGTCCCACGCTGCGGGTTCTCTTGCTGAGCCTCTCACTGGAGACTACAGCACCGCGTGGCCCCGCGAAAGTATGGTGCTGTGGTGACTGCTGAGCAGCTGGCTGGATCGGGCGAAAGGAGGAAACCATGGTGAATCATGGCAAGATACCAGAACTGGAGCCGTGCTGGGTATATTGATCTCTAGAGGGCGATTGTCGTGAGTAAGAGAGAAATAGATGTGTTACTTGGCCATGGTATGGATGTAGGTCTACCCCGTAGGGCATGTGGCGAGCGTCTACGTCTTCCCTATCCTTGAGAGAGCTACCTGCTGATCACATGTTTTGAACGAAAACCGCTTGACTCGTGCAACTTGTCTCGAACAGTTAGCGGCTCCAGTGGCTAGGTCTCTGCTAATTACAGATGATAGCTCATAACACTTCTGACAAGGCCATGACGTTCTCCAAAATTGCTGACGGCCAATAGGGAGGGGTTATGAGAGCTTAAAGTCATCAGCGAAGCCCCAACTCCAGTGCAGTTCAGCGGGTGTTCAGAGCGGCCTGTCCGAATATGGTCGCGTGCGCAGTCTAAGCGATAGGTCATTATGTCCAGTTCTTTTCAAAAGATGCATTTAGACCATCCTGGCAACCTGTTCTTGGTGGAGGCTCCAGGACGCAGAGCTGAGATCGTCGGGAAGCATTGCCGACTTCGGTGGTTTCTTGCACTTGGGCATGGCGCTGTGGGCGGCATGCATCTGTTACTACATCCAACCTATCGGATCCAGGCCTGAGTCTAGGCTAGGCCTGAATCAGGGATATTAAAATAGGGATCCTCGTCAAGGGTCCCACGCCACTGAGTGAATAAACTCCAGGCTTGCCTTAGGCCCTTCCGAGTCAGCGTGTCAAGATGTGGGTGACGGTCTCAGGCGCCTGTGGCGCGCGAACCTCGAGCGATCTGGTCACCGGAAGCGCAACTCCGGGCCCGAGCAAGACGCCCAACGGAAGCCTCAGTGGTACACCCGTCGGTAGCGCACCCTCAGGGGGCCCTAGCGGCGTCCCTGGCGGCAGCGGTGGCGGCATTCCTTGGATCGGTCGCACAATCGACCTCCCCTTCAATCGTTGTCGCTCTCGTTGTCGCTCTCGTGTCATATCGGCTGCTTTTGTTCGGTTCTTTCACGGTATCCTCGAGCTTTCGTTTCGATGTGCGGTGATATCTGGTCTGTAGCAGGGCTTTGACTCTGGTGATGATGGATCGGTTGCTCATCATAGCCAGTGCTCAGCTGTTGGGGAGTCGGATATACACCCTCCATCTCATGTATGGGCGTCGTTCCCATGGGCGACTGGTTTGGATCGAACTCGCCAGGGCCTCCAGCGTGGTGCGTCTGTGATCCGACGGGGTGGAACTGCTGACTGTTCTGTTTCCGATGTCGCGGATACCACCAACATCTCCAGATCAAGAACCCTATGAGGATGACGCCGACGGCAGCAGACGCAGCCGCAATGCCCGCCACGGCGCCATGGCTCAAACCTCCGCCATCGTCGCTGTCGGCCGAGCTCGAAGCGGAAGCGGAAGCGGAAGCGGTCGCGGAACTCGTCGCCACCGTGCTGGAGTAAACGGACTCGGGATCCAGAAACGCATTGCGGTTCGCCTTCTTAGTCGACAAGATGGCGGGCAACAGGTTGTCCCTCGTGCAACCCTGGCTGCAAGGACTTACGTCACAGCATCCCATGAATGGCGGGTCGAGGCTCTGGCAGGTGTACCAGACGGTTGACGCTCGAGAATCATCGCAGCTCTGCGCCTTGAGCCAAGGGTCGGAACCACTACATCCACTCCACTTTGGACCAAGTAGAGTGGATGTACGATTTTTTAGGCAATTACATAGTGGATGTAACACATATTCGACCGGAGTGGAATGGATGTACACACGTGGATTTATAAGTGGATTTATAAGTGGGTTTTTGAGGCTATTCACAACCTCGTCGGTGCCTATTCAGCCTCACTTTCAGAGGTTGACACTAACTCTTCAGCCTGTTGCTGCTGTGCTGAATCATCAACCTCGCTGGCGCTGTCCTCGCCCTCCAATAGCCATTTTGACTCAGCAAGCGCCAGCTCGTCGTCGCTTAGAGTCCCACAACCGGCATCCAGCTTATTTTCAAGGTGTGACTTAAGCAATGGATCCAGGTCCTTGATAAGGCCAGCACGGTACCAAGAGCGTAAAACCTGACAAATGGAGATAATCTCAGCATCTAGGTTCGTACGCAACCCCGAGACCATCTTGCCAGCAGCTGAAAATAACCTCTCGCACTCGGCTGACATCGGCTGGATCGTCAAGAAGTCCAAGGCCATCCTGGGTAACCGAGGATATCTGCTTTTCTTAGTGATCCAGTAACCAATTGGATCACGAACGTTGCCGTCGCTGGCGTCACGATCCGTCTGCCACGCTTGGTACTCGCCACCAACAATAGTTGCTGCGTAGGCTGGTATTGAGTTCGGCAGACGACTGTTCTTCTCGAAGGGGTTGAAAAACCGAGGTCTTTTTGCTGGTGGCTCGTCGTCGCCTCTGCTGCTGCTGGTTCTAACCTCGAGATGAGCGTAATCGGACAGCCAGACGTCGGCAACCATCTCTTTTGCCTTTTCAACCCAACTAGGCTTATGAGCCCACGTTTCATCAAACCAGTCCCAACGATAAGCTGGATGGAGCGCCATAGCCGTATAGTAGATGGGCGTCTCGTCCAGCCGCTGATAATATTCATCCAGCTTATCCCAAGCAAGGTTGATTCCGATGCGGAAGTGCTCTGGATCAGGAAAGTCAGCAGCAAGTTACTTATATTCTTCCAGTGTGTTAAGCAGCAACTCATAGCCAAGCACCACGTCCCAGATATTGCCATAGGAGCCAGTCCAGCCTTGCTTACGCCTGCGGGTGTGTCCATCGCCCTCAAGCGTCTTTACCACGGTCTCAAAAACAGTCAGAATAGCCTCTAAATGGTAAAGAACCTCCCAGTCTTTATCCTTTAGCTGATTCTCGTCTCGGAGGATGCGTGGTTTTTTCGCCAACTTGGCTTGTGTTACTTGGCCAGTCTTTTTAGACCGATTTTCGTCCTCCCATTGCGCCTTATACTTGATCAGTAGGAGTTCGATAGAGGTTTTCAACCGTAGAGCCCTGCGGATCATGTAGAGTTGTGACAGCCAACGCGTGTCGTTATCAATAATTAACTTGAGTGGTTTCTTGGATCGGAGTTTAAGCGTGGTGGCGCGATTAATTTCGTCCTGTTAGATATACCGAATTAGTATGAGACGAATAGGATGCAGTAAAACCGCTTACCCTCTGGACCTCCTTGAATAAGTAAATCAGCCGATGGCTAATACAATGCATGCTACAGACAGCAATCTCATAAAGGAGACTGTTAGTACAGACTCTCTACTAAGATATGCAGTTATTCATTCTGATGGTAGTAAAGGTAGTAAGAAGCATGATGATTAGGATGAAGAAGGATATAGCAATAAAACCACTTGAGTAAGTAACTTGCAGATCGGATTGTCTGTTAGCAAGGTCAATAGCTCAATTACCAATAAAACGCCAGATATATAAGGAGCTATAAGAGGAGGATGAGCGGTATGATATTGTGCACCATGCACTAAATTGATATACTACCTATGGTAATGGCAGAGCTCATAAGGAGCAAGCTGGTTCAGGTCAGTCAGCCAGCTTAAAATAGAAGTGGTTGGAGGCATACGCTTAGCTGATTTTGTAGTGCTGGGTTTATAACAGGCCCCCCTGTCGTACCACAGCACTAACAGCTCATGCCAAGGGAAATCTTTTCAAGGGGAAGGTGTTACCGACAATGAGAAGCTCAAAATGATTACCAAGGCTCTCGAGTCATCGTTTGCAACTCTCGACAATGTCCTCTTGGCTATGGATTTCGTTTTGGCATAATTCGAAGCAGGGAAGGAGGCACATATTGACGACTTTATTATGGCACCGATGTATAACTCGGGTTGGGCGAAATTGGACAAGTACTATTGCCTTACTGACGAATCGCCTGCCTACGTTGCGGCGATTGTTCTCCACCCTTCGCATAAATGGCACTGTATACACGAGGACTGGAGGAAGGAGTGGGCTGAGTCGTCAATGAAGTTGATTGAGACACTATGGGATGAATACAACCCTCTAGAACCGCCTCTTCCTCTATCTGACGTCCCGTCGACGAGTATGAACGAGTTCTTGAATTGGAGAATCAAGGATCTACAACCAACTCTTATCGCGGAGAGTATGAGCGTTATTGTAAGTCTGAACGGGTTTATGGGTTTACAAGCGCCCTTGCATGGTGGCTAGAGGAGACAGCGAAAAAGAAACCTACCCCAACCTGAGCAAAATGGCTGTGGATATACTGCCAATTCCTGCAATGTGGGCTGAGCCCGAACGACAATTCTCTGGGGCAAAGATAACCATTACACATCGTCGAAATCGACTTGGGAGTGATATAATTGAAGTACTGGAGTGCTTGAAGTTGTGGTTTGGGATACGAGATTTTCAGGGTGACGATATTTCAGCTGCGGCAGTTAAATGATGAAGGCTACGTGGAATATATGGGATATATTGTTATACTACCAATATATTGGGTTCTTGGCAATACAATACAATATGGATCAATGTCATGTTGCGTAATACAATACGCACCACTTGATAATACAATAATATTGCGAGGGTTCCATATTGCCAATATACGTATTTTTTATATTATTAGCAACACTGATTGTTTGCGTGTGATTCTTAATCACGTATGATCATGATCTCTGTAACAACAAATCAAGCATTTAAATTTTAAACCCCAATAATCCGCCTCAGCTGTCCCAAATCGCTCCATATGCAGGAACACCCCGAGTCTCAAGACCATAAACAACCTTCTTGGTAATCTTCTCGTTTGCAATAATAATCACAGCCTCCGCCTTGAAACTTTGCACAAGATTGTAACCCATCTTGACTAGATCTGGGCGGCCAAATCTCTTGGTGTCATGGATAACTGCGTCAGGTACCTGGGCCTTGATAACGTTGCACAGATCCTCTCCAAACGTTTGTTCTGGTCGAGATGTTGACCAAATCAGCTGTGTCGGGCAAGAGGGACTTTGAATATGGCTCAACACGGATCCGATGCCAGATCCAGTTGCGATCAGGACAACGCGATTGAAGAGAGTAGTGATCCGCATAACGCCGCAAGTGGGAACTCCACGGGTCCAAATATGAGTCGGTTCCTCTTTTATCGCTGCCTTGGTCCAGTCGCCTGCGTTCGAGACAACGAGGGAATAGCCTTTGGGGCGGCCATTTGCAGGCTCTGGAGCTGGGATGGTGGCAAAAGAGTGCCACTCGAGCAGAGGACGCTTAGACAAGCGAGTAAATGACCCATTGACTGGGACCGTATAGTCAAAATGAAGTCTAACAGCGTGGTCAGAGAGGACTTCTGCTTGAACAGGCAACTTTCGTAGAAAAACCCAAGACAAAGCAATGCTGGCAGTGGCAACAGTGAGGAGCCAGAATGAGGCCGACCGCACACAGGCGCCGCCCAAAAATGTGCTTGAGTCCTTGGTGTCGTTGCAGGTGAGAACCACTTGGGCCCAAAAGAGACCAAGCATGGCCCATCCAACAAAGCGATGCGTTTTCTCGAACAAATCATGGTGTGCTTTTCGGACTAATGGATACGCCATCACGAACATGATGAAGAAGAGAGCTGACAGCATCCAAGAGATGATCTTTGCAGCCAGCGACTGGTGGCCCCAGTTGGAGCATTTTGAAGTCATGCACACAACATCGCCAATGTTGGAAGCGAGGAGCCAGGCGCCGGCGCTGATTGCGGCGCCAGAGTGAACGCCACCAAGGTGGTAAATCTTGGCGCACCGAGATCTGATGGCGAGTGGCCAGGACTTGGGTATACTACACGTTATCGTGTATAGGGCATTGATGACGAAGTCCTGTCGAATAAGAACGGCAAGAACGAGGTTGATTGCTGTAACTGTACCTAGCCATTCTCTTTGGATACCAGAGAGAATGGCTGCGAGAGCAGCTGCGATATTGAAGATGCCAACCAGAGCGAACAAGCGGCGATACACGATGAGGATGCGATGTCGGAGACCCCGCATACGTTTACTTTGCCTCTTTTCAGGAAGCGCCGCTTCAAGGTCGATGCTCTCTTCAACAACAGTAGCTTCCGACTTTCCAGAGGTATAGCTGACTTGTGTGAGGCTTGAAGCCGAGGAGTCGGATCGCGAGTGGCTGATGACCGCAGGCTTAGGAGAAGTAATGATTTCTGTGGAGGTCTTCTCGGTGGGAGAGCTCTTCTCAGCCAAGGAATCTCCAGCTCTGAGGGCTTTCTTATCGAACTTTCCATTGACAGTCATGGGGAATGAGTCCAGCAAGTGGAAATGAGTTGGTATGGCGTAGTATGGTTGACGGCTCTTAACATCATCTACCACCTTCCCAAGATCGCAGTTTTTGGGAGTGAGAAAACCATGAATCTCTCCGATAAACAGAGCTGCGGCTCGGTCGATGGCTGGACAGGAGTTCATGGAAGCGACTACATTATCAAGCTCCACTCTGAATCCCTGCAATTGAGTCTTAGCATCTCTGAAGTGTAGTCAATGCATTTCAAATCCACAGCCTCAACTGAAGACCCATGTCAAGCCATGTCCAGCACAGCCCTGCTAATCCCTGAAATTTTGCGGGAGATAGGCCATGCAGATGATTCTTTTGGGAACACCAATCACAGCCGACGAGGCACTCTCAGCTGACCTCGTCGCTCAGCTGTTTGATGCGGGTATGGTTCTAGAAAACGCCCATCAAAATAGCATCCAAGTTGGCGGCAATGAGGCCGACGGCATTGTCATTGGTCAAAGAGGCCGTGTCACGATGTAAGTTTGCTTTTTATTTTAAAAGCATCTTCAGTTTTTCTCACCTACTCACTCATTGCCGATGCTCGCAGGGAGATGTGGCTCATGAGCCGGGGATGCGAGACGCTGAGGCGTGTTGGCCCGCTCCAGGAGCTCTCGTTGTGAGGTGGTCTTCCCATACGGTCTCTAGATTCACTTGGATGGCATGCAGAGGGAATACGGCCATCGATGAGGCCGGACGCCTCTCACTTCTGCCTCTATATATTCATCAGGCGTGAATGTCGTCGTAGACGTGGGCTTTCCTACCTTAGAGGACATATCCAATGACGACCTGATTCAATATCACTGTGGGTAGAGTTGCCACGGTTAGCTGCATCGCAATATGTCCCTCTGCCATTTGTTAATGCTGATGCCGGGTCACACCTAGATTCTAGGTACGTCACCCGAGGAGGCATGGTTAATTTCGGGTTTGTGATAGCACGAAAGACAAAAGGGCTTTTGATCACAGAGCCAAGGAACTTGCTACGTGGAAATTGTAATTTGCCGAGAGATTGCCGTTGTTAGAAATACAGACAGCCACAACTGTCTTATAAAGACAGATCGGGAAAAAAAGCTGATGGGTTATGGCCACAAGGAGTAACCCGGGAAGTAGCACCGTGCAGAAGTAGTGACAGGCGAAGGTCATTTGATGAGTGGGGTATAGTGGGCAAGCCGGATCCATCTCTTTAGCGCTGATTCATCATTTCTGAAATGCTGATCGACTTAGTTTATTTGGGTTTGGCTGGGATCCCCGGCGATAGACCCTGTGGGACGGCAGTTGGGGGCCCCAACACACCTCCAGCACCCTCACACACACTGAGCCCGGGGCAGCTCTGCCCTCAGATAAGACTTGTCTGCAGTATAAGGTGACAATTCGTGACTCCCAGGCCAATTCAGCGGTCAAAAATGAGTAGAAATCAGTGAAGGTCTCTTTTCTTTTTTGTGATAGGGAGAGGGGGGGGGAGGGTGACCGCTAACTGCTGGTGGCGTTCGTTGGGCCGCGCACGACCAGCCTAGAACGACCGTAGTGGAGATGAAGGCTACCACCCGCACGCCAAACTCAGCCATCGACAACCTGTCTCAGCACTTCACGCAGAGGACGATTCAGCTCCGTGACTTGCTGACATTGAATGAAGGCGGGACGCGAAAGCCGCACGCTAAAGCTTGAACTATTGGTTGTGACGTAAACTCGCCGATCTTGCAAGGGGATGGGATCCGCTGCAGCCGGTTGCGTTACTACAGTAGTTATTGGGATCCGCGGCGCCACAACTCATTTGTTCAGCAGAATGTGTCGCCGCCTTTACGAAAGGAGCAATAGAACCAATCCCAAAGACCAACTGCCGCATGCCCCGGACATCTACATAGTAACCCCAGAGATACGCATCTGGGCACCGGCCGGAGCCAATCCAATTCGCACATCTCGTGTCAGCCTGAACGGACCCTACCCATCCCTGGATCAGCTGGTCCGTACGTCAAGGCGTCGAGAGGCCCGGAGAAGATATCAAGTAACCTCAAGAGTCGGCACACGACATATCATCCCGTCAGTGCATCACTGGTGAAAAGCAATTGCCCGTTCTCTACAACCTATTCCTGTCGAGCATGCTGCGCTCAAACGACTCGTCTTGGCCTTGCCAGGGTCACCCCGCTGGCTCCTGAGGCGCTTTCGCGCTTCGCAGGAGTGTCACGCTACCGCAGAGCCCGCAAACGAGTCTCTACGTGTTGTACATGTTTCGTGCTTCTCATAACGACGGGAGTTTCATTTGTACCCTCTATGTTCCCGTCTGAAAGCGCCATCATAGGTTTGCGAAGCTCCATTGGCGACGCTCAGCCGGCCACCTCCAGCCTCTGCAGCCTCGCGATAACCGCCAAGGAATATCCCGCAGGTTCACTTCGCTGTCTTTGCCAGTTCCTGGTTGGCGACTTCGCATCTTCTCGCACACTTGCCCTTCTCCCAGTGCCTGTGACGGTACAAGGGCACGAACGAGGTCGAATGCGACTTGGGCAAAACGATTGCTTACAAGGAGAGAAAGAGATTCCTAAGGAAAGCTCTGACTTAAGCTATTTACACAATATTCATAAAGTGGGACTATTTATGAAGTATGAAAGTCACATGATCGTTACCTCACGGGCAACAACTATCCCGAAGGTGGAGCTGTGCTGTTGGAGATCTGCGATCATGCGGAGTGTGGAAAATGGCAAGCCGCCCCCATTACAGCGTCGCTGCGTTGGTTACTATGCTCCGTTTACAGCATACGCCATTAGTTTAACTGGCCCAGCCGCCTAATTGTGTTCCCTGATGGCCTCAAGCGACTTAGTCTTCCCCGGCGATCTGACGACGTCTTCTGGTGAGAGTCGAACGCCGTAGACACCATTACTATCATGCGTAAGCAATCCTGTCGCCAAGTCCACGCCAGTGACGTCCGGTCCCCACGGCGAACTGGATAAGAGCCTTGGGTATGCTGAAGGTCAAGGGTCAACCATGCTCTCCGTAACGGACAGACACCTTGGTCAGGTTAATAGTCCCCTCTTACAAGAATTGAATCACATTAGGGATCTTGTGAAGCTCTGCAGCGGCAATATAACAGGCATACTATCTATTACAATTATCAGCTTTACTTCTAATATTTGTAAACCGTCCTCCTGATGATTGATATTAGTTTCCAACTAATACTCTACAATCGGTAGCTTACCTGTAGATCATTTCGAATCGCATAAAATTCGCACTTTATTACTCGGTAGTGTAGTCCAGTGGACGCCCAAAGCAAGCCAATTTAGTGGCATTTCCAACGTAACAGTCAATTACATCATTATCGCACTTGTACAAAGCTATATAACAAGGCTATGTGAGGGAACGATTATGTGACTTTCATACTTTATGAATAGTCCCATATTGTGTAAATAGCTTAAGTCAGAGCTTTCCTTAGGAATCTCTTTCTCTCCTTGTAAACAATCATTTTGCCCAAGTCGCACTCGACCTCGTTCGTGCTCTTGAACCGTCACAGGCTACACTCAGATCCCCTAGACATTCACAAAGAAGACATGTCACCTGCCACGACGATGCCCTTTACAATCAATCCACTAACCCAGCCTTCCTCATAAAGTCAAGAGTCTCAATAACACCCCGCTTCAAATCGAGCCAGCCCCTCCCGGCCCATTTCTGGATCAGCGACGGAGCAATGTCGTTTTCGATATGATATTCCAATTTGGGGTTCCCAAGGACGAAATCCTCTGCAAAGTCGTCGCTCGGGTAGGTATCGCGTAGAATTGCCAGGGCGTCATTTGAAGTGAACGATCTGGCCTGTACCTGAATGCGCGAGCCTTTAACGTCTGGGTCAATTGCTGCAGCAACGTGGACGATGGCATTGTCGATGACATGCGAGTAATACACTACAAGGTCAGCCTGGTCGTCCTATTGTTAAGACTTCAGACTAACTTACCCGCTGGAGTATCCTTTAAGCCGTCCGTCTTGCCCTGAAACAATTGTTGTATCAGCTGCAGGGGCACGGAACGGACATTGTTCACGTGTCGTAGGTCGCCCACGATGCAGCAGGGACTAACCGAGTTGAGTTCCCAGGGCACCTCGTTCTCCGCTGCAAACTTCCAGACAGCCTTCTCAGCTTCGGTCTTGCCAGCGAAGTAGACTTCCAGCACGCGGCTCAGCTCGTACGGCGGCGGCGCCCAGGCTGCCTTGACTGTCTCGTCGTTCCAGGTGTCTAGGTTGATTGTCGACGTGTCACCTGGTACAGGCAGGGTGGCCGTCCAGAAGGTTGTAGTAAACACAAGCCGCTTGATCGACGGCTCTTTAGCGGCGGATCGACAGACAGTCAAAGCTGACTCGACTGCAGTCGGGATGGAAACGTTCGGATCTGGAAAGAAGTCACTGATGACTCCGATATGGATGACAGCTGAGACTCCCCGAACCGCATCGTCGAAAGCATTGGGTTTCGAAGGGTCGGCGACCACGAGCTCGAACCAGCCTTGATCCGCAAAAGGCGTGATGGATGGATCCTCCAGAAGCCATTGGCCATCTTCTAACTCGCGCACTGACCCGCGGACGTTAAAGCCTCGTTTCAAAAGCTCGATGACAATATGGCAGCCCGTGTAGCCGCCAGCTGCGACGACAAGGACCCAAGACCCCCGAGGGATTGCGGTTGGTAGATCATCCATTTTAATCGGAAAAGACTAACTCCCAACAAGGCTCAGACTTGGGGAAAAAATCACAAAAAAAGGACGCAGAAGCTGCTATCCGTTCTCGTTGTTCTCAGCCGGCGGTGGATCGGCTGAGGCTGGACCCCTGAAATGAGGGGGAGCTCAGCACTACTCGAAGCTAGGAGTTTCTGTATCTCCGTGGTCCGTGGCTGCGTCTAGCATGTACTTTGTCAGCCTGGAACCCCCGGTATTGGCTCAGCCAGAGTTGATGTTTTCATTTTGCGGCTGACTTTCAGACAGCACTTTCGTATGGAAGCTGGATAATTGAATTGCTGGTAACGTAATCCACTACCGAGTGGTGCATACCACTGAGTGGCGCACTAATTGGGGCACCCCCCAGTGATGGATTTATACATTGAAACTGAAACCTAGCCTCTGTTTTGTTTATTTCAGTAAAACCTGCACTCTATTTCGGTTTTGTTTCAATATTTATGAAACAGAGCAGTAAATAGGGTAATTTGGCGGAAAACCTGAACCCAGTGTATATAACAATCTCCAATGAACTTTGTAGTACTATATACCGGAGACAGGGTTCGGAATAGCTCGTACCTACCCCTAGTTACTCTTAAAGTATAATATAATTCTCTCGAGGATCTTGATCTGCCTCTATCCGGGCATTTTCGAGTATTGCTGCTGCCTCTTCAACCTGTGTAGCATTCCTGAATATGCCACTTAACACTGCCCGCTCTTTGCCTGGTGGAATCCTCACCCAGCTCTTTAAACACTCGGTGATCTCTACCATCTCTGCTCCTAGCCGAATGTGCTCAGGCGCTATAGTATGCTTTGTACCAGAGAAACCCGTCCCGGCTCGGCTGACATGGTGTGTTGGACCACAGTGACAATCAGGGCGTTGTGACTAGGGCCCTAGCCCAGCTAGGCTGAGAGACATATAAGGGCTTGATCCCTCGCAGTCATTAAGGGAAGAGCATCACTCTTCAGGTCTTGCAAGTTTATCTTAGATTTTGGGCCTCAGTGCCAGTTGCCTCCAAGGCCAGCAATTTTATTCTTTTCTCCCCAACTTTTGACATTTCCTATTGACAGGGATATAATCACATTCTTTTATATTTTCCCTTATTTTTAGCAAGTCAGGTTGTCGGGCAATCCCTGTTGGAAGATCCGATTTTGGCCGGATTACGATAAGCTGTTATCCTAGCTACCCTACAAGCCTGCGCGGGTGGGTGTGGTTGTTTTGGTCCAAAAGGCAAGTCCCCTCTTTTTAATGGGTGGGATCGAGAAGATTGTGATAGCCTATCTTGCTCAGATTCGGATAAACGAACTGGCGTGCCGGCTCAAGCCACCAACCTAAAGCTGATTGTTCGCCGATTATGTGAGGCGTTGCCTTGTCTATATATTAGAAAATATTCTGAATATTGATAGGGCGCAAACAAACCCTGATGAAGTCGTCAAATTCGTCTCGGAGTTGATCATGAATAGCGCCTGCTGCCTGAGCCTTGAAGCGCCGAAAGGGATTCTCTATCTGTTCGATATTTGAACTTTGGGAAGTTGGCGTGAGTTCTTCGCTTTGTGGCTTGAAGTGCTTCTGCCATAGCTTCCGCACAGCCTTGATTGTTGGTTCGATATATTGCCTCTTATGGCCCCAATGCATGTCAAAATAACCCTTGTAGTAAGCTGGATGGAGAAGTACTGCAGCAGCATAGACTGGTGTGTCATTAGTAAGCTTGTAGTACTTATCAAACTTAAACCACGAAGCCAGGACACGAGCTTCAAGCCGCGGATGATTTGACAGAGCGCACTTCTCCTTCTGCTCTTTGTAGTGCTGAACTAGATAGTTTATTGAGAGTAATATATCATCCAGAGTATTGACCTTCCCCTCAGTATCCTTTGTAGCAAAGAGAAAGGCTTGTAAAAAAGAGAAAATGTCCTTGAGCTCTTGCCAATCTTTGTGGGAAAGATAGTCCTCCTTCAGCTCGTTATAGTGATCATCAAGGCGGCCACAAATCTCCTTTCTCATTGCAAGGGCTGCTTTAATCTCTTTAGCCCAGGAATTCCACTGAGTGTCGTTGTCCAGCGGGATTGCTCTGCCAGCTGCCGCCACAAACTCTTGATAGCGCTGTGTAGACGATCGAAACCAAACGTTGATGTTATGGAGCTTGCCAAGTGCACCCATCTGACGCCATTCGTCCGCGATATCTACTTGATCTCTCTTATTGTTGTTTTCTCCGTCGGTGAGGCGTTGAGTATCCTGAAGAGCCATTTTGATTGCCTCATCCTCATCGGCTCTAGATGCTCGACTCTTCCCGCGGAAGAGGAAGGCTTGGACTGCGAGGTTGATAACATGCCCGTTACAACGAACCCGGCGAATGCGAGGGACGAACAACGCAGGATGTACCTCGTTGATCTCTTCAGCAATAAATCGAAGCATATTATCATTCGATGCCGCGTTATCAAGGGTAAAGAAACCAATCCTGTCTAACCGGATTGCATAGTCTTCAACAACCTCGAGGAATACCCCAGCTTGCTGCTCGCTGCCGTGAGTTCCTCTAAATTCGCGGAGGGAAAGGAAAGCGGTCTCTGCTTGCATTGATTCTGCATCGACCCAGGACGCAACGATAGCTTGGTAGCCGGTTTTTGACGGAGCTGTCCACATATCGATAGAGAAATGGATCCACGAGAGCGAACTTTGAAGCTTTTGTGCGAGCGCTTTCTTGTGGAGGGTGAAAGTCCTTTGGAGAAGCTGAGGCTTACTCTAATCATATTCTTTCCCATGTAGTTAATGGAGAGGATAACTGTCCAGAACTCAGGCTAATTGAGGAGAGTATGCGGAAGATCTCGGATGGCAATAAGTCTAGCACAAGCTTTGTTAAACTTGGGACGTTGTCTCTCGTGCCTCATCACCGCCTCGCGGTTTCTTATCACTTACATAGTCCACAGGCGGCCCGCATACCGCCTTTTCTGCCAAACCCCATCAGGGCAAGTCCTCGCCCACCGCAGTTTCGTAGCATCGGGTTTCAGCCAGCGACCCTGGCCTCTGCTGTGCTGGTTGTGCGTCGGAGAATTTCCTCCCTCTGCTGCGCTGGCGCTTCGGCTTCGTTTGCCCTACGTCGATAGATGCCCTAGGCTGTGTCATGCATGCCCAACGGGCAGGGCTGTAGTAGGCGTGCAGCACTGATACGTCTGTGTATTTTGATCACAACTCAGGTGCATCGTCAAATTAATTTCAAGTGAGGCATGTGATGCGTGTTCCATCTGCTGCGCTGTCTTGTGCGGTGAGGCGAAATTGTGGTTGTTTGACCTCTGTCTTTATGTTGTATAAGTTGTCCGCACCAGTTTATGTGATGCCGTTGCTTTAGGGCTAAATTTGTATATTCCGGTGTGAAGACTTCCAAAGAGCCCTATCCAGAGAAAAACACCCGGTACGGCGAATCAGGCCTTATTTGTATATTGCATTTGTTCTCGTGAATAGCCGAGACCAGGGCTTTTTCTTGCTGAATACCTCGTCCTCTCTGGCGTTCGCCTTCTCTCCCGAAAATATTATTAATAGTCGCTTGATTAGCAATTGTTTGAGCTTCTGGTGGCGCGCCTTTTATGACGATGTTGTGCTTGCTGCTCAGATGGGCGCGGAATCGACTCGAATTCGGTATACCGCCATACGTACAGTGTGGCTGGCCACAATAGTAGATCTCGTGTTTATGCTTGTTCCTTAGAGGTTCTCCATCTTTAGGAGGCCTCGTGTGCGCCCAGAGGTGTTTGTTGCCGCGCTTCCGCTTTGCTGGTTCGTCCTCCCCCCTGCAGCTGATCTCTTGCGCTCGTTTCGGGGTACTGGGCGTGATTCGAGATTTTCAGTGTACTCCGTGAGCTCGGAGACGCTGAATTCATCGTCTGAGGCCATATTAGCCTTCGTCACTGAGCTGGGTTTGCTGGCGGTGGTGGACGTGATCAAATTTGTGTGATTAACAGAGGAGGCCAGTTGACTATTTATTACTGGATTACTCAATCGAGCAATGCACGGCCTGTAATATAAACGCACCATTGACAGCCAGGCAGCAAAGACACTTCGTAGGCAGCGTAGGCAATATAGGCAACCACAGAGATCAGTTTGAACTAATTAGGCAGCAGGGAAGCCTAGAATTATGTTGAAACGTTTGAAATCTTGAAATAAACATCTGGCTGGTTTCAATTGAAACATGGGAGGGTCGGTTTCAGTTTTAATGAAATACCATTGAAACTGATACGTTTTTTTCCATCACTGAATCATGAAACAGGAGGTTCGTATTCGGGATGTCCGGGAACGGGTAATGAACGCACTACGAAGCCCTAGAGTAATCTTCTCGCCCCCGTTTTTTCATGCCCTACTCTGTCACGACCAGAATATGGGTCTGGATTAGATGATAACGGGGTACAGTACAAGTTCATCTAATTCCCTCGTAGTGTAGAACTTGTTCAGTCTCAGAGTTTATGGCCATTCTCTTTTACATGTTAGTGCTACACATCATGGCCAACTAGCCCACAACACTTCCAATACATACCTACTCAGATACTAACGACACATACATAGAACTTCACACACTTGGGCACATAAAATTAACTAAACCAATTTTGTTTAGCAAGTACACTAATACAGGATTATGAATTCCCATCACCGGGTATATCAAGCAGTCCCCAATTCCAAACACCATCCACTCCATTCCGTAGAGTTCCAGTCTAACTTCCTACCCGCGCATCTTCCCCAAACCTAGTTAAGCAAGTGACTCAAACCGGCCTCCCAGGAAGAAAGAGAGAAATGGAAAAGAAGGAAACAATTCATTCTAGAGCTAACCAGCTGAGCAAAAACTTTGCCAAGGGCCCGGGATATTTTCTATTCTTAAGGCTGATTGTCGTCTCCGCTTTTGGAAAACCCATCGCTTTACTTTGTCTATATTGTACAGAGAAGGGAATAGCAAAAGTGGAAAGTAAAGAAAAAAGAAAGAGTAGGAAATTGGAGAGAAGGAGAGTGCTAAACCGTGTTGGAGACGTTGCGTCTGGTTGAGTACCCCCAAACAACAGCTAGGGACATCTTAGCACATGCACAATTCTCTATGTGTGATAACTTTAAGCTCTGTGTTGCAGGTGCCTGTTGGTGTTGGGAATTTGAAGGCCAAGTTGAGGTGGGCGTGGACGTGCGTACAGCGGAGGGCGACTATGCTCATCCTAGAAGAACGATGGCTTTGTGAGGATGCGATACTCGACGTAGTCCTCGCCATCGATGTTGATAATGGTGCCCTGCGAGACCAGCTTGCCCATGAAGGGGCCGGTAGCCTTTCGCTCATGCTTGATGCCTCCGTAAATCTTGGCATCCTCAGCGCCAGCCTTGACTCGGAGGCTCTCCTGCCGGGCCCATACCTTGTTCAGGCGTTGCATCTCTTCGGACTCGTGGAACCGCATCCTGCCGTTGGTCGTGACGGCAGGGATCGCGGCAGCAGCAGCAGCAGTGGCATCGGCGGCAGCAGCCGCAGCACGTTCTCGGTTAGCTGCGTGTCGGTCAGCGCGGCCTTGGGCAGCCTCAGCTCGGGCGATCTCGCGGCGAGCTAGCGTGTTGGTTCGCTCAAGAGCGTCGCCGCTCTGCGCTCGGTTCACAGCTGGACGGATCTCGCCGTTGGGGAGTGGCTGCCGAGCAGGGCGGCCATCCGTCTTGGCTTCGACGCGGCGGCTGTGGCGCAACTCATGGCCGCCGAATTCAGCCCTTCCGTTTTGATCAACGAAGTCGGCGGGCGGTTCGGGAGCGATGGGGGGGTAGGACAGGACAATGAGGGGGATGTTCTTAAACCCAGTTCCAGCACGGACTTGAGCCTCCTGAACGGCCTTTACCTCATTCGCGGCTCGTTCATCTGGGGTTTCGCCATGATCAAGCTGCCATTGTCGGACTCGACAATACTCCTTGATATCATGGCGTGCGAGTAGCTTCAGGTGATCCTCGAACTCAACTTCCTCATATTTAATCCACAAGGCACCAGCGCCAATGGGGAAATTTCCATCTACGAACCGGCCATCGCGTGTCTCTCGGACAAGCTTGACACGGAACATGTCGTTCTGACCCAGGATGCCATAGACTGCATGGCGATCATTGAGACTGGGTTCGCTAGAAGCCTTCCAGTATCCCAGCAGGATGCGGGTTGGGCGTGTTCCCGGAAGCGGGTCAACAGGAGGTCGCATAGGCTGTGCTGCCAGGGAATGGGGTGCAGAACCGGGCTGTTCGTGAGAAACTCCGTTGGCCGGAGCGGGATTGATCGTCGCGAAGCCACCACTCACTCTTCTTCGCTTTGCATCAGAGCGGTTGGGAGTCGCAAGATGCTCGGGTATTTCCAGCCCATAGGCGATGAGAGGAGGATTCGGCTTGTTGTCGACAAGGGGGTTCATCTTGACGCGTTGCTTTGCCTCCCTCACAGCCGATTTTTCCGCGGCCTTGCGCTCCTCGTCCGTTTCTTCGGGCGGGTCGGAACGAATCCGTACAAATTCCTTGACTTGATGGTGATCTAGATTTACCAGATGATCCGAGAAGACGATGCGCTCAAAAGTAACCCAGCTTCCACCAGGGCCCGGGGGCAGGGGATACTCCTCTGTTACCGATTCGCCCACGGTATTGATCGCCTGGATGCGAGTTCGCAGCCGATCTCGGACGTCGATGAAGCCAATAACTGCATGCTTAGATCTCTCGTCGGGTGCAGGGGAGTCTCTCCAGTATCCAAGGATGGCCCCCTTGACGTTGCTCAGAGTGGGTCGAGCAGGCTTGGGCTTGAGTGAGTCTGTGGGTGTGGGCTTGTCGTCCGAGACACTCTTGGGAATCTCAATCTTGCTCTTACTCAAGTCGTTGAAAAGAGAGGTGCGCTTCCGCTTGGGATAATGGGAGACGATGGGCTCTTCATCCGCGTCTGCCATGAATTCGTCTTCTCGATCCAACACAACGCGGAGAGGTGGCAACTTTCGGGGGCTGTTGCGCTCACCGACAACGATCTCGTCCTCGAGCTCGTTGAACCTAGCCCCGGATGGGGAATGAACACTGCGAGCGGGTTCACTAAGTTCACTGTCGGGATCGTCTCCGAAGGAGGTCTTGTGGCCGTTAGGATGACTAAGTTGATCTGGTTAGTCTCTACACAATAAGTAAAATGGAACACTAGAGCAGATCGTCGCCCTGCACAGGCCGAGAGATAAGACCTCAGCTGGGTTGTGTTCAAATCATGCAGTTCACTTGAAATGATCTGACACCTCTGGAGGGGTAGAAGCACATGGAGTTGAGTTGTGCAGGCTTGTCAACATGTGTCGGGATGAGTGGGTAACTGGGAGTTTCCTGAGGTTGGAGGGGTCAGGATTTGGAATTGCCCAAAATGGCCGAAATGGGACGAGACAATTGGTGCCAGTTGTCAACAGAACGCCGGCTGTGCAGTGAAGAACCTTCCAGGCAAACAATGCTTAGCCCGTTGTTTTGCAGAGCAGTGAATCAGAGCAATTCCCGGCAACTTGGGGATCCGACAAGACGACGTCTTGGGGTTTGAGCGCGACCGGGCAAGTGGCCGTCAATGTCAGGTGCGATGAGACGCCGTGAGCAAATGGGAAAATGCCAACTAGGCCAAGCCCCTGCAAGAATAGCCACGCCACTTGACGGGGGTGATGCGGTCATTGAGCATTGAGCATTGAGCAATGAGCAGCGACAGTTGCGACAGAGATGAAGTCGAACCGAGAGATGAATGGAAAAACTAGCGACTTACTTGGGTGACTTTGATGCTCCAGGAGGGTTTGCAGACTCTTTTGATGGCTCCCGCGCGGGAGCCTGCGCTGGGGAAGGGGCGCGATCTTTGACCGGGGCGGAGGCAGTTGCAGTTGCACCGGAAGAGACCGCGACGCCGGTCGTCGAAGTCGAAGCCGTGGCCGCAACAGACGCGGAGGCGGAAGAGGGAGCAGCAGCAGGGGCTGAAGGGGCAGTTTGCGCAGATTCTCGCGCCGCAGTTGCGTTAGATGCTGATGGTGGAAGAGGAGCCCGCGCAGACTCGGGGGTTGGAGCCGGAGCGGGAGAGGCCGGTTTTCCTGGGACTGACGTGGGAGTAGCGGATGCTGAAGGCGCTGGCGATATTGGCTCAGGTGGCGCAACCGGCATCCTGACCTTGTCGGCCTCGACGCTATTCATGGTGCGATGTAGAGAAGCCGGAGTAACGATGCGAAACGCGCCGGGAAGCGAGTTGCTAACTCTTGAAGAGGCTTCACGAGTTGGTTTCCACAGGGAGAGGGAAGCGAGTCGCGGCTTTTGGGGGCTGATGTGCAGGGCAGTTGGCAGAAGAAGGAAGGAAGCGACGAGACCTGCGCGTCGGGGCGGGAAGCAGGAATGGAGAATCACGTCTTGATTGGCCGAGGATCTGGGATCGGGGATCTGGGAGCCTGCGCCAGGGCTAAAAGCAATGAGCGCAATCCCAATCCCAATCCAACTTGGCAACTCTGAGCGCAAAGAGGTGCCCGCGCTTGAACTGAAAGACTGACCAACACCCCCTACGAATTACGAATTGCGTGCGTGCGCCAAGCGATGACTGGGTTGACGGCGACAATGATGACACGACTTGCCTTCCATAGGACGGGCCAGTACCCCTGTGGGCTGTATCCCCGCAAATCGTATCGCTCTCTAGCATTCGCAGACAATGGCATGTCCAACCTCGGCGTACCGTCACTCGCACAGTGTCGCTACCTTGTGAGACCCTGAACTGGAAAGGCCACGATCCGGATCAGGATCACGGATCAAGAATAACAGCGCGCCAGGAAATAGACGACGCATGTGCTGATTGATACATGATGCTGACATGCTGGCCCTCCGTGACGCCAATCAACAACAATAATCCGGGAAGCCCAGAAAAGAGGCCAATGTTATGGCAATGTCGCAACACTTCCCAAACATCCGGCCTTACACCCACGCCCACCACATGCTGGCAACGCACACACCCTTTTATATGCCCATTACCACGCGGGAAAAAAATTAAAAAAATTGCTCCAAGAATATCCTGGACCGTCCGTCAATGCCCATGTCTTGACACGTTCCGTAACAACCCAAACGCCTTCCCAAACGGAATCGAGGCGCGAACTGCCGATGCCGTTACCCGTCATTCCTGTTGGAAGCCTTTGAACCTGCGGGCTTAAGGAGCAAACTGGTATACTTGCGAACCGGCAGTGCCCCGCGCAAGGAGCGGAATAGGATCCAAGGGGATGCAAGGTAGAGAGGGTCTATGTAGGTAGACGCGCTGCGCCTCTACTAGTTATTTTCTCTGAAAATACAAATCAATACTTGGACGCATCCACTCCAGGTCTCAAGATGTCAAGCAGCCGGAGATATATATCACCGATGAAGAAGCTCACGCTGGTGCAAGAAGGAAATACAGTTGAGCGAGTGGAAATAATCCAGGCATATGCACTACCACCATGGTACAGCCGCCTGCCCATCGGGTACGACCTCGACCGGGATATGGCGACAGAAACCGCCAGCAGGATGGAGGGCATCCGACATGTCTGCATAAGATGAGTCGTAGGTACAACCCTTGTGAGGTACATGTACTGTCGACTAGGGTACATCTGCCCGTACCATGCGATGGAGTTCTGTCTCTAGAACACAGGGTACCCGGTGGTTGATTGCTTTTGCGAATGCATGGAGAAAAGCGCCTCGACGCGAACGCGTTGATAGCTAACGGGGTAAAAGTGGATGCGGTCTGTGCGTCTGCCGGTGTTGGTGGTCGAGCTACCCGGCCTGGTATGAACCTGTATTTGTGCACTGTGCATCCGATAAGCCTAAAAAGTGCTGCCAGATCTAGTCAAATCTGTCACCATATTTCCCGCCAGCATTGCGGAACCATTCTGAGACCCGCCCACCTGAACACACCGGACCCTTTCCGGAACCACGATTGTGGGGAGGGGGGCAAAAGAATCAACGCTGCCGCTGATGTAGACCTGTCTGCCCTCGAGCTTGCTTTGATTCATGCCTGCAAGGAGTTTGAAGGGGAGATTTTGCAGCAGTCCGGTGGCATCTTACTCAAGGAAGGTGCGGGCGGGCTTGGTCTAGAGAGATGCAGGTGAGTTAGCCTGCAGACCTAACAATTCAGAGGGGCAGCGACGATCTTCGATCGGGCGGGTCTACTTTAAGAGGGGCTGCACAAGTGCTGAATGAAAGGCTGTATGAGCCGACTTTGGTCAACATCACGGTTGAGTTGGAGCCACGTCGAGGCCGGTGGCGCATCACATGCCATGGAGGAAGCAGCCAATCAGTCCCGTAGCCTTCTACTCGTTTTCCAACAAACAAGCATGTATTTTTGAGTGCTGGTATGGTGCCTAGGCAAGAACTTGCCTTTTAGACTTATCATGACTTCATCAATTCATCAATTCGTAATCTTCCTGCCGCAAGTCGATTACTCATATCGGGGTCTATGACGGCTTGGTTTGTCCAAGCTGCAGCTTGGGTCAAGGCACATCACGGTGACATCATCGTTCCTCCACCGGTCAATTAAGTAGTAAATAAGTCGTTGAGCTGTGAGAAAATGGAAAAAAGGAATTTCACACCACACGATACGGTCATTGTAAGCTTCACCATCTCAACTCAGTTCTTCAGTGTTGACATCCACTTGGTGTGAAAGGTACGGGCACTGAGTGTCGACCCGAGGCTGCACTTTTCTGGACACCTGGCCTCTAGCTTGACCAGCATCCGAGGATTTATTGAACCCACGACAAACTCCGGCTATCTAACGCATCCCGGGCCCGGAATGCACGTTTTTACCTCGAGACACGGAACAGTTTTGTTGGCGGCTACTCCGACTGTCACATATGCACGACAGAGTAAGTCGACAACGATGTCGACAGCAATATCTTCCCACTTCTCGTCCGTGCCGGTAGAAGTCCTTGATAAGGTAGTCTTGACGCTTTCGATCGTAAGCATGTATGGCAATTGCGCACGTATTTTCCAATGTGAACGGCAGACGCTGCTGCTGCCGCGACAGAATCTGCAGTGTTCTCAGTCCGATCCGAAATGGACGCAAGACGAGCCAAGGTGGCGTTGCCCACTCGATTGCAACGCGCACTCTCGCTATGTCCTTGCTCTTTGTGTCGTTTGCGTAGTTTCTCCCGGCGACCGTAGCGGCGTTCCAGAGATGACGGCGGCAAGCATATTGATGGTTTAAGACGATGTTGGATCCGTTACGGTCAATTCAATCAGATAAATAGAGATCAATCCAATGATGATAATGATGTTGATGATTGCTTGTCCTCGTCATCCGGATCGGCCGGAAGAGGGGTTATCATACCCCCCCTTCTGACTAAGGTCCGGATATCAATCTATCAGAGGTTTCGTTATACAGGGGCATATTCCAACAGACGATTGAAGCGTACCATTTAAATGCGCGCACCTCCCAGCAGACATCAGCGCATACGGTACGGAGGTCGCTCTCAAAAGTATTCGCCCAAGCTAATCAACGCCACACCCTTCAATCCTTGTCGGTACTTACGAATACATCTCATCGTGATTGACTATAGCAGGCCCGTCCCTAAAGCCTCTATAACTTCAGGGGCTATAGAAGAAGCTAACTTTTTAGTTACTAGCTAAAATCCGCTATACTCAACTGGCGTTTAGCGGTGTCATATGAGATTGAAGTACGTTGTCATTGCTTTTTCCTGGACGGAACTTTTGAGAGCGACCTCCGTAGAGAGATTGAAAGAGCCTTGTTTGCTGCAAAGGAGAGCGTGGCGGTCAGTCGTTCAGTACCGAGCCCCTATTGTGGAGCAGATCCCACCAATCATATCTAGGCACCTTGCACGGTGGCAGGATGCGAGCACAAGGGGCCGCGTTTGCAGCAACTGGCGCGTGCTGACCGCGTCGCTCAAGAATATGGGTCTCCACCGCATCCGTTGTGTCCGACAAACAAGTACCCGCGACATCGGACAAGACTACTTCAGCGACGCCGTGAAATGGACATTGCATAATGCGAATCCGGTTCTTATTCACTGACGGTAGTTGTGACAGGTACAGATTACCTGGGAAGAAATCCCAACCCACTCGTGTTACAAATG
Source organism: Ilyonectria destructans (assembly GCA_020740775.1). Lineage (NCBI taxonomy): Eukaryota > Fungi > Ascomycota > Sordariomycetes > Hypocreales > Nectriaceae > Ilyonectria > Ilyonectria destructans. The sequence goes on from JAHEWK010000017.1 coordinate 1,423,034, forward strand.
TGACGCAGTAATAGAACAATCGCCTCTAAAAAAAATGGTGACCCTCTGCCCCGAGCATCCAACTAGTTCCTCCATGACGGCCTTTCTGGATTGGCACCTGTGTCCGAGAGTTCTTGCGAGGAGGCTTTTCTCACGTCTTATCTATGTTATAAGTCGCCGGTCCGGCTGTAGAGAGTTCATCTCAAATTGGAAGGTTTGGCACCAGGGGAAAATAAAAGTACTCGATACCAGGCGACCAGGAACAGAACCAGTCCAACTTGTGCCCTTCGAACCCGCACCCTCACTGCACAACTCTGTGAATGTTGAGGCACAGTACAATGAACGGGCGCACACACACACACCAGTCTATTCCGCCCGAGAACAAGGGGAGGTGTGCCCACTAGTGCGAACCAAACACGGCCACTTAAATCTGCCGAATTGAGGGAAAGCTCTTATGTGATCAACAGACTCGACTGATCTCAAAGACGAGACTCCATGACCTGAGCACTGCCAAGAACAACCCTTTCGTTCCCGAGACGCCTGCCGCTCAGCAACCTCAGAATGCTTTGAGTCTGATCCAAAAACTGCTGCTACGAGTCAGGAGGTAATAACACCCAAGCAACAGTCATAAAGCATCTCCTAAATGCAGCCCTCGCCGAAAATACAGATGATGTGCTCATGTGGGACCAAGTTTACAACGCCGTGGCCAAGTCCCGTGAAGGTCAGCTGATCAACACCTCAAACCAGTCGCCTACTTAAATATGAGATGTGTTGGATTGAGACCTCGTGTGGCGGCATAACATGCCTGATCCGGAACGCCGGATCCGGAACGCCGGATCAGGTAATAAGCCGGATCCGGCATCATAACATCGCCGGATCCGTCTCCCTCGGACACCCTGATCTAGATCCCTTTGAGTATAAAAGAGGGCCCCTATGACCCTCAGTCAATGGAGGACAATCACATCAATTTACATCATTTGATCAATCACTCCTGCTATTGCATACAGCAAATTGCGTATCCAACAAGATGTATAAACGGGAGCGGAGGCCGCAGGGATTGAGATATTGTATTAACTTGTTAGCATGTCCTGCCAAAAAGTATACTTGGATGCTTGATGCCATACTTATGGTGTGATCATACGATCATACCCGACCAATGAAGTAGGAGCTAAAAGTTGATGTCATGGTATCCGGGAGCAAGGCATTAGAGTAAAGTCTATTTGGGTTGTAGTGAAGTACAATACGCGAATGCAGGTCGATGTTGAAACTAGCCTTGTGTACTGTTATGTACGCATAGTCTGAATACGTTAGTAGCCCCCGGAGCCAGACGTCCAGTAACATAGCTTGAGTCTCATTCTACCGGATAGCCATAGAAGGATAAAGGGAGAAGAAACACATATACTTTCCAATCACATGCCAGGAACTCACCGCTGAGTAAGTGGAGGGATTCGATATCACTTGCCACTAGGCCAGAACCATTTAGTCCATATGAGAGGCACCCTTGTGGCCGAAGTCGAAATTGGATGTGCTGACAAGAGTGGCTAGCGCAGTCCAGTTCTGACTGTTGAAAATTGAATCTGCGTCTCTTTAATATTGTTTAGCCGCACTGGGGCATGCTTCGTAAGTGTATGGCGCACGATACGTTATAGTCAGGGGCAATTTAATAAAAACATCAAATCTTTTCCCTAATGGAATTTCATGAGAAAAACTTACGTATCTAAAACATGGAAGGACAGCAATTCGCCTGGTTCGCGGAGTATCTTTCTCCACGCGATGATCTAGAGAAATACGAACTTCTTCAACACAACTAATGAAATTTGCGCAATGCCGACGGAAACCTCAGGACACTCAACCGGATACATACTCAAGGTCAGGTTCAGGATCTATTAAGGACTCTGATTTGACTTCTGATGAGGAGAGTCTTGGAGAGAAGAGGCGGCGGCAAGCGCGAATAGTACACCGGGTTGAGACTCGATTTCGTGACCCAGCGCCGAAACTCAGAGTGGAGCCGGCATGGAATCACATTTAGAGCACTCGGCGAGCGAGCAGAGTTCGGATACTCGCTAGGGGAAAGCTTTACAATATGCTGATACCTCTGTTTCACCCTGGTAGGTTCAGTCCTTATAAAGAGCAAGAGGTCGTCTCATTGAATTTTACTATAAAGGGAACAGAAAATGACAAGAAAAGCAGACAATAATAGTGGCCATTTTGATAGAAGCTGGCATCAATCCCAAGCCTTGAAACCTTGAAAAGGGAAAAAACCCCTTCCAAAATAATCATAATATGCATTTCGACAACCCTGAGGCTCAAATTTGCTTCCACCTCTTAGAAAATGCTTCAGCTGGTTCGCGCAATGTGCAGGATAGCTGTCATCAGCGTCAATGTGGACCAACCGTGAAGAAATAATGGGCGTGAATCAATGCGCCCTATTGGCTCGTCTAGATTTCCGCAGGTCCACCGTGTCATTTTGAACACTCGGAATCGGCTTATCAAGTGTGGGGCTCTAAACTAACAATCCAATCATAATTATTTATTATTGGACAAATAAAGACTTGTCATTGGCTTATTTATCTCCCCTTAGCCGACCATTATCCCTCAAGAACGTGACACTACGATTGGTTTGGCACAATACATCCTCCCTCGCCCCGCCGTTTCGAATAATCCCCTCAAATTTTACCGACCACCAGTGCTCCGAATCCGATCCTGAAGCTTCACTAGGTCGTGCAGGTCCCTTCTGGATGATCGTTTCTCGATGCCCAATCCAGTCCATGCAAGCGCTTTATCGAAATTACAGGTATGTTCAGCAATGCCTTGCGGATAGAGTCCGAGAATGGGTCCATGTTGACATGCAGCCAGGCTGATTCATCAGCACCACACGTCCGGAAGAACCCGAGGACAAGACCACGACACAACGGCAAGAAATACGAATCTCCCGAGGAGAAATGCATTGCCCAGCTGAACAAAGCCTGGGGTAGCACTCCCTGGCTGCCTCTCGACGTGCGTCCACAACGAGGCCTGAAACTAGGGCTACATTCATTAAAAGCACTACTTGATGTCACACAAACCGCTCTGGACAATGGAATCCACCTGGAAGACATTTGGAAAACTGGGCACTATATGAGAAAGGAGCTACCAGGAGACTCTCCGACCTTCACCATTCTAGCCTGCAGGCGGGTAATTGAGAGCATAGAAGCAGACAGTCAACGCCATTTGGTTGTCGAATCTATTTTGCCGTCCGTCGAGGAACCGGGCATGAATTGCATTGAGGCACACGGATCACCAAAAAGCAGTGACGAAGGCGGAGACCCCTCAGCTAGCGACCACAAGAGTCCCCACAACCAAGATTGGGTTGACCTAACTCAAGAAGAGTCCCCGGACCCAGACAAACGCCCGGCAAAAAGACTCCGCAAAGACGATACCCTGCCAAGTGTCAATAAGTTACAGCATCAACTCACCAATGAGGTTGCATTGAGTGATGACGTTATGGACCTCCTATCCCGAGTTCTCATAAACCTCACCCCATCACAGTCAGTCATACTTCGATACCCCTTATGGTTCCAAGATCCAGACTGGAATCAACTACCATCAAGGCCTCGTTCCCTGAATGCCGGGTCCTTGCTCTGCTTCCCCATTCATCATAAAGAACCACTCCATTGGACACTGGCTATCATTCGAATCGATAACGACAAGGCCAGATGCACCTTCTACGACTCTATCAGGAATGAAGAGCGTGCCCAAGAGGTAGAAGCTCGACTCCGGCAATGCATGGGGAAATGGGCTATATCACAAGAGCTTCTCTTCGAACGTCCGGTTTGTCACCCATACACCGCACTTCCGATATCGGAAGCCAATCGACACTAACTGAACCAGGCATGTGCTCAACAGGACGACGGAACAAGCTGTGGTGTCATTGTTCTAAGCAATATGTTGCGCATTCTTCGTGGACAGCCGGTCCCTAAGTCGATTGAAGATCCATCGATGGAGAGGCAGACGCTACTCTCCTTGTTATGCAACGCTGACGGATCTCGCTTATCTCCAGAAGAAGATTCCCTCCTCAACGACTTGAGAAAACATGCCATCATGCAAGCCTCCCAGGATGAGCTCCAGGGGCTCATTCGTGCCGAAGAGCAGCGTCTCATGAAGGCAACCCATGCCCACAGCGAGGCAACCGCGAAACTAAGTCAAAATGAAGGCAAAGCCGAAGTGATGGAAGATTTCCGTAGATTATTCCGTTCTCTCGAGGACCAGATCTCCTCTGGTTACGAAAACACGAGGGAAGGCGGTGCTCCTATTGACAACAGCAATAACCAATCAGAGAACGAAGAGGCGGCCACAAACCTCCGAGCCGTAAAAAACCGCTTATCTTACGCGATGGATAAAGCCCTTGAGGTCGCGCGTGAAGAGGGCCACCAGGAAGGTGTGAGAGGATGTTTGAGCAAGGTGGATGAGCTTGCAACAGGCATTGAGAGCCAGATCCAAACTAATTCAGATGAAATTAGTCAATGCTTGGCCGCTATTGAAGATGCAACGAAGAATTTGAGACTGTTCAAAGAGGTATATGAACTTAAGCAGAGGTTGGATAAACTTGACACACTTAGCGTATATAGGTCACTCTCCTCTCATACTTAGGGTAGGCTTTAAACCATAGAAACATGCCCCAAATACTTCAATGCTATGTTATGTAATCTACATCCCGTCCCAAGGTTAGCTTCCATTTGAGAGAGCTAATTACGACAAGTTTCTTGGCCGCTACATACTTGCGATTGCGCAGTGCGACATGGGAAACGAGCGACAAGGCACTAAGGCGGACGCCAATGTACTAGAATGCCCACTCACATCAAATGTACCGTAAATAGGTCTATCACTAGTGAGAAACCTGATTACCCCACCAAGAGATATTTTCGGCCTGTCAAGATTGCCAGCAGGTCGCGCTACTGTAGGCTGCGTGTATTCCTCTCTCAAATGGCGCACGGTGAGCATCCTGTCGGATAGCGTACGGCACATTCAATCCAAAGGATTAATGCTCAATAGGGTGTGGAGACCAAAGATGATGATTGTATTGATCTAGGATGCCTCCGGCCCCCTCTTTTCTCCAGAGGGGTTTTATGTCATCTCACGCCCCCTCTGACTAAGGTCAGGATATCGATATATCAGAAGCTTCGTAATACAGGGTCACAATCCAACACATCCCATTAATCGGTCATCTCTGCATACTGTACCATGTTTTTTATTCAAACAGTTCCTTGTCACTACGTCCACACCGGGTCAAGCGAGTGCGGAGCAGCCATGGCACGTCTCCCGCTGCCTCATTAGAATCTGGACAAGTTCCAGGCAAGCTAGAAATGGATTTTCCTGTACTTATTTAGACAATAATTTCTGAGTCGGACGTATTTGGCATCCGTTGATATCTAGATAGCACGGTTACAGTGAATCACAATTCATTACGCCTGGCGGCTTAAGCCGAAAGGGCACTAAGTTAGTTACTAATATAACCATACATTGCCCAAATTGTGTCCCTATCTCCTTAAACCCTTACTGTGTCCGCTCCTTGCTTATGCTTCCTTACCCATTGGCTCTCTCTCTCTGTGTGTGCGGGTTCCCGTGGGTTAGTAGTGTTATTAGCGAACTAGCTTGAAGCCTTTTCTTTAAGTGCTCAGTGTCCAATCTACGGCGGCTAAAGCGCCACGATTATAGTATCGGAAAGCAATATCATTTTTCACCTTGACGTTCCAGGACCGGTCTTCCAATTGTTTGACACTAAGCCTTCGAAATGGTCCTAGTACGCAATGTTCCGATTCGAAATACCTGACGGACTATCGATAACCGCTGAGATTTGTGGAACCTCTGAAGCGCCGGGGACATAGCCCTTTCAACGGGCTATTATATCAATGCTCCACTCGCTGCTACCAGAACTAATGGAGGCAATAGACGACATCTAGGGGATTGGATATTTTAGTGTAGTATTACTCCCTATTAAACGGTTAAAGGGATATTTATGAACAGGATACGGCATATTTCCGTTGGCGTAATGGCTCTGGGAATCCGGTGTCTTTATCCACCAGCTCCATATTGTGAATGATAGGAGATCAGGAACAAAATTCTAATCAAGTTCCACTTTTGCCGTACAATTCATTTAACCCAGGGCCATTTTTGGCCGACGTGACTGAGGAAGAGGCATTGGTTTGGATAAGTCTGTGGCAGCAAGCGGAACTTGATTTTTGCCGCCACTATATAAATCGGCTATGGTCACAATTGATTAATCTTCTCTTTACACTGAAAGGCATCCAGCTGTTTTACAAGTTCTCAATGGAGGCCGTTGAAGATTTTCCCACACTCCGCGCGCGGATGTTCAAATACCAATGCACTTCAAGGACTTGGCAACGCGCATACGAAGCAGACTTGAATACTAACCAGTACCTCTCCGTGGAATTATGCCATATAAGGGCATTACTCGCTGCAACGGAGTCGCGCAGCAAAGTTGTAACAGCAGAAAATCAACCACCAAACCTAATTACGGAACACCTGGTTCTTCCCACTTGGTGCCCACCAAGTTCTTGTGCTTGAATTATCTAGATGCTTGAAGATATCGATCCTCCGACTTCTTATTAAAACTCGACTGACGTGGTAGGACATAACTCGGAAAGGGTACAAGTTCTCCAAAAGGAGAAAATGGCAGTGGAGTTGTGCACACATGGGCAACTTATTCTGTTATTCTGTTGCTTGTTCTGTATAACATGTTAATATTATTTATTCTGCTATTCTGTTATCATGTTATGGCTCTCACACTAATCTGTTATAATGGAATAACAGAATAAATAGGATAAGTGGAATAAGGTTTTTTTATTGCTTTTGTCACATCCAACGGACCAAAAGGTCATACATTTGATCAAACCAGAAAGGCTGTTCACTAGCAGGTCGGAAGTCCGAACTTCCAGTCAGAAATTGGTGTCATTTATGTCTCCCAAAAAGCAAGTTCTTCGACACAACGGCCCCGGTGGCCCTTCACCCTAGGTATAAGAAATCGACCTATTTTCCATTCATTAGAGAGAGAACCAAGAGCTTCTGTGACAATCAATTCATCCCTGAATGCGACGGCTTTTTATCGCCGCAGACATCATAAGTGTCGGGAAATTTTCACATTAAGATAACAGTTTCCATCTCATACCCATCGTTATTGGAAATACAGTGTGGTTGTTGAATTCGTCAAAACCTCCACCCTTCATATAGAAAAGGAAAAGAACTACAACCTTGCTCGTCATCCATCTCCACGAGATTCTCAGTGCAAAACCCCAGTATTCGTACAGCAGGTCCGAGGGTTGCATGTCCCGAAATGGAAATAAGAGTTTCCAGACTTTGTCGTTCAAATATGACAACGAGGCTTAAGGAGCTTGGCCTATATTAAAATTTGCAAGCCAGCCGTCCAGTTGGAAGTCCAGTCTCGGTCGGACTGGTCTATTCTATATATCAGCCCGAGCCCGCACACGAGCTTGGACAGGCCAGAGATCATTCTTGTCATCATTCAGACTCTATTATCTGTTGATTTGCGCGACTGGCGAGAGTTCCGCTAGGCTGTAGCGTCCCACCACCTAGGGCAGCACCCGTTCCCTCTTCGTATTCAGCTTGCCACAACGAAAAGAAATCAAATACTAAAAACGTTTAAAAATCCACTAATCTGTAAGAGTACAGAAAAGGTAGTAGAGCACTATTGTTAGATTGGACCATGCACCCGGCATCAGACCGGGTGGGTCATGTGATCGGTTGCCTAGCACTTTGCCACAAGGCTTAGGAAGCAGCTTCTAGCTGATTCTACACAGCACAGAACAGGTATATAAAGCTTGCTCTGATACCTCAGAATAAGAAGAGAGGAGGAGAATACACATATGCAATATAATATACACGATTAATATCAGAGTGCTACGCTAGCTTTCCGACAACTATATACAGTTACATATAGTTCTTTCAGTTAATAGTCAGCGTATACAGTCAAATGCAATTATATTGGTAAATAGCCTTAGTCATCTCGGGCAAGAGGCGTCCTCCACTGGGACTCCACTGGGACTCCACTAGGACCCCACTGGGCTGCAGGAAAGCAGAGGAGAACTAGTACGATGAGTGAGTTTTACGGGTAATAGTGGAAAAGTGGAGGAGCCAGCTATGACAACAACACATTGGATTGGCTCTCTTCTGCTTCCTGCGGCTCAGTGGGGGCACAGTGGAGCACGCCTCTTGCCCGAGATGACCGAGTAGTTACGGTAGCTTCTTTCTGTTGCCCACTATCCCCGCCCACTACCTAGTAACTGCGCCAATACTTCCTCGCGACTCAGCTCCACGTATCGTTCCGGCTCGCCAGGGGCCGAGACATTGAACACGCCGCTATGTGTGATAGACACCTCCGGGTTGGGATCTGTGATATTGTCCAACGGGGTCTGGTATCCTTCCACGACCGGGTCTCCTGCGACTACGGGGTCGTTCGAGGTCGCAGCCATCCTAGTAGATTCGCTGTCGACATTTGCCCTGGCAGCGCAGTCCTTCTTGTGTGTCTTCCAATCCGCCTTCTGGTGGTCTTTCCCACAATAAGCCACGGCCGAGCACCGCGAACACCACTTCACCCCTTCCGTCTTCCGACATACGTTACAGTGTGCAACTTTGTAAGAAGTGGTGGGTCCCAGTAGATTTTGCCTCTCGCGCTCTTCGTTGGCTTCAGCTGTGACCTCTAGCGATGCTAGCAGTATCTGAGTTCTGCAATGCTCCTCTCCACACGCTGGATAAACCCAGACGAGGACCATAGGATCACCCGGTCGGTGAAGCCAGGACTGGGTCGTCTGCAACGCCTTTACCGTAGGCGACCCACAGTTTGCACAAGAGGGGCCCGACATCGCCTTACAGGCCGGTTCGTGCTCCTTAAAGATGGGCCGCAGTGCGTCCGCAAAACGCTGTTGGTATTCGGCATCGGATTGTGCCAATCGAGTATCGACGTTGAGGAGACTACGTGGGATTTCGTGGACAACCCGTAGCTTTCCGTCAGTCTCCATACAGTGGAATTCGAAGCGAACGGCTTGCGTCGCCATAGTAATGAATATCGAGGATCGAGGCCCTGCACTGCCGAGCTTTGGTGTAGATCCGATCTTGCTGACTTCTGGCGATCGACTTTGAAGGAAAAAGGACAACCGAGGAAGACGCGATGCGAAACATGTTTAGATCTACCTGGCTCGGTGGGTAATTAAGCCGAGCGAGCCAGTCAGGATTTTTAGCCACCTGTTGGATTGTGACCCTGTATTACGAAACCTCTGATAGATCGATATCCCGACCTTAGTCAGAGGGGGCGTGAGATGACATAAAACCCCTCTCGAGAAAAGAGGGGCCGGAGGCATCCTAGATGAACACAATCAACAGATTCAGGATCCACACCCGATTGAGCAGTCATCCCTTGGATTGAATGTGCCGTACGCTATCCAACAAAAAGCATAAGAACAGGTTTGAATGCATGATATCGCTACCCTACATGGAGTACGGTGCATGGTAGTGTTGAGTGTTGGATTTGTTCCCTGGCACGCGCGACTGCATTATCAGCTAGGATTTTGTCAGATTACACCGTCAGGCCAAAAACATAGTGCACCACTATAATTGGTAACTGCTTATGCATCTAAGTCTATATACCGCAGTCTGACAGATTTTCTGGTCACATGCAAGGAAATCTCTAACCCTTATGCCACGTCAGTGTGAGTAGTCATGGGTTGTGCATCTTCCAATGTTTGTGCCGCTTTGACTGTCACGCATGTTAGCTCACATGTTGTGACGAGGGGAGGGGCTGTCAGCCGTTTCGAAGTATTACAAGCAGTAATGTGATGGTTGTCGGTTGAAAGTACATATCTTATCTCTAGGCGTTGATTTGTCGAATCACCACGTTCTTCTCACCGGCTGCAGCCAAGTCGGATAGAACGGATACCTTGCGATATTTTTGTTATGCCTTGACGTAAGCGTCCCGGATTTTCACACCACCTTGCATATTAACTAGGTCGGTAATAGCATGCAATGAGCTTCTTGCACGCGAACTCGATCATCTACCTGATCTTCCTGTCCAATCCAGATACATCGTTGTAGAAGCCCGTAAGATCTCACCAAGCCCGCAATCAACTCATTCCCCAAACCACCTAACTATCAGTTGCCCAAATCAGTAAACAATATGTCTTTTTATTTCATTTTCAGGCCGTCTTTTTTCTATGAATTGCTTAGGCAATTATTACTTAACGTATTGATGCCCAACTGGATCCGAAATCTACTGCTCCGTCAACGTTCTCTCCATTGAAATGCCCTTCTACTGTACGACAGGACATTGTCTATCCAATATATCAGTTGCACCAATCTCTCAACCCTATGGTAAGCTTCTCAGACCACTTACATGTGAACATATGACCACAAGAACTCACGCCGCAGAGCTACAAGTTCGCGATGGATGGTCAGACGTGGGCTGTCCCACCCTAGAGCTAATGTCCAATGACGACCTGATTCGATATCTCTGTGGGTGGAGTTGCCACGGTTAGCTGCATCGCAATATGTCCCTCTGTCATTCGTCAGTGCTGATGCCGTGTTACACTCGGTTTCTGGGGATGTTGGTGATAGCACGAAAAACAAATAGGCTTCCGAAGGAGCAAGGGACTTGCCACGTGAACTTTTATTCTGCCTGGAGATTGCCATTACTACTCCTCAGAAATACAGATGGCCACAGCCGTCTTTAAAGACAGATCGGGACAAGAAGCTGATGGGTTATGAACGGAAGGAGTGACCCAGGAAGAAGTAGCTTGCAGAAGCAGCGGCAGGGGAAGGCCCTTTGATGAGGAGTGGGGTATAGTGGGCAAGTCGGATCTCTCTAGTGCCGTTTCATGAGCCCTGGATACTTCTTGGGGCGCTGGGTCAAAGGGTACTCTCGTTTTTTTCTGAAGAATAGCCAGTTCACGCAACAACAACAGAATTTTGCGCAAGCTGAGTGCGCGTCATTTAAAGACACGTCATCTCCCCGTGATGATACGCTATTGATGCCTGATGGTTGGCCAGCGAGCAACCCGAGCCCACTAAGTCATTGCAGCCCTCAGTATGCAAGGAAAGGAGGGGAAACCGCAGTTGACCACTATAGCCAATAGGGAAGGCACTATGGGGTAGCGCGCTCCAATCCTTAACAACAGCATTCGTACAGTCCTTCGGATTTCTTCAGCCTTCTAGCATGCGGAAAATGCCCCACCACAAGCGTTACCCCGCAGTCTCCACCAGCCCAGTAGGTAGTGACTTGCGATATTTCCGAACGGCAATCAAGCTAATGGCCGCCCTCTCGAACTGGGCGTCGACACGTCACTCGCAAGACAGTGAGCCCCCATGGCTCATTGGTGCATCAGAAGGTGAGGCGCGGAAGCGTAGCATCGAGACCAGGATGATGATATGGTGGCGAGGGACTGACGAAGTATGACGCTATATTTAATTGCTAGCCACCACTCGTAAAGGGGCTATCCAACCTCTGTAAGCGTGCCTTCCAGCAGATCTCACCCTTGATATACTCGACCTAGCGCAATGTTTCACTATCACACGAAGCCCCTATTTCAAATACACCCCCCTTTAGATGCAGCGGAGTACCGAGATAATCTAATGGGCAGTGTTGTCAAATATCCAGATATGCCCACAGAGACATATGCCCCCTACAAAATCGAAAAATTGCCAAAGAACATCATATTAAAACTGAACCCTCCCACCCAGGTCCAGAATATCAAATTTTGGACACATAGAATCAAAGACACCAAGGTTTTATCATCGGTTAACGAAGGTCTTGAGAGATTCCACGAGAGTTCGAATGCAACAATGGTAACTACAGCGCTGGTATGGCATATGGATTTACCCGGCGAGAAGTTCAAGGAACTCCTAAAACAAAGAGCCTATTTGAAGCAGGTGGTCGGCCTGCTGAGGAATAGTAAGAATCATGAGGGGTATTTCGTTACAGATATCGTCACGCTGGTAAACTATGAGGCGGCCGTAGAGTCTCGAAACTCACAAACGAATAGTGTAACAGAGCAGGTGCTTGTTAATCCCTCCTTGGGGGTAGAGGTTGGTGCTAGCATTCAGCATCGAGTTTCCAGTAAGAACTGGTACTCTGGATGCTATGAGGGGGAAACAATTATGTTTATTGGATATCATTGTATAAAACTCAAGAAGATGGATGGCGCCATGGCAACGCTTGGGAGGTTGTTTTTAGGTCAAAACCATGGCCTCAAGGTGCGATATGGGTTCGACTTATGGCAACAAACAATTGGGGATCCTGCCGAGAGAGGTATGGAAATACCCTTGGGCGATACAAACGGGAGAAACACAACTATCAAGGATCAACGGGTACCACTACCAGATGATCACGCCGAAATTGTCAGGGCGCTGGGGTTTGATGTTGAGATTGTGGGATGAGTTAGCGGGTAGCATTATAATCTGTCAGATTACTAGATCCGGCCAGCTACAACAGCATAGAAAATAGCCTTTGGCTGGGGAATGTAATAGCTGCGGATCCGCAACTTCAATGAAAGTCCATTGCTGCGAACCCAATCTGAAGCTATCCACATCTCTACATCCCCATTACACTCCTTTTTTTTTATTAGTGAAAAGACGCTTTGTCGCCTCCTCTTTCACTACTAATCCTTGTTATATATCCTTCCACCTAAAAGGCCTCCTTAGCAATAGAAGCCCAACTGCATTTGTCAAGTCAAAAGGTCGAAATCCTACACCTGCCCCTGAGACCATGCAATTCGTCGCCTAGCAGCCGACGAACTCAATTGCGTGGGACATGAAATGGCGTTAGCATGACATGGGTACGGCAGCATATCGGGGTCACTGTTGCAAAACCCCCAAAAGCACGTTCAAGCAAGTGAAGTGGGTCTGCATAAATAAATGTCGCACTGAGCATGCTTAAAGGATCAAAGGTCAGGTAAACGATAATGAGCAGCAGCAGTGTGTTGATTGATTGTTGTCTAAAGCGCGGAGTACTCTAGCCACAGATTTTACTTGAAGCACACAGCCGGATTACTAAGTACAGTTGTTTCCTGAGGCTCGTTGAGATCATGCTGTCGTGAGCCAATTTGTTAGATTGTTGTACCTAGTGTGTGTGGCTATTGCCTGAATTCCCTGCTTTTTGTCCCAATACCAGTCCGTATGCGGCCTCGTAATACCATTACCACAATAGCAGTCTTAACATCCTTTTATCAACACCTTATCTGACAAGAACAAACCACTCAGTGTGCAGTGGACCTGCCTCCTCCTGATGGTCTGTGCATGTGCATCGCAACACTCTGACGCCAGCTAACAGAGGAAGTTCGAGTTTGGCCTAGGCGACAATATCCAGCAGCTTACGGAGCGGTTCCATGAGACCGGTTGCAGGCTGAGCAGCACCATCCCTATCGGCTACAGCCACCTCATCAACATCCAGCGACGCCTGCTCTCTTGCTACTGGTTCAAGTCGGAGGCTCGCTTGATCGAGTCCTGGCATCTGTTAAACTCGGCCATTCGAGAGGCCCAAGAGCTGTGTATGTACTCTTTCAGCCTCGTGTCCCTCCACTTAACGTCTTGTCGCTACGATAGCTGACCGCACCTGCAGACTTCCATCAGGAGTTGAAAGCTTGTCCAGTACCGGAAATTGAGCTTGAAATTCGGAGACGAGTCTGGAGCATTATGGACACCTGGGACTGGTAAATTCTTCAACTCCCCAATTTGTCATGAAGTGTTAGAAGCTCACTCTCCTAAGGCAGAGTGCCATCCTCCTTGGGCGACCCGATCAGTCTGACTGTGACGTTGAACTCCCCAGCCCTACCCTCAACGAGCTAAAGCACTCACCATTGACGCACTTGAAAATGCAGTCGACCCTCATCCGGCAGCTCTTTAGTCAATTCGGCTCTACCAAGAACGCCACAAAGCCCGCAGATATTGAGAAATATCAGAGGATCATCAAGACATAGATTAAGGAATTCCTTCCTTCCTTTGATATGTACAATTCAGACAAGTCTTTGGATGTATGTTACCCGTGGGTCGTCCTCTACCGGCACTGTATGCGCATTATGACCTTCTCCATGCTACTTGACCCCATCCGGCCCTTCTCAGTCGGGAGTTTACGTCCCCGCCCTCGGAGGCTGAGCTTAGGATCCGTAGCAATGGCGTGGACCTCTGTATGGAGCTTATGGCTTCACTGCACAGATTCTTCTAGTTTGTGTATGCCCACGATGCCAGGTTCCACCTCGTCCTCTTCAGCCTATTCGACACCGCGGCGATGTTATGTGCGGCAGTTCTGCACGACAAGCATCCCACTTTACCACGCCGTGAAGAGGTCTTCAAGACGATCGACGATACGTGCACCATGCTGCGGCGTCTCCGGATAGCGACTAAGCCGGCCAAGACACCGTATAGCATCCTCTCACACATAGTGAAGCGCTTACCTCGCACCGTTGTGGTCCTCAAGGCGATTCAGGGCAGCCCTCCTCAAGCTTTCTCTTTTCCAAACCCTCAAACCCATCGTTGCTGAGTCACAGAGGAGAAAGTCCGGCACATTGCTGCAAAGCCTACTCGAAGTAGTGTCAATGGCTTGCCTAAATGAGATTGGACAGAAGGCAGTTGTCCTCGATCCCCGACCGGAGACATCCGACATCTCATATCAACCCTTGTTCCCTAGCTTATTGAGATGACCATTTCGCGAGTTTACTCTAACATCAGTGAAATCCAATATACTTCATCGTTATTCTTTACATCTTGGATGACTATAAGTTCGGTTCCCCCACCCGGCCTTCACAGAACGTCAACGCACGAAGGCGAACGCGCCTTGCCTCAACGAGATGCCGCGGATGTAAAGAGTCTAACTTAAGCCCACACTACATAGGGGGAACCGTTTCTAGAAGAATAATGGATCGTTTGGGTGGGGTAGCACTTCCAGAGGGAGCTGGATTAGGGTGGAAAGCAGTCACTCTTGGAGGGTTTGTTTGGATGACAAAGAGCCATTTCTAAATATTAAAGGAATGGAGTGGCCAGTTTTGAGGCTGCATGGATGTGATGATGCGAATCCATTTCTGAAGGCAGCAGGGACTAGCTAGTTTTAGAGATAACAGGGACAGAACAGCTAGTTCTGGAGTTGAATGTAAGATGTGCGCTGGCTCGTGGCGGGACCCCAGGACGTCTAGAGACCGCAAAACGCACCAACAGAAATCCAATGGCCAAATATTTTGTTCTAGTTGCTGGAACCAAGTTCAAAGTCGGGTTCAAGCTGTTGTTGCGTGTCGGTCTCGGGAGAACAACAAAACCTTCCCACGAAAGGTTCAGTACTTCTCGTGGCTGCCCGAAGCCATGTTCTAGCGCAGGCTAGTCAAACCTCCAATATACTTCTGCAATAACTTATTGTTGCTGTCTAGCCTATCATGTCCCTTCTTAACTGCCTCGACACGGTTAAAGATGAGGAGTAACGAGTCCTGCAACGCCTTCGCATGCCTAGATCCGCAGGAACAAACGTCAGTGAGTAGTTCCCAAGATGGCCACCCTCGGACACATCCAACGTTCACGGCAGATCCCATAGTATTCACTAACTGGCGCAGTTCAGTATGCATTTCACACTCCAATGCTTCAACATCCTCGCTTGTCATCCGGTTCAATTGTTGTCTCGACAGGCTCGCTGGTGTCTTGGCTAGGAGCACGAATGGACGAATGTGGTTGGCGACTTCGCCAGCCAACCGACCCGATCATGGCTGGATATGGATCATAGGGCCTAAAGCTAGGAAGGAGATGATGTCCGTCCATCTTTGTCATGTTAAATGAGACGGGCTTCATAATCGGATATCTCCAAAAAGGCACCTTCGTATGGACTTTTCGAGAAGTTGAACAACCCATTCTGACTGATGCACACATCACAGTCTCTATGACTACGGTTGAGTCAATTTCAGCTGCTGGTAACTCTATTGCTCCATTTATCATCATGCCCAGTGTTAACATTCCTGTTAATTGGGTTGAAAATCGGCTCAGTGGCGATGCTACTATCACGACTAGCAGCAAGGGTTATATCAATGACATCCTAGCCCTTGAGTGGGCTGTGCATTTCGAGCGACTTACACGGCCTTCCAACCCGGAAGAGAAGCGGCTTCTTCTTATGGATGGGTGTGAAAGCCACTTTACGCATGAAATCTTCTATTTTTGCAGTCAACATAATATCGAGCTGTTCCCTATGCCTCCACATCTTACACATTATCTTCAGCCTCTTGATGTCGGTGTTTTCAAAGCATACAAGCAGTGGCATCAGCATATCCTTTATAAGGAAGTTGCTGATGGTGTCACTGACTTTAATAAGTCTGACTTCCTATTCCAGATTATATAGAAATTGGCACTTCATCAGTACTAGCAACACCACAACAGCATAACCGTGATAGCTTCGATACCCCAGCTACACCTCCAAGGATGAACTTGCTATCATACAACTGGGCAACGGCCGCCACGCCGCCACTGAAAATGAAGGTCATAGAGAGATATCAGGAGTATGTGATGCTTCGTGTTCACACATCAATTACATCAGGGCAGCCGTTGACCCCGTCAGTCATGCGTGTATTTGAACACGCAGTCAAGGCTAGCAACACACTTGCATTAAATGGCATTATAGCCACTCAGGAGATGCACCGTCTCAAGGATAAGGCTACGAGACGGTCAGCCCGTCAATCACATACGGGGCTTGTAGCCAAATACGGCCCAATTAGTGTCGCTGATGCTAGGCTTCGAGTCTCGAAGGATAAATACAATCGACAAGCTGCATAGGCTGATGAGAAGAAGCGAATTTTAAGGAGAGATAGCCAAGATGAAGGCCTCTTTTTACGCCGTTGGATACATGATGTCAGATCACATGTCAGGACTAGCATCACGAATGTGAGGCTAGAAGTCATCTATTCAGACCCCAGAAGAGCCTGGAAGCCGCTGTTACAGCTACAGCTAAAACGCGGCAACTGGTGGTCTAAAACAGACCGGCGCTCTTACCTTGCTTCAAGTCAGTGGCTTGCACAGAAATATGCTCTTCATCGCCAGCTTCAACAGCTAGGAATAGCTGACAACAGATAGCAAGGAACAGGAGCTTGGCCGAGAGACTACAACCCCGAGGTGGTCCAAGAGGCAGTCAACTTTGCTATTTTAAACGCACAGGAACGGGCTCTTGGAAAGAAACAGTTGACATTTGAGGTTGATGGAATTGAGGTTATCTCAGAAGATGTCATTGATGCTAGTCAGGGTGAATTTCTGGTCCCAAAAGACGAAATAGATAACTAGAAATGATAAAAATGGTATTTTGGCCGGTCACTTACACACCACTCTGACTTTCCGTTTGGAACATACCGATGCAACTTACTCCATGTAATCGCTAGAATGAAGGTACATCACATATACTAAGAATTTGGTGTGGACCAAGGTACCTCAATTTGGCCGATCGCTAATAAATTGGCTAGTCAACGACCCCCCCGTTCGTCCCTCACGGGGGGTTAAGCTGTATTGAAATGACGAGACCCCCCTAGTAGTAATTAGGACGTTATGAGCCCGGGTAGTCTAGCAGCATAAGCCGACAACCAGTAACTTCCCGCAAAGTGCAAAGTACTGTAGCAGATCGGCTTACCCTAAGGGTCGGGGTTCGAAATCCCCTTTCTATCCCAAAAACCTTGCTCACATAAGCCCGTGGCTCAGCGTAATTGGACTTAGGCTGGACATCTGCCTCATTGACCTTGCTATAGAACCTAAGGGAGGAGATGTATTAAGCAAAAACCGGGTAGTAAGGCAAGCCTCATTATCTTGCGAGTCATAACAGAAATTGATCATTATATATAACTATATCCGGAATATATTCTACACGTAATGGGGGGTGTGTTATGAGGGGGGTATGCGGTCCCACTAGGGACGTTCGTCTTTTTGTGACAAAATAGTTGCTTTGCTATGTAAATAATTATCAACCCTAACGCATTCATCCGACCCGTTAAGAGACGTCCCCTGTTTAAGGTCCTTGGCTCGGATATTATATAAGAAGTAAAGTTCCTTTGAATATGCCCTACACCGCAGTTACAATAACACAATTCTGAACAGGCGGCTTGGAATAGCAGAAGAAGCCATATCACTAAAAGAGGCGCAAGGGCTGTGGCTATTAATACAGTCCCCACAAACTGGATAAATCCATACACACTTTAAGCGAGTCAATAGCAAGACGGCGGCCGAGGTGGGACAACGTTCAGGATAACAATGACTCGATACATCCATCATCACATGATAATGTCTGACTTAGGTGTTGAAATGGAACATTTACTAATACTTATTAGAAAAAAGAATGCAATACCTACACTTAGCTTGACTCCCGCTTAGGCTCGCTAGGTTTGTTTTGTTGACAGAGTCTTCACAGGTGTTTGAGCCGCAGTCAAGTGTCTTTTTTTCGGCGTATTCAGGCTCATTAAAGACGCCAGCTTAGACACTAGAGGACAAGGTCATCAACTGAGGATCCAAATAACCAGGTCCCCAATGTAACAAACATGTTCATATCATACGGAACGTTTCTAGTCATTATGGCCCCATTAATCCAACCTTGGGAAAGAGAAGTCATGCACTGGCCCGTACTCATTTATTTCAGTATCATTTCAAATGCTCTGTAATATCTGCCAGGAAGACGTATGTGGATGTTTGAATGACGGCGGTGGCCTTCCACGAACCCGACATCCCCTCCTCCTCCATGTCGTAGTTGGCGCCAACTGTTGGTGACTGGTGGCTTGCGCGTCATGTCATCGCTGCTGTAAAGTTCCTCCCGGTCGGAGAACTCTGAGATGGTGGACTCGACTGAGAGCAAGCCGGAGGTGCCTTCCATTAGGGAGCCTTTTCCTGCCTCGCCGCCCGTGGAAGGGGAGGAGTAGAAAGTGCCAGTCAGCTCAAGGCCCAAATATAAATCGGCGGGCGATTCTTCCGACTTGGGCATGTTCATTACAGAGCTGGTCGACACCGATTCATTGGAGTCATCGACGTTCTTGGGGTCTAACTTGCCAGTAATAGCACTTTCGCCGTTGTCGGAAGGCTTCTTCTCAATGGGCTTCTCTTCAGTTGACTTCTCGTCCTCCGTCTTCTCCATTCCGGGGAGTCACCTCATCTGACTTGCTCTCTTCAAATCTGCGAAACACTTCATGCATCGCGTTTTCTAAATGGCTTTTGTTGTTCGTTCTATTGCTCCCATCACCCAGGACCTTGTCGATTATTTCACCTTTCATTTAATCCCGCAAGATTGCCAAGATAGCATGATTTGGGCCCCGGCTGACCTGGAAAGATTGTGTTTTAAAGAATGAACCATTGCTCTTCTGTCGTACATTCTCGTATGTTCGTGACGTTGAGCTCCTTGCGTTACCATGGAGAGTTCTCGCCAGGCCGGGCCGGGTTTCGAGGTCCCCTTGACATTCTGGCTTATGCTGATCTTGAGCTTTCTTCACATGGTTCCTCTGAGAATGTGCTGCTTGACGTCTTTGACTCGTTTGAGTTCAAATTTCAAGCAGCCACCATATTTCTTGCAATACTTTCTATGGTATGGACAGGCTTGCAGAGATGTCTTAGCTTGGTTATTCTCTTTAGCGGCTGCCGTCTGCTTCAAAGATGTTGACTTGCTAGGATTTGTTTTACTCCTCTGTCGCGAGAGCGGACAATAGGATGTGCATCCTGCCTCCCGCAAATGCGGCTCTTTCAAGTACGCCGCGGCGCGTTGGCCTCCAGCTTTGCCACCTACTGGGGAAAAAGCCAGCGGCTGCGAAATCACGACAATGATTCGCCTGATGCGCATTGTTTCATCAATAATCAGAGCGTAGTGGTGAATTCTCAACCTCGCCAGCGCTATAATCCACCCTTCAAAACTAGTTTGACTTGGCAAGCGTTAGGTTCTCGTTGCTTAGAGTCCCATGGGACATTCGTCTTACTCTCAAGGTGTGAGTTAGGCAACGGATCCAGGTCCTTGATAAGACCGGCACAGCGCCATGAGTGCAAGACCTGACAAATGGCGATAATCCCAGCATTGAGATGCGTACGCAACCCCGAGGCTGTCTTGCCAGGAGCTGATAGTAACCTCTCACCCTCGACGGACATTGGCTGGATCGCCAAGGAGCCCTCGGCCATGATATCTGCTTTGCTTGGTGATCCAGTTACTAATTGGGTCACAAAGGTTGCCGTCGCTGACCTTCCAATCCGACTACTAGGCTTGGTATTTGGTACTGACATTAGCTATGTACAATAGCAACTAGTGACCTATTGGCTGTAAGCCGCCTGGGCGTAACAAATTGTGTGTATGTACGTATTGCGAAGCCTATTTGACACACTCGCCTAAGCACCCTAGTCAAGCCAAAAGGTGTGATGACAATGTTCTATGACTAAATGGTGGCCATACTGTGCATAGGAGGGATAAGATATAAGAACTTCATCCTAGCCATCTAAGCTTAAACTAAGGTCACCTAAAACAAGGCCTCCTCAAACCTGCTTAAAACTAGAGCACAGAGCTAGGTTTCAAAGCCCACCGTTCCATATTCAACTCAATTATCACTTCATTACATCTTCATTTGCAATGGGTAGCTTTATATCGCGCGAAGTTAGGTATGTTTTCTTCGTTTTTAAGATGCATCTGATATAAATAGTTTTAAAGGTCGATAGACGTACGAAGACGAACAAGCCGGCAAAGTGAAACTTTCCACCCTGAAGGAATATCCACATATAGAAAATGCGCTATGTGTAGAGGACGTCGGTCTCAGAAGCAACACAAAGTGTCTAGTAGCATCCTAGATCAATTTATCTGTTCGAGACAGCAATGTATGGAGTTTAAAGATCTCCTGGCCGCCTCACTTCATAGCAGACCAGTTATTATCGAGAACCACCACCATTATCACAAGACAGAACCACAGTTAGCTACGCCAATTAGTCTTGCTGAGTTACCGGGTGAGAGCTTGACAGTTCATACAGAGCTGCCTACCTACAACGCGCACGTTGAATATCTGGCTGAGGTAGAGGACACACCTCCTGCTGTGGATACCTCTACTAAACCATTGATGGAATATATGAAGGGTTATGTACATCTATAAGGGGATTTCTTTCTTTTTGAATCTTTTCATTTATTGTTCGCTTACTGGTATCTATTCAGAGTTATCCGGCTTGATCCGTAGGTCAGGAAGGAAAGAAAGAAGTGTCCAAATTGTCTATGAAGAATTCCATGCCCACCAATTGATCAGACGTCTAGCTGATAGGGCTCTTATACCCCTATGCTAGGTCTTGGAGGGCCCGTGTCGGGACCGTAGTCCACTTCCGGCCACATGAGTAACTTATCCTCGTTGCGTCGAAGGGAGGGCAGTCTCGGCGCCACAATGATTGGGTAGACGACTCTCTACTAGGCTTTAGCTTATATTTTGACGGCTATAGAAGAAGAGGTTACCGGTGTGGTGTTGTTAGTAAAGTCCTGTTGTCTTGAGAAAGTGTGTAGGTGGCGTAGTGTTCACATTGCGCTGCTTCCAGGGGCGGACGTGTAGAACTTGTGAGCATGGAACGGCTCTGAGGTGATGTTCATGTGACGGATCACGCATGCAAATCCGAGAAACATGCAGGTGTGTGAGCCACGGATGGGTATGCATTCCCAAGCGCAGAAAAAGAGAGTAAGAAGCCACGATGAGCTGAACTTGCCTGTATTGACTTTGGAAGGTCACAAAACTGGGCAAAGTAGCCAACCAGGTCGTGATTACCCGAACCCCCCTTCAACGCGGCGACGCTATCTTATTTGGGTAGGTTTGTATCCCCAAGTCTAGCATCAGCGGGCCCTAGATGGCCTCATCATGCTGCGTCAGTTGGTCAAATACACTCCTCTGCTCGCTTGTTGACTGTGTCACCCAGCCCAGAAGTCATTGTGACTGTATTGGAGCCTGGCGGCGCGTGATGGAAGGGACTTGATCAGGGCCCGGCTACTGGTGCAGGGCAGGTTCGTCTTGATGTAAGGCTTTTATCTCCAGAGGGCTGAAAAGGCTTCACCTTATGCACCATCAAAAGCACTTGATGTTCGGCAGCAGAACAGCGCTCTCCTTCGAAGCACCTCGCGGTGTCTGGTCCGTTGGTGACACGCAGGAGGATTGGGCATGTCAAGAGACAGTCCGTTCTCCCTTCTCTCCAAGTCACCCCCGGGCTCATTCGGGTTAGGAAACCTCGTGTGGGTTGGCTGTAGGGGACGCGGGCAGTCTGCCCCCACCCAAGTGCACACACGTAGCAGAATCGTCAAATGAGCGGCCACCCTTGGACAATGTTGATAGCATTCCGATTGAGCATACAGCGTAAGTAGGGAGATCACGTCATTTTTTGTATCCAGAGATGAAGTAGGCTCAAGCCCCAGATGCAGATATCACTCAAGTTACTTGAGTCACCATGCGGAAAGATCGCTGCCTATTTCAGGGCCATTCCCCCCCTCCTTGAGGACAGCCTTCCAATTTCCCCTCAAGTGCTCCGAATAGCAGCTAAGTTGAAACAGGTCCATTAGTCTATTACCTTCACCGTCCTCGACAGCCTACTCTTGCTTTTGGGGTATTAAGGCAAGATTCACCAAGCGCTTACGAGAAAACACTGAAAGACTTTTGCGAATGAAGCTCTTTGACATCTTCCATACGTTTGGCAGCCACCTCGGTGTCATCGCGCATTGCGCAACGCGCGACCACGAAGGACCTGATCGGTCTTCTAGAGAGTTTGCCATACCTATGCTCAGCCCGCGGAACTTCGCCAGGGAAGCTTCTCCTCAGTTCTGCAAAGGGGAATCTTATGAGAAACGAGCCACAGCCAGCGACATCTCATACAAGGGCAACATCGGTATTGACGGCAACTACGGGTGCAATCTCATGTTAGTTCAGAATCACCTCGCGACTCTGTACGATTACACAGTCACCTTTACCAATGGTGCCGGGTTAGCCCAGAGATGTGTTTGCTGGTTGAAAATTGGTCCACATGAAGGAATCAACGGGTTCTTCCAGGGAAACCAAGTCCTCGAATTCAGCCTCCCTGGTCATAGCAGACAGGTTCTTGCCATTGACACAGACTCACAAGGTGGCTGCGCCTGTGGCAACCCAAGGGTCCCAGTCACTGCGTATGGACAGTTTGCGTCTACATGGTTGGAGTTTGACATAGCTAACGCTGCTAATGGCGGTTGGTCTGGAGCCGATGCGTCTTGCTTGGTGTCTGCTTTCTACGGTCTCGATATCCCAGGCCTCCAAGTCTGCAGTTATGATGTGTGCTCTACCGTCAATCCCGGCGGCACTGGCACTAATGCCTACATTGGTGGCATGGAGAACGAGGATGGAATTGGCCTTAACATACCACCGGGGCAAGTCCAATTGGTTGTAACTGTTGGGTATGGTGGTGGTTAACACTGACACTATGGAGTTTAACTTTGACGGGCACAATGACGTTCATTGTAGACTCTGGCCTTCTTGGTTCTTATTATTTAAAATAGTAGTAACTAATTCTAAGACGTACAAGGGAGCCATGCTCACATTGTCCGAAAGCCTTCCTAAGAAGCATTTGCAAGTAAAATGAGGACTGGTAGAGAATTACAAACAACTGAGAAGTTGAAAAGGTAACGTATCATCAGAAGCAAAAGAATTTTTTTTTTTTTAAAAAAAAGGCGTGTTTGGGAGGTAGTAAAATGGAGGTAAATCCTTTAGCTGCTAGTTCAGTGAAAGCCAGCTTCATCACCATGACAAAAGAGAGATGGGCAGGGCTTCCCGTACGTTTTCCGCTATCGCTCACTCGTAGTCATTTCGCAGCGCGCAAAGCACGCGCTCACAGTCCTAGCTGCAACCACCGCCTAGTAGCAACACCCCATAGACACATGTCAAAAATTGTGTCATAGGGGCCCATTCAGCTCCAGGGCCATAGAGTATATTAGCTTGATGTATGCCAGGATGTGACATTCCAATGCCACCACCCTAGCCTAGTCTAGTTGCGTCTCTTCTCTCTTCAAGCCGCCAAAGTGACAAAGAGTGAGCAAACTGTCTTCACTACTTGTGCCACTCCTAACTTCTTTGGATTCTATATAATCTAATAGCTTTGATTTAAGTTTAATTTTTCTAAATTTTTAATTATATAATATTTTACTATTAATTTTAATATACTTGAAATTTTAAATAGATTCTGCTAGACTGTAATTTATATAGTCTATATCTATCTAGTTAATAAGTTAATTATATAGATAACTTAAGAAAACTCTATACTATTTTATAAGAAGACTATTATTAAAATTGCTATTATTATTATTATTATTATTTAGTATACGCTATTTTACCTATATCTAGGTCTATAGAACCTCTACTATATAATTCAGAAAGGAAAAGCCTTTTAACTACAGCTGTAGTTATAAGATGAAAACCCTTGGGGGGTCTCTGCGTTGGAGTCCCGGCGGCCAGGCTCGGTCTCCAAAAATTGCTATTCATTATTATACTAATATAATTTTTATAAAGAAATATATATTATTATTCAAAATAAAATAAAAATAATTTTAGTAGAAAAAATAGCTAGCTGCTAGTTTTTATAGCAGTAAAGAAACATATTTTAATTATATTTATCAAAACTATTAAAAAAGAGTATATTTATAGTTAACTATAAAGTTATTTATAACTATATTGGCTTTTTATAAAAAATACTATATTAAATATTCTAAGATATTAATTTTAAAGATTTAAATGTAGTAATTTAAAAAATAATTATCTAAAGCTATAGTATAAAATTCTAAAAGTTATTTATATTAATATTAAACTGAATATCTTAAGAATAGAAAACTTAAGAACTTTAAAGCAAAAAAAAAAAGTTTCTTTTTAATTTTACTTAATATTATTTTAACAGCAGAAAGAGATATAACTAATACCCAACTTAATAACCTTACTTTATAGAAGATATAAAGAAAAATATTATATAGATATCTTATAAGGTCAGCCTAAAGCTGTATCAGACTATATATATATAGTTTGATAGATTTATATTTTAGCCCTCTTAATAGAGAAGTATCTTATTAGATAATTTATTTATAAATACTATAAAAGAAATATTATAAAATATCTTTTAAATTAAAAAGTAATAAAATATTAAAAGTTATTTTCTAATGTTAAGAGGCTAATTTCTCTTTTTATCATTATTGAATTTTTTTTATTTTTTTTTATAATTATAATAATTATTTATTAAATCTTATAAGATTATATTAATATAAACTAAAAACTTCTTAATTACTTTTTATATTAATATGATATTAAACTTATTTATAATGTTAAGAATATAAAAAAAAGGTTTAATTATTTTTTATTTTCTTAAAACTATAGAACTTTTAGTCTATTAAGATTCTTTTTAAATGGAATTTATTTTTTAAGTATTTAATAGAAGATTATATTAACTATTTTTTAATTATATTTTTGAATAATATTAATAGATTTAATATATAGAGAACTTAGCTTATTTATATTAGAAAAGGTTATTTTATTAATATTAATTGAAAATTTTAAAATTAAATAGTTAATCTAAAAGTAGTAGAATTTTTTTTTTTAATTTAATAAGTTTTTATATTGTATAGAGATAATATAAATAATAGCTAGTTAGACATAAAAAAGAGAATTATAAAGTTAAATTTTTAGAATTTTAATAAGATTTCTTTTTAAATTAAAAAGATTAATAACTAACGTGCTTGATAAGCGAGTGCAACAAACAAGTGAGTGCAACACTTATACTGTACAGCTAAAAGAGCAAACTTTAAATTTTCTAAAATAGGCTATATAATTTATAAAAATATAAAAAAATTAGGTTTATATATTTAACTAAAAAGAAAGCTACATAGTATTTTTTTAGATTTCTAAAAGATTTCCTTTATATAAATATAGCTAATTATACAGTGCGAATAAGATTTTTTTAATTAAGCTTATAAGGAACTTTTTTTAAAAGTCTATAAAAAGTTTATATTTAATATTTTATTTATAATAAATCTTATATTAAAGTTTCAGCTATTTTAAGTTTATTTTAAATTTTAGAGAACTTTTTAAAGAAATTAGATTTTAAAGTGTAAATACTAAGAAATCCTAAAGTGTTGCACTCACTTGTTTGTTGCACTCGCTTATCAAGTACGTTAGTAGCTTTAAAATCTTCTTAATATATTTAAAAAGAAAAGTTTAAATAATTATTTTTTAACTTGATAATAAGACTTTCTATTAGCTATAGATATAATTAATATAATTACACTAATAGTATTTTATTTTATTTAAATAATAAAAATCTCACTAAAAGAATATGTTATAGTTAATATTAATAGATAGATAATTCTAATATGTATAATGTCTAGCTTTAATAATATACAACAAGTTTAATAGTAGCTATATTATTTTAATTATTATTATTTTAACTATAGTAATAATTTTACTAATTTTACTATTAAGATTTAATTTAGCTATAATTTTAATTTTATTAAAAAAGCTTAAAATACTAACTTAATTTATTATATTTTTCTAAATAATTAGAACGTTAAATTATATTTGTTATCTACTTTTAAAAAATAGTCTTTCTACTTATAAATATTATAATATTATTTAATATTATTATATATTTAATATTATTTCCTTCTATTTTTCTTTTTATATGTGTTATCTTGTTTACCTTTTTAATATTAAAGTTTATTAATATCTTAAAAAGAAATAATATACCATTTTTATAGACTTTCTTATTACTAGCAGTATATAGATATTTTAATATAACTTTCTCAATTAATAAAATTAGCTATATAGTATTATATTTAGGATATATTATATATATTGTAAATGTAAAAAATTTAATATATATTATTTAATCTTAAGCTTATTTTACAATATCTATATTAAGTTACTAAGAATTTTAAAAGCTACTATTTCTTAAGTTTTTATAATAAAATACTATTATATTCTTTTAAAAAGAAATCTTTATTTAATTTAAGATAAATTACATGTTTTAAGCAGCTTAATATAAACTGTTATTTTATATACATAATCTATTTTTAAAAAATTATTAGTATAATATTATTATATTAAAAAGCTTTTAAGTTTTAAAAAGAATAAATTATAAATATATCTATACAGCTTATATTCCCCTCTTTAAGTATAATGTTAAGCTTATTAATAAACTATAAGTAATGTTTTATCTTAAATTTATATTGATATTTAATCAGCATAGTTTTCTTCTATATTAGAAGTGCCTATTTTAAAAAGAATCTTAATAAATTAAAAAATCTATAGTTTTAAAGAAATTAAAAACAGACTAATTTTTTTTCCTTAATATTATATTAATATAAAAATAATCAAAATACGTTAAGTTTATATTAATATAGTTTTATAAGATTTAATAGATAATTATAGTAATTATAATAAAAATGAAAGAAATTAAATAATTATAAAAAAGAAGTTCTCTTAATAAAAAAACTTAATATTTAAATTTACTATATTTTTATTATATATATTATAGCTACTAAAGTCTAAGTTTAAGTTTTTACGCTGCTTTTTTTCTATCTATTGGAATTCTATTTAACTTTTTCACTCTATGGCTATTTTAATTTTTATATCTAAAGAGAAGTTATAAATCCCACAACTTAACCTCTAGAATACCTTAAAATCCCCAATATCTATATTAACCTAAGTTATTTAAATTTACTCTCTCTAGCACTCTAGCTAGCTAGCTATTATCTATACTATCTCTATGCTAGAGGCCGAGGACGAAGTGGCAGGGGCGCGTGCGGGGGTCGAGGCGGTACCGACGCGAGCACGAGTCTGGGAACCAGCGCCGAAACCGATTGCCCGAAGACCACTGGAACAAGCAGCAGAAAGGGAGGCCTTGGCAGCAATGGTCTCCTAGGCGGGGTCAGCACGAGCTCGAAACGATGGCCAGTTGACATACAGCAGAAGTGGGGTTGGCCTCGTGAGCCGCCTCGGCAGCCTGGCGCAGGGCAACAACTGGACGGACGGCGGCGCGTTGCTCGGGGTCGAGGATCTATCGAGGTTAACACGTGAGGAGGTCGAGGCGAGGATCTAAAAGACATACCCAGAGGCAAGGAGCCTTCGAGTGACGGCACTAGAGACACTTGGACGAAGAACTTTCTGGGAGAAGTCAGAAACCGAGGCGAACCCGGGACGATATCGACTTACCGGGGTCTAGACCACAAACATGGTCGATAACCCCATGGGCGAGACGCGACAAACACTTCTGGCAAGGCACGGGACTGCATCGGTTAGACATCGCCGCGAGCCCGAGGCGATAGACCACTTGTGCTTCATTGAGGATCGAAGCGTCGTACTCCGGGGGAGGGACGCCGCGAGCACGCTTGCGGGGAGTGCCACTTCCTGACGACATCTAGACGTGGTCAGGCCGAAGCCGAGGAGGGATATAGAAGGGCTCGAGGCGACTCCGCCTCGAGATAGGATAGGCCTACGGTGAGAGTAGGCATGAGTCGGCTGAGGAGCCGATCTTGGTCTGAAGGCGCGTGAAGTTTTTCGGTGGAGGGAGGTTTTATCTGGCTAGAGATAGACGAAGTCGACTCGATATCGGCTAGACCTACACAGTTCCTACCCTAGATACTGTTGATATTCTAGATAATCAGTACTGGTTAAAGAGAGTAAGAATAAATAATAATAATTAAATTTTATAAATTTATACCAATATAAAATTAAAATATTTTAATTACTTTTATATTGATATAATATTAAAAATAAAATAAAATAAACTAAATACTTAATATATTTCTAATTTCTTTAAAACTATAGACCTTTCCAGGGTTGGTAAATTCGTTAGTAGTTAATCGTTAATCGTTAATTAACTACTAACTAATTAGTTTTAGTCAGTAATTTCTAATAACGAATTAGTTTTAGTCTTAGTAACGAAATTTTTTTGACTAGTAACGAATAGTTAGTCATTTTCTAGCTTTCGTTTCTAAGACTAAAACTAATTCGTTAATAGTTAATTAGTTAGTAACTCTAGTAACGAATTCGTTACTAGAGAGTTATAGAATAGAATTATACTAATTAAATATTAATATAAATTTAAAATAAGAAATTACTTATAGTTTATTAATAAGCTTAATATTATACTTAGAAAGAAAAATAAAAGCTATATAAATATATCTATAAAGAGTTCTACTATTAGATAATATCTAGTTAAGATTAGACTGCAGCTAGGTTAATATATAAGTAAAAAAGAAAAAAGTTAAGATTTATTTTTAAATTAAGATTTATTTTTTAAAAAATTTAAAAAATGAAAACAAATAATAATTATATATCCTGGTAACTATAAGTTAAAACTAAAAGTCTAATACTCAGTCGCTAGGTATAATTTATAATAAAGTTAAACTAGAAAGCTTAAAATAGAAAGAGAGATAGAAAGAAAAACAAATCAAAATAAGTCTATCTTAAGATAGAATAGACCTACAGTAAGAGTAGGTATAAGTCAGCTGAGTGATGCGGATATACCGCGGAGGTCACATAAAGTGAGGTTGTCATGTAGATGTAGAAAGATGGATGACGAGCTAAGACTACAGTTGAGGACGGGAGCATAAGGTCTCCTTCCTCACGTGATGTTACATATAATGCCAGTCTTAAGCACCAGGCCCAAGACTGGTTTTTCACGTATCACTGAGGAGCTGATTTTGGTCTGAAGGTATATAATAGTTTTAGTTAAGGGAGGTTTTTGTGACGATCGGTCTTCTACATTAGGCTCGTGAGTCTAGGGTAGGGGATGATCCTGGTGGGTTTATGTTTACAATGGATCGGGCGGGTCAAGACTTAAACAAGCTTGTCACGTCTGGTAATGGTAGAGTCAAAGGTACTCAATGTAACCAAGTTGTATTGATAGCTGAGGAGCCGCCCATACTAGATGTGCACTTCTCAGTTGACTATATACTAGGGGGATCATACGGATCACTGGTGATCCTTTCCCTGGAGTCAGGGTTGGTATTCGTAACTAATTCGTTAATTACCTCTCTGAAGATTAACGAATTCGTTAATTAAGTCTTTAACTATTAACGAATAAAATTTCGTTAATTTATAATTAGTTAATAGTAACTATTAACGAATAGAAATTCGTTAATTTATATACTAACTATTAACGAAAATATTAACGAAAATATTAACGAAAACTAATTAGTTACTACTAACTAATTAAAAAATAACTATATAAAATTATTAACGTGTATGATAAGCGAGCCGGTAAGACAAGCGAGCCGGTCAGTAAGATTTACACCTTAAATCGCGATTTTAAAAAAACTCTTAAATATTTAAACAAAACCTAAAATAGCTAAGAACTTAGAAGTGGGTTAATGAAGTAGTAAATTGTATAAAAAATCTTTTTTAGATTTCTTATATCTTTTTTTATAGAGTTACTAAGAAAAAGCTTATTTACACTGTCTTTTTTCTTATTTTTATATATAATCAGCTGAATAAATTAATTAAAAGTCTAAGAAAAATATAATATTATGACTTTTTTTCTAAAGAATCTAAGATTAATTTCTTAAAAATATACTAATTAAATAGCCCGTTTTAGAAAATTTAAAATTTACACTTTTAGCTGTACAGTATAATTGACTGGCTCGCTTGTTTGACCGGCTCGCTTATCATATACGTTATATAAAATAGATATATAAAATAAAATAGTAAATAGATAATTATATAGAATAGATATTTAAAATAGATATATAAAATAGAATAGATATATAAAATAAAATAGATATATAAAATAGAATAGATATATAAAATAGAATAGATAACTTATATAAAATAGAATAGATATATAAAATAAAATAGATATTTAAAATGGATATATAAAATAGATGTATAAAAATAACTAAATCTATAATTTAAAATTACTAAGTAAATTTTTTATATAACTTAGAATTTAATATAATATAGAAAAAAATCCTATATCGGATAATTAATATTCAGACATATATAAATAGTATATATATTTTTAAAGTAACCGATTTCAAAGCAATTAATTTCAAAGCAATTAATTTCAAAGCAATAGATTTTCTTATATGTAATATTCTGATATCCTATCTATTTAATATTATAACTATCAATTCAATCAACCTATTATTCTATCCTATTATCTAAATACCCCAATTACACTATTTTCTTCATTTTTATTTAAAATGGCTTCTTCTAGCTATAATGAAAGCCTTGATGAATCTCAAGACCCTCTTCAAGAAGAATATTATTCTGAATTTGAAAATAATACTCAGCCTTTTAATAGGGAAACATCTTCTATTTTAGAAGAATCTTCTTCTTCTAATTTACCTTCCAATCCTATTAAATCCCCTTATAATAGGATTAAATATGCCCTAGACCCTCCGAATAAGACTAAAATCTATATTTTTGAAGAGGGTCTTTTTACTAGGGAATTACTTCCTATTAATCCTGCTATGAATAGCCAGATTTTAATATCCTGTACAAGGTATATTTATTTCCTATTTCCTATTTCCTATTTCTATTTCTATTTTTACTATTATAAATACTGATATTCTATTAGCTGTAAATATCAAAATATTGATACTATTAAAGGGTTTAAATCATCTAATTATGCCCGTCACTATCAATATAAGCATTCAGCAATTGCTTATAATAAGGAAGCTGAAAAGACTAAAAAAAGAAGTTAGTTATTTATCTATTTCTACTATTTATTTTACTAATATTCCTTAGAAAGCAATTTAAGCCCAAAAAGCTCTGAACCTTTTAACTTTAATTTAACTAAAAGAATAAGGCCTAATTCTTTATTTCTTTTACTGAAGAAGATGCTTCAAATAAGATCCTTTATTTTCTTCTTGAAAATAATCTATCTTTTAGAGTTATTAACTCTTTATCTTTTCAAGACTTATTATCCTTTGGTTAGTATTTTTTTTACTATTAAAATACTAAGCTTAATATACTAATTTACTATATTATAGATCTGGACCAATTATCAATAGGCATAAAATTAAAGAGATTTTAAATAAGACCTTTAATTCTAGCCTATTAGAATTAAATACCCAGCTAGCAGCTAATATTAAAAGTGAAGGGACTTTTTTCTTAACCTTTGATATTTGGACTGCTAGCAACCAGATTTCTTATTAGGGATTATCCTTATTTATATTGATTCAGCTTTTAAATTACATTATAAGCTAATTGGTTAGTATTTTCTATTTCTATATTCTATTTTATATACTAATTAATTAGATATAAGATTTCCTAAGCTTAATGAAAGTCATACTGGAATATATCCTTTTAATGAATTTATTAAATTCTAAAGCCTTATTCTAATATAGATTTTCAGTCTATTCTTAGGTTAGTATTTCTTTTATTTTTTTTATTTAATAAGCTAATATAAATTACAGTATTACTAGGGATAATGCAGCAAATAATAATATATTTATTAAGACCTTTAATATTGCTTATTTAAGTAATCTTAAAGTTACCTTTTTAAATGATATTGGCTGTATTGTATATATAATTAATATTATTGTGCAGACTATTTTAAAGAACTATCTTTGTAATCCTTCTTTAGAACATAGGTTATTAAATTATATTGATATATGAAGAGGATAAAGAAATTGAGCCTGAAGGGCCTTCTTTTAACGGTATATTTATTTCCTATTTCCGATTTCTATTTCTATTTTCTATTTTTATTATTAAAAACTACTAATATTTAATTAGCCCTTAAAGCTGTATAAGACAGACTATAACTATTTTAAAATATACTAAGGAAGCTAAAAAGCTTCTAGAGGAAGGTATTTTAAAATATTAAAAAGAAGACAAATTAGCCTCTAAAAAATCCTCTATTCCTCTTGATATTTATATTCTTTTTTATTAGTATATAAAGAATATATAACTAATTATTATTATTTATAGATAATATAATAAGGTGGAATTCAACCTATTATATACTTAGTTCAGTATTAGAGCTAAAAGATTCTTTATTTTATATTATGAGAAATAACTCTAATACTGAATTTAGAAGGAATGTTTTCTCTAATTCTGATTGGGCAGGAATAGAGCAATTAACAAGGATTTTTAAGGTTTTCTTAAGCCTTCTATTAAATTATAAGGCCAGATTTATATTACTATTTCTAAAGGTTTATTTATTATATATATATTAGATATATAATAAGCTAGAGAAATTAAATAGTGATTTTCTAAATGGTTAGAATTCTAAAGTAAGTTATTTATTCCATTTTTTAATTTAATCCTAATTTTAATTATAGGAAGCCTTTTTTTCTAATTTTTCTATAGCTATATAAAGTGGCTTAGAAAAACTAGAAAATATTTTCCTAGGAAAATAACAGCTTCTAATATTAAAAACCTAAAACCCTTGATTTTAGGAATTATTTTAGACCTTACGTTTAAATTAATTCACTTTAAAAAAGGGGGGGGCTTCATATTTACAAATATCTAATGATGTTATTAGTATTTTTAAAAGTGAATATAATAGGTAAGTTATTTCCTTTTTTATTATATATAATATGAATATTTTATAGGCTTAAAAGGGAAAGGGGAGGCTTAAATACTGATTTATCCTTTGATGAATTAAACGAGGATATTTATAGTGCTGAATCCCCTGAAGCTTCTAATTCAGATTCTGATAAGGAACTCTATATATCTTCTAATGAGACTATATAAGAATATTCTTCTTATCTTAATGAAGAAGTTGTTCCTAGAAAGGTAATTATTTTTCCTTATTAGCTTATTTTTTCCTATTATTTTATTTTTCCTTATTATTTTACTAATACTTTATTAGACTAATATGCTAGATTATTGGAAATCTAATGCAGCTAGATTTCCTATATTACGTACATTAGCTAGGCGTTATTTAGCAATTCCTGCTACTTCTGCTGCTATAGAAGGGGCTTTTTCTATTAGTAATAATATTATTACTAAAAGTAGAAATAAGCTCGATCCTGAGACTATTAAGCAGTTACCTTTTTTAAAGAGC
Organism: Ilyonectria destructans; assembly: GCA_020740775.1. NCBI lineage: Eukaryota > Fungi > Ascomycota > Sordariomycetes > Hypocreales > Nectriaceae > Ilyonectria > Ilyonectria destructans. The sequence continues at coordinate 1,457,006 of JAHEWK010000017.1, forward strand.
TGGAAATTTTCAAGTCTTAGTGATTTAAATAAGGAATTAGAAGATAATAGTGAATAATTTTAGTTTTATTAATATTAGGTTAATTTAATAATATAAATATGTTATCTATTTAATTTCCTTATTTACCTTATTTACTATATTTTCTTACTTTATCTTATTTACTGTAATTCCTTAATTTCCTATTAAAAGTATCTATTCTATTTAAACTTCTTAAATTATTAACTATATTTATAGTCTTATTCCAGATAGATTATGTTATATCTATCTTATCTATGTCTTAATCTCTAACTTCTTCTAGATAGTTCTTTTATAATATATCTTTAGTATTACTACTTAAAGACTCTATATCTCTAGATAAATATTTAAATCCTTATCTTAAACTTGATCTATTTTAATTTTAATAGATTACCGACCCTAAGTAGTATACTACTATCTGGTTTATTATTACTCTTTATTAAGCTACTAAGGCAGCTTATAATATAAACTCTAATTCCTCTATATATTAACTATATCTTATCTTAAACCTATATTAACTCTATCTAAATGACTATTGCTGTCCGGCCTGCTCTGTCTGCTGCCTGTGCTTATAGTCTTCAGGCTATTAGTTATAGTACTAGTTCTTAGTTTTAAGTTTATATCAGTGCTGACTCAGAAATGCCTCGACCGATAGGTAGGGACATCGAGCAGAACACACATACCACAGAGAATAGAGCGAGGAGTTCCCTCGTTGATCCAATTGACTATTGGCTGCGTCGTGGAATAACCAGGCCGCACAACTGTCTCGCCATATATATTTATTTATCATTCCTACTCTTTTTAATTAGTACTAATTATCCAGAGTATTAATTACATTTAGAGTAGGAACTATATAGATTTAGTTAAAATTAAGCTAATTTCTTCTTTTTATTTTTAAGATAAATCTTAACTTAATTTTATATTTTAAATCTCTTTTTTTTTTTAATAATTTAATTTTAACCCAATTTTAATTAGATATTATTTGGTCGTAAACCTTTTTATAAGTTTATCTATATAGCTTTTATTTCTCTTTTTAAGTATAATAGTAAATTTATTAATAAATTATAGGGGAGTTCCTATTTTAAATTTATATTAATATTTAATTAGTATAATTTTATTCTATATTAGAATTATGTATTCTATATAAACTTTAGAGTTATTAATTATATTTATAGTTTTATTTTAAGTAGATTATCTTATATCTATTGTATATCTTTAGATGAATATTTAAGTTTATATTTTAAATTTAATTTAATTTAATCTTAATAAATTATCAATTTTAAGTAGTATATTACTATTCAGTGTATTATTACATTTAATTAAGCTATTAAAGCAGTTTATAATATAAACTTTAATTTCTCTCTATATATTAACTGTATTTTATTTTAAATTTATATTAACTCTACTCAAGAGATTGCTATTCATACTTATAGTTTTTAGGCTATCAAATATAGTTTTAATGTTTAATTTCAAGTTTATATTAGAATTATTTCAATCTTTAATATTTATTTTACTATAGCTATATTCTGCTTTTTAATTTTTAATTTACTTAGGAATTCTTGTATTGTATTTTATTTATTTTTATCTCATAGTATTTTTAATTTTATAGCTATCATAACTGTATTTAATATTTATAAAGTTAAGTTGGCTAAATAATAAGATTATTATAAATTAATTTTTACCTTAAGCTTTAATTTAATTCTTTTAATTTTAACTCTACTATCTGCAGTTGATAATCTTACTATCTGTAGTTAATAATCTTACTGTTTATAAATAATAATTTTAAGATAGAAATATTATTTTAAATAATAAGATATAGAAGAAATATCTTTTATTATTAAGACGCTAACTTTTCTTTTATATTTATCTAATCTTTTTAACTTCTATTATAACTATAATTATCTATTAAATTTTATAAAACTATACTCATATAAGTTTAAGATATCTTAATTATCTCTTATGTTAATATAATATTAAATATTAATATAATACTAAAAGTAAAATAAAGAGAATTAAATACTTAGTATATCTCGAATTTCTTTAAACTATAGGCTTTTTAATCTATTAAAGTTCCCTTTAAATAGAGCCTATTCTCTAAGTATTTAATAAAAGATTATGTTAGCTATCTCTAGCTATAATCTCTTTATTAATAATACTAATAGATTTAATATTTAGAAAAATCAGATTATTTATATTTATCTATTATCTATCTAAATAAAGAAAGCTACTCTATTAATATTAGCTAAGGTTTTTACAATTAAATAGCTAATTTAAAAATAGTAGAAGTTTATTAATACTATTAGCAGAAAGATATTTATAAAAGTTAGTCTTACTAAAGTAATATATGAGAGTCTAAAACTAGATATATATATATTATAAAGTATTTACTTAATAAATACTAACATTGCACTTATTAAATAGAGTTATAGATACTATATTATATAACGTATGTAATAAGTAAGCCGATCAACCAAGTGAGCCGATCACTTTCCCTTAACCATTAAGATAAAAACCAAGATAAAAACATAACAAAGCATCTAATCAATTAAAACTAAGTGCTATACTCTTCCTCGGAAGTCTCAATAACAACTTGACATGTTCTTGCATTATGACCAGTCTTGCCGCACACTCCACAATGCCTTTCCCTCGGTCGCGCTGACCCTCCTTGACCACGACTCACTGATAATTCAGCCACTACCTGCGCATCAATATCTTTCTGATCAATTACACCCCTTCCCTCATCTAGAGTCATCTTCCCTCCATTCCGTAGGCGGGTTCTTTTTGCTCTGCGCCGTTTGCTAAGAGTCTCATTTGCCTGTCGAAGGATCTGATTCTCAGACTTCAATAATGCTATCTGATGCATTATTGCCTTCGTTCCCTTAGAAAATGACTTAAGCGCCTCAACAATAGATGCTGGAGAGCTGCCCTGGTGCCTTCTAATTCGTCTTTCAAGGTATTCAGATTGAGAAGTAGCCTCGAGGACGGTCTTTGGCGTCTTGGGCACCCAAGCGTCAGGGAGGCTGGCCTCCTCCTCGATCGGTGTCGGGGTCCGTAGCTGCACATCAAGCTTTGATATGACACTTTCCGGGTCCAAAGGAACAAGCCCGGCGCCTCGAAACCCCCCCTTGATATTACTTTCCGTCATAGCGGCTTGGTGGGCGGCATAAAAGGCCGGAAGGAAGTCAGTCTTTGAAACGTGGGTTATGGAGCATCTGATCAACTGCTCAATTTCTCGACCGTATGCTTTTTTGAGCGGCCCAAAACACCCGACATCAAGAGGCTGAAGTAGATGAGACGAATGAGGCGGCATACACAGCGTGATAATGTGGTTGTCTTCGCAATATTTCTCAAAGTCAACCGAGTGGTGACTTTCATGCCCATCAAGGATCAGAAGACGATAGCGGCCGGTTGATCGGGCCTTTGTATGCCGATCGAAGTGCTTGAGCCACTCAAGACCTGTCTCGTTATCGGTCCAGCCATTTTGAGTCGTTGCAATAGCCCAATCGCCTGGGAGGTTACTTTCCCGGTACCAGCTGGCGAGGTGATATCGGCCCGCAACCACGATAAACGGCTGGATTGCCCAGCCTTCTGCATTAATCGCCTGAATGACTGTAACCCATTCCCGGTTTCCAGGCTGGACTGATTTCGGGTTTCCACGCCTATCTGCACCTGTGACGACCATTCCGCTTGCGATTATACCCATCATAAAGCCAGTCTCATCAAAGTTGTAGATATCGGCTGGGTTGATACCATATTTCGCGATTATATTCCCCACGAGCCGAAACCAATTGCGAATAATAGTTGGATCTTCGCATTTGGCCCTCTGATAGTCATATTTACGAAAAAAACGCGTCTTGAGCTCTGGTTGTCGCCTGACGAAGTTAGAAGCCCAGCGTTTGCCGACAGGTGACGCGTCGCGGTCAGCAAGCAGTCGGTTGGCCATTTCTTCAACACCACGGAGTCGAGGGGGAAACCCTCGCGAATCTAGGTCGAGAATGAATTGAATAATGATCTGTTCCTCTAGATCAGATAGTCTGCGTGATTTAGGGATAGTATCGCGTCGAGAAAGAATGCCATTATGTCGGGCATGCAGGTTTGTATAAGAGACTTGGTAGATCTTTGCAGCGCGTCGGAGACTGAGTTTTGGGTCATTTTGATAAGCTCGAAGCGCAAGAAGGATATTAGCCTCTTGATTTGATTGTGGCATGTTTTGTGGTTGAGAAATTGATGATTGAATTAATGGAGGAGAGATTGAGGGATTTTTGATCGGCTCACTTGGTTGATCGGCTCACTTATCACATACGTTATATATATATATAACTAATATTAATAGCCCTTATTTCCCGTCTTAGGCGAATTGCAACTATTATAAAATATAATAGTACTGCAAAAGGTCTATTAGAAGAGGGAATAAAGCGAGATAAATTAGAAGGTCTTTTACCTTCGAATTTCCAAAAGAAGCTTATTCCACTAGGTAAGTTATTTCCCTGTATTATAAATTATTTAGTTATATATACTAACTTATATATAGATAGCCCAACCCGCTGGAATTCTACTTATTTTATGGTTAATATCGCTCTTAAGCTTAAAGGGTCTATTGATTATATTAAGAAGAATATCTCTAATATAGAATTTGAGACTATTGCTTTAAGCGAGCTTGATTGGGAAGCTTTAAAGGAGCTTCAAGAGATTTTTGAGGTTTTTATTAAAGCTTCAACTAAGTTACAGGCCCAGCTTTATATAACTGTGCCTAAGGGGCTTTTATATATCTATCAGATATTTAAAAGCCTTATTAGTCTATTAGAGAGGTTTTCTAAGGAAGCTAGAAAGCCTAATAAAGTAAGTTATTTTTCTTTCTTCTTATTTTTATATTTGTTATTAATTTACTAATTTAATAAGGACTTTTATTCTGGTTATTCTAAGGCTGTTTCAAAAGGCCTAGAAAAGCTAGAAAAATATTTCCCTCGCAAGCTTAAAATACAAGACCTTAAGAAATATAAGTAAGTAATTCCTATTTATCTATATAAATGCCTTATTATATACTAATAGAAATAAGGGCTTTTATTTTAGCTACTATTTTAGATCCTCGATTTAAAATGGCCCATTTTAAACCAGGAGGTTTACTTTATCATTATATTAATATTCATATTGATGTACAGGATTTATTTCAGTCTGAATTTAACAGGTAAGTAATTTTTTATTTTTATACCTATTAAAATATATCTCAAAAATAAAAGATATATTTTAAAGGCAAATATAAAAGATAATTAAATTACTTACCTATTTTATATACTAATTATATAAATAGTCTTAAGACTGAAAAAAGAGGGCTATTATGAGCCTAGTATAGGTCAGTCTACAGATGAGTTAAATATAGATATATATAGCTATAGAAATCAGCAAGAAGAAGAAGATTCTAATTCTGATGCCGAGCTATATATATCTTATTTAGATCAGTCTGAGGAATATGACTTATATTTAAATGAGGTCCGGGCTGGGGGAAAAGTAAGTTATATATCTCTTTTTTATTTATCTATTTACTAATTTATTATAGATTAGCCCTCTTGATTGGTGGAATTCTAATAGCTCTAGATTTCCTATTTTAAGTATTTTAGCTAGATGTTATTTAGCTATTCCAGCTACTTCTGCTGCAATTGAAAGGGTATTTTCTATTTCTGGTAATATAATTACTAGAAATAGAAATAGGATTTCATCTAAGGTAGTTAAGCAGCTTATTTTATTAAAGAGCTGGGAAATTTGGGATTTAGATACTTTAGAGGAGGAATTAAAAGAGGAAAGCTGGGAGGAAATAGGCCTAAAGAGAAGGAAGCTAGTATTATTGAAATTGAGGAAGAAGAGGAAGAGGAAGAGGAGGAGGAAGAGGAAGAGATAGAAGAAGAGGATTTTATCTAGCTTATTTCCTATATTATTTATTAGTTTATTTTATTTTATTAGCCTTATTTTATTCTATTTTATTTATTATACCTTATAAGGCTTTTCTTAATTATATATCTATTTTCTTCTTATATTATTTAATTATATAAGTTAACTTATTACTTATCTCTTATTTAAATACTTAAGAATAACTTATTTAAAAAAAATTAAATATTACTTATAATATATTATATATATCTTAAATAAAGTATATATAATAGAAGGGATTATAAATAGTCTAGTATATAGCTTTTATTTTCTATTTACCTATTTAATTTTTTAATTTTTTAAGTTATTTAATTTTATAAGCTAAGTTATTATATATAAATTATCTCTTATATATAATATAATTCTTTTTAATAATATTAAGATATATCTAGAGTTATAAAATTAATTAGTGTATATTAACTTCCTTTAGTATTTAGTTAGTATTTATATTAAAACTTTAGTATATAGTATTTTAAAATACTAAAATACTATAATTAAATAACTGTAATTAGTTAAAGATCTATTTATTTTTAAAGCTGATTTTAACTAATAATAACTAATCTTTATATTATAACTTACAAATTAATAACTTAATTATCCTTTTATATTAAAAGATATATATCTTTATATAGAAAGTAGATATTTCTAAATAGATTCAGATTTTTTAAAGTCTTATAAATATATACTAATAAAGAATATATATATAAACTTTATATAGCATAATTAATTAGAAATAGAAAGATATAGCGAATATAAAACTAAAACTAATTTAATTTAGTTTTCCTTTTGTATTAATTAATAACTTAATAATATTTATATATTAAAAAGTATATTTCTGTATAAGGAAAATTGATATTTAAAAATAAGTTAAGGTTTTATAAAGTCTTATAAGAATATAAAAATAGAAAGGCTATATCAAAATTTTACATAGCTTAATTAATTAAAAATAGAAAAATAAAGCTAATTTAAAACTAAAGTTATTCTAATTTAGTTTTATTCTTACTTTATTCTATATTTTATTCTTCTTACTTTCTTTAAATTATTAAAGCTTTTATTTACTAATTTTAATATTAATATTAATTTACTATCAAAATACTAATTAATTTTATAACTCGAGATATATCTCTTTTAAATACTATTGTAATTATTACTATTATATTAATTAATTAGCTGGATTTATCAGTCTGATTAATTAGTCAGACTAATTAGTCTTTAGTCTGACTAAGGTTTTAGTTATTAAATTTAGTCTTAGTCTTAGTCACCTTACTGACTAGACTAAGCTGACTATAGTCACTAGAGTGACTAAGACTAAGTGACTAAAGTCAGCAAGGTAGCTTGACTAAGACTAATTAGTCTTAGTTACCCCTTGACTAAGACTATAGTCGACTAAATCACAACCCTGGTACTACCTTATACTAATACTAATACTAATTCTTTTAGTATATACTAACTAAATACTAAAATAAAATTAGTTAGTACTAAGCTATACTAATACTAAAAAAAATAGTATTTAGTTAGTATTTAAAATACTAACTAATTTCGCGACCCTGTACTTAAGGTCTTCTATATAGTAAAGTTTAAAGATTTCTTTTATAAGATATAAATAATCTTTGTTATATTTATTCAGTTTATAGTAATTATAGAAAACTATTTTTATTATATTCTATAGAATAATAATCTTTTTATTTTTATAATTAAGAGGCTAATTTTTAGCTTTAAATTATATATTTGATCCTTAAAGTTTATTAGAGGATTTTAAATTATCTACAGATATTTCTAAAATAGTTATTTTAAGTATATTCATTTAATATATCTTTATTATAGATATCTATTAGTAGTAAAACTAAGAATCTATTTATTAGATTATAGCTTACTATTATTAAAGTTGGATTATTAGTTAATAGTATTAGCTCTACTATTTTCAGTTTTTTTAATATAGATAATAATATAGTTAAATTTAAAGACATACTTACTATATTGAAGTTGTTATATATTAAGCTACTATATAGTTATAAAGTTAAGATATTTTTATAGTTGATATAAGTTTTAACTTTATATTTACTTCCAAAGAGATAATATTAAAATTTCTTAAAGATATTAATAATAGTTAGTTTATTAGTGGAAAATACACTTAATATAAATAGAGCCAGCAATAAAAAGAGTCTAAATTACTCTATACCTCCAGCTAAAAGAAGAGCCTTTAGCTAGAACCAGCTAAAGAATTAGCTTAATTAAAAATAAGAAGTACTTAATTAAGTACTTAAGAATATAATAGAATAAAAGAAATATTGAGGAAATAATAAGAGCTATTATAACAGTTTATCTAGAGGTATAATATAAAACTAACTGAATTTTTAAAGATAAAATTTTAAAAAGAGAAAAAGTATATCCTTCTAATAACTTTCAAAGATATGGTTTTTTAAGTAGTAGCTAGTATCTTAGGCTAGTCTTACTGTTATTAAACTTCAGTATATTTTTTAATACTATTATGAACCTCTCCTACAGCTTAATATTTATCTCTAAGTATCTTAAAGTTATATAAGTAACTTACTAAATTAAATATAGAAAAATAGAAATATATAACTCTTAAGTAATAAATTAAATTAACCCCTATACTATACCTCTTCTTATAGATTCTATTACTATTTTTAACTATCAGAGTCTATATATCTACCTATAACTTCTTCTTTTACTTTATGTTTAATCTATTAGATTTACAGTTAGACCTCTACTTAAGGCTTCTAACTGCTATCCAGCTGTATTCTTATTATTCTCTATCATGGACTGCTAATTATTCTATCTAAATAGATTAAATAAGCAGAAAAACTAGTCTAAAGAGTCTACGGACAGCAATAAGAATAACTAGCTATTATATTAAGCTAATTAGCCTATTAGATATATTAGTAGCCTAGATATTAGTCTCCTTAAGGTATCTAGTTATTATATTCAGAACTATTAGAAGAGTTAAATTTTTAGTAGTAAATCTAATCCTTCTTTTCTTTTTAATACTATACTAAATTACTCTAAAGGCTTTCTATTTAGCTTTTTTTTTTTTTTTTTAGCTAGAAGCTGCCTTTTAAGTTTTAGGTATACTAGTAATAATAGAGATAGGGTTAAGAATAGGCTGAGGCTTTATAATAGCTACTTTAGCTGCTTTATCTACCTGTATATTCTTATAGACAGCCAGCTGCTACTAAAACTTATTATCTAGCGTATATATTATCTTACTAAAGAATAGAGTAGTATCTCTAGAGGCTAAGTAGGGCAGTTACATACTTATATTAACTAAGCTATTAGGCTGAGAAGATAATGAGGCAGTTAATAGTATTAAATTAGATTTTAAAAAGCCAGTAGGAAAAAAAAGACTCTTAGGTATACTTAAAGATAGAACTTAATATAGAGGCAGTAAAAAAGGCCTACTTTCTAATATTTATTCAGTAGAATTTTAATCTAACTATTTAGCTATCCTTAGTAAATTACTCTAAGAGTTTAGTAATATAAACCTTAGTTATAAAATAAAGATAGTTACTTTAGTCTTATTAGTCTTTATTATATTAAGTAGGTTAGTTAGATTTAGTAGCTTTAAGTTAGAAGACTTAAATAAGCTTATAATTAAGATAACTATGATAGATAAAATATACTTGGCAGGTTTATCTATAGCTTTAAATATAAAGCCAGTAGTATCTATAAACTTTTCCTACTTAATATATATTTTAATTAGATATTTTACTAAAGATATAAAAATAGCTATTAGTTAAATTATTTTATAAGATATAACTTAATGGATATCTATTAGAGAGAGTCTAACTTTTAGTATTTAATTTTTAGTATAGAAGCTAGAATTATTATATTTAGCCTACCTAAGAGATATAAAGCTACTACACTAAATATATAATTTATTAATAGATAGATAGAGTACTTCAGTCTAGAGTAAGTAGATATTATCTAATTGCCTGCTAATTTATATTTTAATACTAGAAGTATTATATATTTAATCTTTAATATTAATTTTATTTAAAATCATAGCCTTAAGAATACTAACTACCTCTTATAATAAGGAAGTTATATAGGCCTTATTATTTATAGATTTAATAGAGTATAGAATCCAGTTATATTACCTTATAATCTCTTTAATATTATTTTATAGTAGAAATATTAAACTTAAAATTAGTTAAAAATAAAAATAATTTAGTAGTTTCTATAATAGATAAAACTAATGATAATATACTTGTTAAATATAGCAGCTTAAAATTCTTTATAGCTAGTATACTCTATTATAGTCTTATAAATAATATATTTAGCTCTTTTAGCTACAAACATATTTAATCTATTTAGATTATAAACTAAATTATTAAATACCTTTAGATTCTTAATAGAAAGATAGTCTTTTAGGGTTATTACTATATCTCTTATACTATAGATAAATATTATCAGTAGAGAAATAAAATTAAAGTTACTAATCTAGCCCTTACTATAAAGTCTATAGAGTAGCCTCTAGAGGTTTTAATAATAGTTACTTTATATTTATCTATTAACTTAGTTATTTTTTCTCTCTAAGAATAAATTCTAAGGCTTAATAGTCTTCTAGAAATTATAATAGTTAATTTTATCTTTAAATAGTAGGTATATAGATTATTTATTATCTCATTATAACTAGTTAATATAAAGCTAAAAGAAAAAAGATTATTAAGTAAGAGTATTAACTAGATCTTATTAAATAATATATTTAGCTTTAATAGTAGAAGGAAGGCTTAAAGACTATCTTCTTAAGTAATCTTAAAAGTATAGTATTTAATATAGTTATAGATAAAGAACTTATACTCTTTTAGACTATTGAGCTTATCTACTATCTTATTTATATTAGTATTATTAAGAGTAAATAGATTTTGCTAATATGCTATAATAGTATAGCTAAAAATAAAGTAATTTACAGCTAGATAATATAGAGTATAGTATAGCTGCTAAAATAGAAAGAGAAGAATATCTTACTTATTAAAAAGTTTTAAAAAGAAGTTAGATAGCTTTTTAACTAAAACTTTAATTACTAGCTAGATATTATAATTAATAGATTAATTAAATAAATAGAAAGATATCTATTAACTTAAAAGTTAAATATTAATAAAATAAGATATTATAGCTAGACTATTCTCTAGAGGGTTATAGATAGACTGATAATAAAAGTTCTTTTAGAGTAAGTAGGTAAATAAATAGAAGGTGCTAAAAGGATATAACTATACGATATAAGAGCAGGAAGATAGAGGTTTAATAGGGAAAAAAAGGCTTATATAAAAATAAAAATAAATCTTTTTAGTAAAGGTATAATAATATAGCTAGAAAATATATTTTACTGTAATTCAACTTAAATTTCTAAGTATTTCTTTATTTGCTAAACGATGTTTTATAATACCAGCTATTTAATCTTAAAAATAAAATTAGCTAGTAATCTTACTACTATTTTAAGTGGTTTCTTTTTATAAAAATTATAAGAAGAACTCTACTTATAACTATTATTTTTAAAGCTACAGTCTGCTTTTTATAACTATAAGTATTAACTTCTGAATATAGCTAGATTATAGTATATATTCTATTATTAATTTATATTTAATATTTTATATAAATTTCTTTTTTTTAGCTTTACTTAATATTATTAAATAGATCAAAACTATATAGTAGTTTGAGATAATAGAAATAAATAGTTACTACTATATTTGGTATTAAAAGAAATAGTGGCTAAATAATAATATTTAAATTTATTATATTTTTATTATGTATATTATAGTTGCTAAAATCTAAATTTAAATTTCAAGCTTTTTTTTTCTATCTACTAAAATCCTATCTAACGTTTTCACCCTACAGCTATTCTAACCTTTATATCTAAGAGTTATAAATCCTACAACCCAATCTATAACTAGAACACCCTAAGATCCCTAATACCTATATTAACCCTTATCCAAATCCGCCCTCTAGCCAGCGCCCTAGCTGGCTATTATCCGCACCACCTCTATACAGCACAAGAGCTCATCGAACCAGGGGTTAAACGCCTTTCCGCCAATAGTATCAACAAACTCCTGCTTCTGAATTAGCTATTTGGTTTTAAAAGCTTCAGCTAATATTAATAGAGCAGCCTAGTATAATCTTCTATTAAATACTTAAAGAATAATCTCTATTTAAAAATAATTCTAATAGACTGAAAGGTCCAGGGTTGGCATTCGTAACTAATTCGTTAATTACTCCTCTGAATATTAACGAATAAAAATTCGTTAGTTTATAATTAGTTTTTCGTTACTATTAACGAATAGAAATTCGTTAATTTATATTCTAACTATTAACGAAAATATTAACGAAAACTAATTAGTTACTATTAACTAATTATTAAATAGATATATAAAATAGAATAAATATATAAAGTAGATATATAAAATGGATATATAAATTGCATATTTACTTTTAAATCTATTTTTAAATTATTTGATTTTAAAGCAATTAATTTCAAAGCAATAGATTTCCCTTATATATAATATCAGTATGATAGTATATCCTACTATTTAAAAATTAAAACTATCAATTCAATCAATTAATTCAATCAATGTACTATCCTATTTTTAAATACCCCAATTACACTATTTTCTTCATTTTTATTCAAAATGGCTTCTTCTAGCTATAATGAAAGCCTTAATGAATCTCAAGACCCTCTTCAAGAAGAATATCATTCTGAATTTGAAAATGATACTCAGCCTTTTAATAGGGAAACTTCTTCTATTTTAGAAGAATCTTCTTCTAATTTACCTTCCAATCCTATTAAATCCCCTTATAATAGGATTGAATATGATCTAGACCCTCTAAATAAAACAAAAGTCTATATTTTTAAAGAGGGTCTTTTTATACGGGAATTGCTACCTATTAATCCTGCTATTGATATACGAGAATTAATAGCTTGTACAAGGTATATTTATTTTTCTATTTTCTATTTTCTATTTCTATTTAACTTTAAAAATACGAATATTTAAATCAGCTGCAACTATCAGAATATTGATAATATAAAAGGATTTAAATCATCCAATTACGCCCGCCACTATCAATATAAGCATCCTAAAGTTGCTTATAATAAGAAAGCTGAAAAGACTAAGAAAAGAAGTTAGTTATTTTTACTGTTTTTCTTTATTACTCTATTTACCAATATTCCTTAGAAAGCAATTTAAGCCTAAAAAGCCCCGAACCTTTTACCTTTAATCTAGCTAATTCTTTTTCTTTTACTGAAGAAGAGGCTTTAAATAAGATTTTTTATTTTCTTATTGAAAATAACCTCTCTTTTAGAGTTATTAACTCTTTATCTTTTCAGAACTTATTATCTTTTTATAATAGGATGGTATTATTAATTTTCTATTTACTTATATATAGTGTACTAATTATTTACTAGATCTGGGCCAATTATTAATAGACATAAAATTAAAGAGATCTCAAATAGGACCTTTAATTCTAGTCTATTAGAATTAAATAACCAGCTAGTAGCTAATATTAAAAGTCAAGGGACTTTTTTCTTAACTTTTGATATTTGGACTGCTAGTAACCAGGTCTCTTATTTAGGGATAATACTTATTTATAATCTCTATATCTTATTATATCTCTATATCTTATTTCATTTAATAATAACTAACTATATATAGGATTTTCAAATCTTAATGAAAGTCATACTGGATTATATCTATTTAATAAGTTTATAAAAGTTCTAAAGCCTTGATCTAGTATAGATTTTCAGTCTATTCTTAGGTTCGTATTTATTATTTCCCTTTGTAATTCAAATAAGCTAATATAAAATTATGGTATTACTAGGGACAATACAGCAAATATTAATACATTTATTAAGACTTTTGAAAATGCTTATTTAAGCAATTTCAAAGTTTCCTTTTTAAATGATATTCGCTGTATTGCACATATAATTAATATTATTGTGCAGACTATTTTAAAGAATTACCTTTCTAATCCTTCTTTAGAAAATAGGTTATTAAATTATACTAATGTATCTTTTAATAATGCTATTGAAGAGGATGAAGAAATTGAGCCTGAAGAGCCTTCTTTTAATAGTATGTTATTTTCTATTTTTCTATTTTTCTATTTTTCTATTTTTCTATTTTTCTATTTTCTATTTTTCTATTTTTCTATTTTTCTATTTTTCTATTTTTCTATTTTTCTATTTTTCTATTTTTCTATTTTTCTATTTTCTATTTTTCTATTTTTCTATTTTTCTATTTTTCTATTTTCTATTTCTATGTCTTATTTCTATTTAAGTATAAAAAGACCAACTATTATAGCTCTTATACGCCGTATGAGACGGATTATAACTATAATAAAATATACTCAGGAAGCTAAAAAGCTTCTAGAAGAGAGTATTTTAAAGTATCAAAAGGAGGGCAAATTAACCTCTAAAAAATCCTCTATTCCTCTTGGTAATTATCATTCTTATAATCTTATAGAAAATATAACTAACCTTATTTTAGATAATGCAACAAGGTGGAATTCAAAGTATTACATGCTCAGTTCAGTATTAGAGCTAAAAGACCCGCTATTCTATATTACGAGGAATACCTCAAATAACGAATTTAAAAGGATTTTTCTCTCTAAGTCTGATGGGGTAGAAATAGTGCAATTAAAAGAGATTTTTAAGACTTTTCTTAAGCCTTCTATTAAATTACAAGGCCGGGTTTATACTACTATTTCTGAGGGTTTATTATATATATATCATATACATAATAAACTGGAAGGATTAAATAGTGATTTTCTTCTAAGAAATAGCCGGACCTCTGAGGTAAGTTTTATATTCTTTATTTACTTTTTATTATAATGTTAACTATTTATAGGGAAACCTTTTCTCTGATTTTTCTACAGCTATACAAGCTGGCTTAGAAAAATTAGAAAAATACTTTCCTAGACAAATAATAGCTTCTAATATTAAGAAGTTAAAACCCTTTCTTTTAGGTATTATTTTAGACCCTAGGTTTAAAATAATACACTTTAAGAAGGGGGCTTATTATTTTACTATTTACGAATATCTGATGATACTATTAGTATATTTAAAAGTGAATATAATAAGTTATTTTTTTTCTTAGCCTTTTATAATACTGATTTTAAATAGACTTAAAAGAGAGAGAGGAGGCTTAAATACTGATTCTAATTTATCCTTTGATGAATTGAATGAGGACATTTATAGCGCAGAATCTCCTGAGGCCTCTCAATCAGATTCTGATAAGGAATTCCATATATATTCTAATGAGACTATAGAGGAATATTCTTATACTAATGAGGAAGTTGTTCCTAGAAAGGCAATTATTTTCTCTATTAATCTACCTTTTCCTGACTTTACTAATACTTTAATAGACCAATATACTAGACTATTGGAAATCTAATTCAGCTAGATTTCTTATTCTACGTATATTGGCTAGGTGTTATTTAGCAATTTCTGCTACTTCTGCTGCTATAGAAGAGTCTTTTTCTATTAGTAATAATATTATTACTAAGACTAGAAATAAGCTAGATCTTGAGACTATTAAGTAGTTACTTTTATTAAAAAGCTCGAGATTTTTAAATCTTAGTAATTTAAATAAGGAAATTGAAGATAATAGTAATTAATTTTACTTTTATCAGTATTGAGTTATTTCTTATATATTTAGTTTACGTAATATGTCTTAGTTTTTCTTATTTACTATATATATATTATTCACTAAATTGTCTTATTTACTATGCTTATTTTATTTATTAAATTACTTTATTCACTATATTTACTTTATTTACTAAACTAAGCTTATTTATCTCATTTACTTTATTCACCTAATTTATAAAATGAACATAAATAGCCTAAATATTGTATATAGCTTATACTTATAAATTATAATAAATAACTCTAGTAACGAATTCGTTACTAGAGATATTAATAGATTAACTATTAACGAATTAGTTTTAGTCTTAGTAACAAAGGCTAGAAAATTACTAACTATTCGTTATTACTAAAAAACCTTTCGTTACTAAGACTAAAACTAATTCGTTATTCGTTAATAGAAATCACTGACTAAAGCTAATTAGTTAGTAGTTAATTAACGATTAACTACTAACGAATTTACCAACCCTGAGTATTAGTAATAGTATTAAGGAAAATATTAAAAAGTGATAAAAAATAGGCTAAATATTAACATCTAAAGTAAAGTCTAATAACTAGCTAACCTCTCCATACTAAATACTTAAACTAATAATAATAATAAACCCTACTACTACCAAATATAGCTGCAACTAGCAGAAATACTTTAAAATAAATAGAAACTAATATACTAAGTCTCAAGCTACTATAGTAATAAAAAGAATACCTCAAACTAAAACTTTAAGGAGGGGGGAATAATTATAAGAGTTAGAATATTAGGGGATATTGCTTTATTCTAGAGTAAGATTAACGTATGTGATAAGTGAGCCGATCAACCAAGTGAGCCGATCAAAAATCCCTCAATCTCTCCTCCATTAATTCAATCATCAATTTCTCAACCACAAAACATGCCACAATCAAATCAAGAGGCTAATATCCTTCTTGCGCTTCGAGCTTATCAAAATGACCCAAAACTCAGTCTCCGACGCGCTGCAAAGATCTACCAAGTCTCTTATACAAACCTGCATGCCCGACATAATGGCATTCTTTCTCGACGCGATACTATCCCTAAATCACGCAGACTATCTGATCTAGAGGAACAGATCATTATTCAATTCATTCTCGACCTAGATTCGCGAGGGTTTCCCCCTCGACTCCGTGGTGTTGAAGAAATGGCCAACCGACTGCTTGCTGACCGCGACGCGTCACCTGTCGGCAAACGCTGGGCTTCTAACTTCGTCAGGCGACAACCAGAGCTCAAGACGCGTTTTTTTCGTAAATATGACTATCAGAGGGCCAAATGCGAAGATCCAACTATTATTCGCAATTGGTTTCGGCTCGTGGGGAATATAATCGCGAAATATGGTATCAACCCAGCCGATATCTACAACTTTGATGAGACTGGCTTTATGATGGGTATAATCGCAAGCGGAATGGTCGTCACAGGTGCAGATAGGCGTGGAAACCCGAAATCAGTCCAGCCTGGAAACCGGGAATGGGTTACAGTCATTCAGGCGATTAATGCAGAAGGCTGGGCAATCCAGCCGTTTATCGTGGTTGCGGGCCGATATCACCTCGCCAGCTGGTACCGGGAAAGTAACCTCCCAGGCGATTGGGCTATTGCAACGACTCAAAATGGCTGGACCGATAACGAGACAGGTCTTGAGTGGCTCAAGCACTTCGATCGGCATACAAAGGCCCGATCAACCGGCCGCTATCGTCTTCTGATCCTTGATGGGCATGAAAGTCACCACTCGGTTGACTTTGAGAAATATTGCGAAGACAACCACATTATCACGCTGTGTATGCCGCCTCATTCGTCTCATCTACTTCAGCCTCTTGATGTCGGGTGTTTTGGGCCGCTCAAAAAAGCATACGGTCGAGAAATTGAGCAGTTGATCAGATGCTCCATAACCCACGTTTCAAAGACTGACTTCCTTCCGGCCTTTTATGCCGCCCACCAAGCCGCTATGACGGAAAGTAATATCAAGGGGGGGTTTCGAGGCGCCGGGCTTGTTCCTTTGGACCCGGAAAGTGTCATATCAAAGCTTGATGTGCAGCTACGGACCCCGACACCGATCGAGGAGGAGGCCAGCCTCCCTGACGCTTGGGTGCCCAAGACGCCAAAGACCGTCCTCGAGGCTACTTCTCAATCTGAATACCTTGAAAGACGAATTAGAAGGCACCAGGGCAGCTCTCCAGCATCTATTGTTGAGGCGCTTAAGTCATTTTCTAAGGGAACGAAGGCAATAATGCATCAGATAGCATTATTGAAGTCTGAGAATCAGATCCTTCGACAGGCAAATGAGACTCTTAGCAAACGGCGCAGAGCAAAAAGAACCCGCCTACGGAATGGAGGGAAGATGACTCTAGATGAGGGAAGGGGTGTAATTGATCAGAAAGATATTGATGCGCAGGTAGTGGCTGAATTATCAGTGAGTCGTGGTCAAGGAGGGTCAGCGCGACCGAGGGAAAGGCATTGTGGAGTGTGCGGCAAGACTGGTCATAATGCAAGAACATGTCAAGTTGTTATTGAGACTTCCGAGGAAGAGTATAGCACTTAGTTTTAATTGATTAGATGCTTTGTTATGTTTTTATCTTGGTTTTTATCTTAATGGTTAAGGGAAAGTGATCGGCTCACTTGGTTGATCGGCTTACTTATTACATACGTTATATTATAAGGAAAAACTTACTATTAAAACTCGGCTGTAAAAACTCTTCTTGATTTAAATTATCTCCTTTAGATATAGAATCCTGATAGGTAGATAAAATAGAGCTAGAAAAATCAGAAGATAGATATTCCCTTAAAATATCCTGTACAACTAGGTTAAGAATATGACTAATACATCGAATATCATTATTAAATTCCTTTCTATAGCTTTTTTTATATATAGCTTTAAAAGAATTTAAAAACCGATTATTATTCGATGCATTATGTCTAGTTATACTATATATTAATTAGTATTATATTAAGTATATAAGAAGCAAGAAGGAAATACTTACCTGAGGATATTTTTTAAATGTATACTAGGGTAAGATTCTAAAGCAGCTAAAAATTGCTTATAGATATATTGCCCAGTATGACTTTCATCAAGCTCATTAAAGCCTATAAGATAAATTAGTCATATAAAATATAATATAGTAAGGAAAAAAAAGGAAATACCTATAAGCTTATATTCTAGCTTAAAATCAGGAGAAATATAAGCTAGAATAATACCTAAAAAGGCAGCCTGACTATTAGAAGTCCAAATATCAAAAGTTAGGGAAAAAGTCCCTAAGCTTTTAATATTTTCAGCTAGGTTATTATTTAGCTTAATTAAGCTTGCTTTAAAATTATCTTCTAAAGAGACCTTAATATTCCACCTATTTATAATAGGGGTATTCCTAAGATTATTAGCTATAATACCTTTATTGAAATTAGGAAAAGGAGAAATATACTTATTATAATAAGATAGAAGCCTTTTAAAAGATTCGCTATTTAAAACTCGAAAAGAGAGGTTATTTTCAATAAGAAAATGTAAGACCCGATTTATACTGCCTTTTTCAGTAAAATCAGGCTCTATAACCTCATGTCTTTTTTTCTCTAATATTTAAATTAAAGAAATCTTGCTTAGACCTAGGGCTAGAGAGATTATCAATTTCTATTAATATAGGTTAATAATAAAGTTATAAAATAGAATATAGAATAGACTATTTAACTTACTTCTTTTGAGTGTTTTTTCGGTTTTTTCACTCCAAGCTATACCCTTATGAATAGTTCGATAGTGGCGTGTAAAATTAGAGGCTTGGAAGCCTTTAACAGTAGCCTGCTTAGACCAATTGCAACTATTAAAATATTAGAAAGAATACCCTTTTGATATACTATAATAAGGTAAAAAGAATATATAGAAAATACTTACCTAGTGCAACTAACTAGCATTTGCCTCTTCTTAGTCAGGTCTATAGGCAAAAGAGACTGTGTAAATAGCTTATTTGCAAATATATAGATTTTTGACTTAGAAGGGGGATCTAGTTGAAAATTAATAAATTAAAACTTAAATATCTTAGCTTATAGGTATTATAAAATTAAGAAT
Organism: Ilyonectria destructans; assembly: GCA_020740775.1. Classification (NCBI taxonomy): domain Eukaryota; kingdom Fungi; phylum Ascomycota; class Sordariomycetes; order Hypocreales; family Nectriaceae; genus Ilyonectria; species Ilyonectria destructans. Next base: position 1,476,641 of record JAHEWK010000017.1, read on the forward strand.
AGACTAATTTTAAATACTACATGTTATATGCTATTGAGCCGTTATAAGCCTAAGTGCTGACTAATTTTATTAAGCTTAATAAATAGAATTCGTTAATTTTTCGTTAATTTTTCACAGGAAAATTAACGAACTCGTAACTAATTGCTTATATAAGCTTCTATACTACGGATAAAATTAAGTGGGGCCTATGTTATAGTATATAAACTATTTATCTATTGTAGTTCTATCTTTAATCATTTTTAACTACTATAGTTAATAAGATATTAAATCTTTAATAATTACGAATTACTGAATAATCCTGATATCTTTCGTTAACGAATTAACGAATTTACCAACCCTGTATATTACTAAAATCTTATATGATAAAATGTATATAGAGTAAATATATATTAAGATATTCAGAATATTATATGAAACTCTTTTTATTACTCTCTATATATTTTATCTTAGCTAGTTATATCTAAAATGGTAAAAAAGAGTGAAGTAAATATAAATATTTATAAGATATAAATTAAAATAAAATAATCTAATAAGTCTTAAATTAACTTAATAATTTTATATAGATATAGTTCTTATTTTTTTTAATTAAATAGTCTAATTATTTAGTCTGACTATTTAGTCTGACTAATTAATCTTTAGTCACTCTTAGTCTCGTTACTCTAGTGACTATAGTCACCTCAGTCATATAAAATCACTGACTATAGTCACTTTAGTCAGATTAAAACCCTCACTAAGACTAAGCTTAGTCAAAATTTAAAGTGACTAAGACTAAGGACTTTAGTCTTAGTCACTGACTAAATCAGAACCCTGGGTAGTACTAACTAAATACTAATTAGTTAGTATTTTAGTATTAAATTAGTATTACAATCTATAATTAAGTATTTTATTATATTAATTATCTTAAGATATAATGTTAAAAATTAAAAGTCTTTAGAAGGTATATTATTAAATCTATTATATTAATATATAATATTAATAATTAGAAGCTTCTAGAATATGGATTATTAATTCTATTATAATAATAGGATATAATATTAATAATTCGAAGCTTCTAGAAGGTAAATTATTAACTTTATTAATACAGAATATAATATTAGTAATTAGATTCTTCTAGAAGATAGATTATTAATTCTATTATAATAGAATATAATATTAGTAGTTAGAAGCTTCTAGGAGGTACTAAATTATTAATTTATTACTTTAGGATATAATATTAGTAATTAGAATCTTCTAGAATTTAAATTCTTATTAATTAATTAATTTTATAAACTATAAATATATCTTCAATTTCTCTTCAATCTAAGTCTTTATTCTTTAATCTTTTATACTATTCTATTTTTTTATTAAGCTTATAGTTATAAGCTATTGTTCTTTAAAATGGATTCAAACGATGATTTTAATTCTTATTCTGAGCCTGAAGCTGATACTAATGCTTTTTCTGAGAAGCTAGTTTTAAGCTCCCTCTGAAGAAGATAGTATTGCCCAATCAAGCTTAGACTTTAAAATAGGGTGTTTATCCTCCCAAGCTATTACAGAAGATATAAATTCTAAAGTTTATATCTTTAAATATAACTTATTTAAAAAGACGATTTTACCTTTAAAAGAAGGTAAAGAGGAAGAAATGGAAATTAGATGCACTATATAAGTCTTTTATTTTCTTAATTTATTTTCTTAATTTATTTTCTTATATATACTAATATTTAAATAGGTGTAATTATAAGAAAATTGAGAAAGTTAGAGGATTTCAATCTTCTAATTTTCAAAAACACTATAAAGCTAAGCGTCCTGAAATTGCTTATAATAAGCAATCTGAATCTACTGGAAAAAAGAAGTAAGTTATTTTCAATATATTTAAATTAAATTAATCTGAATACTAACTTATAATCTAGAAATAAATTTCATAAAGCCTAATAGTCCTTTTGACCTAAATATTAGGAATAAAAGGTCTAGGAACAATCTGTTTGATTTATCTAATAGCTTTAAAGAGGAAGAAGCTTTAAAGAAGATTCTTTATTTTCTTATAGAAAATAATCTATCTTTTAATATCTTAAATTCTAGTAGCTTTTAAGATCTTTTAACCTATTATAATAAGTAAGTTATTTTAGCTATTTATATACTAATATATACTAATAATATTTTAGGGCTAGTCCTATTATTAATAGGGATAAAATTAAAGGTATCTTATTAGATACCTTTAATAATAGCTTATTACAATTAAATAAGCAACTAGAAAGAGAATATATCAACCTTTAGGACTTTTTCCCTTACATTTGATATATGGACTTCAAGTACACAAATAGCCTATTTAGGTATTATCCTTATTTTTATAGATGAGGATCTTAACCATATTTATAAGCTTATAGGTTTATTAATATATTAATAATCCCTATTTAAAAGTTAGCTAATTATAAAATTTTAACTAACTTTTAAATAAGCTTTAATCAGCTTATTGAAAGCCATACTGGGCTTTATATTATATATAAGGAATTTAAAAATAGCTTAATTCCTTATCCTTTAATTCAAGATGATACTATTTTTAGGTAAGCTATTTATTTATATAAATAAGCTAATTAATTTACTAATAAACTATAATAGTATTACTAGAGATAATGCAGCAAATAATAATACATTTATTTCTTTATTTAAAGATAATTTATCTTTAAATCAGGAAATAAATGATATTCGCTGTATAGCTCATATAATTAACCTTCTTTTAGCTATTATAACCCGAATTCGAAGAATAGCTATTTTAACTAAATATACAACTGAAGTTAAACAGCTATTAGAAGAAGGAATAGCTAAATTTAAAAGGGAAAATAAGCCTTTTACAAATAAGAAGCTAATTCCTTTAGGTAAGAATATTATTCTTATTAAGATTAATAAATTAAAAGCTAATTATAATTATAGATAATTCTACTAGATGGAATTCAACATTTAGAATGCTTGAATCTAGTATTAAATTAAAAGACCCCTTATATTATATTTATAAAAATACTAATAATAAGGAATATAAAGAAGTTAGTTTATTTAATCTTTTATTATATATATTATAACTAATAGCTATTTTTAGGTCTTTTTATCTGATCTTGAATGGGCTTTTTTAATATAAATTAAAGCTTTATTTGAGGTTTTTGTTAAGCCTTCAATAAGATTACAAGGACAATTTTATACTACTATGCCTGAAGGCCTATTATATATTTATCAAATTTATAATAAGCTAAATGTATTATATAAGGCTTTTATTACTAATAGTAATAAAAAGCATCGATTAGTCAGTATTAAATACTATTTATTAAATTAGATTACTAACTTATTATTTAGGCTTCCTTTTATTTATACCTTTCAAAAGCTATAGAAGCTGGTATAGATAAGCTAGAAAAATACTTTCCTAAAAAGCTAACTAATAGAAATATAACTAGCTTTAAGCCTTATCTTTATAGTATTATTTTGGACCGTAGGTTTAAATTAATGCATTTTGAAGATAAAGGTTTATTAGCCTTTTATCCTTCTATTAGTCAAGATATTACAAGTCTTTTTAAATTAGACTGTCAGAAGTAAGTTAAAAAATATCTTTTAGTATTATAAGCTAATTACTAATTATTTAATAGAATGAAGATTGAAAGAGGAGATTTTCAGCACTCAATTAGACCTAATATATCCTTTGATGAATTAGGTCAAGATAACCAATTAGAAGCTGAATCTTCTAATGAAGGGTCAGATAATGAATTTTATATAAGTAATATTCCTAAAGAAGAGGAATATCTTACTTATATAAATGAAGCAGTCTTACCTAAAAAGGTTAGTATATTCTATTATTTACCTTATATCTAATTTAATTACTAATCTTAATTTAATAGACTAATATTCTAGAATATTGGAGAAATAATTCTATACGATTTCCCAATTTAACTATATTAGCTAGACGCTATTTAGCTATTCCAGCTACATCAGCTAGTATAGAAAGTACTTTTTCTATTAGTAATAATATTATTACTAAGTCAAGAAATAGGCTTTTACCTAATACAGTAAAACACCTGATTTTAGTAAAAAGCTGGTATAGAAGCTTGAAGGAATTAAAAAAGGAAGAAAAAATTGAAGAGGAAATTGAGTTAGAATAGATTTATTTTTAGGTTTAAATTAATTTCGTTTTATATTATTATTAAAGCTATTTATAAATTAAATTACCTATTCTATATATTATATAGCTATTTATATATTATATAGTGACTTATTAGTTATATAGCTATTTAGTAATTATTATAGTTATTAATTTATTGAATAACTATTTAGTTAGAATATATTAATATATAGTTATATTATAATTATTTAGCTATTTATTAATTATATAATTTTTGTAAAGTAATATTACTATTTATTAATTAATATAGCCATTTATTAATTATGTAGCTATTTATTAATTGAATAGCTATTTGAAAATCAATATAGGTATTTATTAATTATATAGCTATTTAAATAGATATAATTAGTCTAGGAAAATAATAAATAAAAGAATATTCAAGTAATTCTATTATTTTATTAATTCTATTTTAGTATTTTAAAATACTAATTACTAAAATATTAATTAGTATAAATACTAACTAGACACTAAAGAAATTAGTATATACTAACTAAATACTAATTTAAATTAGTTAGTATTAGTATAAGTTAGTACTAACTAAATACTAATTGCAATTAGTATATACTCACTAATTTCGCAACCCTGCTTAAGTATCTAGCTAAACTATAATGCTATCAATTATACTATCTATAGAGTTAAAAAGTTTATTATAATCTTTATAAAGTATTTTAAGTAGAATTAAATAATCTATTATATTAACAAATCTAGAAATTTAATATTAAATTGCCTCTAGAAGAATAAAATAAAAACTTCGAGTACCTAAAGATCTCTATATATAGCTAGTATAGGTCGTATATAAGTAGTCTCTATATAGATATTAAAAGATTAATAAGATTCTTAAATAAGTTAAGTTAGTATATTAATTTCCTAAGATTTTTTAAAAAAAAGTATAGAATACTATTAACTAATATAATCTATATTATAAACCTACTACAAAAGAATATTAGCTATATAGAGAATTATAACTACTATTAGTTATAGTATAACTTTAGAACTTAATTATAATATATTTTATTATAAAATTACCTCTATTTAAAGACTTAATAATAAATATCTTCTATAATAGTATTCAGGGTTGCGAAATTTAGTATTTTAGTATTTTCTTTAGTACTGATTTAAAAATGTATTATAATTCAGGCTTTAATATTATAATATAGAAATCTGCCTTAATATATAGCTTTAATATCTCTTTTTCCAATACTAAGACTTTTACTAATTTACTATTTTTATATAGCTTATAAATTCAATTAGTACTAAATTAGTATTTAATTTTAGTGGAATAATACTAAAAGTGCACTAATTGCAATTTTAATAGCTTATATAAGCAATATTAGTAATATTAACAGTAAATAAATAAGGCTAAATAGTTAGTTTATATTATAGATTAAGTTATTTAATTTTAAGATATATATTAAAGCTTGTATAAAGGTTACAAAAAGTACTAAAAAAAGTACTAAAATACTAATTTCGCAACCCTGATAGTATTCTTATTATTATAGATAGACTTATAAAACTTTCCTATTTTATCTCCTACTAGAAATTAATAGATATAGAGCAGTTTATCTATATCTTTCTATATAATATTATTAGTATTTATAGACTACTCTTAGAAATACTCTCTAATAGAGAACTTTTATTTACTTTTAAATTTTAATAAATACTAACATTATAACTAGAATTAAACTACTAACTTACTATAGTATAATATACTGTATACTTATTATTTCTAAAATAATAAGAATTATATTATAGCTAAAGTTTCTATTTAGTATAGTAAGTATATATATTATAGATATAGTTATCATAGTATATAGATAGTATTATTATATAAATTCTTTTTATAGTTTTTCCTTTAGTTATTTTTTACTAATAGATATTTTTAGTTAATAAGTTTTTATTATAGAAGAAGAAATTTAAATTTAAAAAAGATAAAATAAGTAATATACTTCTTAAGATTTCTAATTATATAGCTACTTTATAAGTAGAAATAGCTACCACAGCTAGTTATCTATTTTATATTTATAAGATTTATAATAAGATATTTAATTACTAATTTAAAGTAGTTAAGTATGGTCAGGGTTGGTATTCGTAACTAATTCGTTAATTACCCCTCTGAATATTAACGAATTCGTTAATTAGATCTCTGACTATTAACAAATAAAATTTCGTTAGTAGTAACGAATTAGTTAATAGATTACTAACTATTAACGAAAAGGTTAACGAAAACTAATTAGTTACTACTAACTAATAGCTATTTTATTTTTCAATTTAATAGTAATAAATATAATAAGTGTATTATGAAGAGATATTATAATATGGTAATATATAGATATTAAATTAGATTTAATAAGAATTATATTATAGCTATTTCTTAATTTTCCAATTAATCTATATATAGAAATTCACGAATTCGTTACTAATTAGTAACGAAAATTTACCTACTAACTAATTAGTTTTCGTTAATAAAAAATTAACAAATAACGAATTCGTTAATTAAAATTACTGACTAAAACCAATTAGTTAGTAGTTTAACGATTAACGATTAACTACTAACGAATTTACCAACCCTGAGTATAGTTGATAGAGACGTAATAGTAATAACAAACTAGATAGCTATAAGTAGTATTTAGTATAGAATATATAAATAGTAGGAGTTTTAAATAATATTAATTAGTCTTCTTTAGATTTAAGTAATAATTTTATAAATATTACTTTCTTAATTAATTCTTCTTTATTTAGTATTATTAATAAAATTCCTTAAGAAGGTACTATATATAGATAAGACTTTTAGCTAGTTTCTATTAGTTATTACTCTTAAAGTAGTCTTTTTATTTAATAAGATAATAAGTCTATCTATTAATTTATTTTTTATTAAGAATAATTTCTATTTTAAATTCCTTTAGTAATTTAACTTCTATTTTTAGTTTATTTTTAATCTATACTTATCTTATATTTCTTACTATCTTAAGAAGTAAGATATAAAGAATAGAGTAGATTCTAACTTTTAGTGGTAAGTTTAATTTATAGTTATTTTCTGATATTTTCTTAATAATTTTATAAAATCTAATATACTTATAGTTTAGTTTTTTATATTTTTATTTAGTTGGAAAAAACTTTTTATACTTAAATAGACTATATCTCCAATAGTTCTTTTAGCCTTTTAGACTTATAATATTGTTTATTTAATTTCTAATAAATTTAAGTTTAAATTCTTTATTATATAAATTCTTTAGCTATTAAGTTATAAGAATTACTTTAAAATTAATTAATTTATTATATAACTATTAGTAAAACTTAATATTAAATTTAAAGTTAGTATAAGCTAGAGTAAGCTTTATATTTTTATTCTTTATAGTATTATAGTTTAGCTATATAGTTAGAAGCTTCTTAATCTAATTATTTTATTTATAATTAATATAGTATTAAAGATAATCTTTTGGTATTTAATTTATTCTTTCTATCTAACCGTCTAGTTAAGGATATTAGCAGTAATACTATTAAATTTAATATTTAATACTAAAGAAAGCTTTTTATCTATTTTTTGGAAAACTTTTTAGTTACTCTACTTAATATTATATTAGTATTATAATAAGAAATAAATCAAAAAGAGAGTTGTAGACTAATAGAAGAAACCAAAATAGAGTCTACTTATATAGCCTTAAGAATAAAACTAATAGAGGGGAGATGTTATATTATAGTCTATATTAAGACTAAGTAGTTATAACTAGCAGTAAGATTATTACAGCCCAAATTGAGACTAGATAGTTACTATTAGCAGAACTAGGAATATACCTACTTTTCCTACTCTATTATAGTATATATATATATATATCTATTAAATAGATTCTATTTAATATAGTTTAATAATAATAAATATATATATTAAATAGTAACAGTTTAATGCAGATTAATACTATTTAACTACTATAGTTAACTTAATATATAGTTATCAAAGAAGTATATATCTAATATAGATAGCTTCTTCATTATTAATATACCTTAATTATATTAAGTATTTTAGTATATTATTTATATTAAAACTTAAATAATATTAATTACTATAATAGTACTAACAACTCTTATTACTACTATATCTTCTTCTAGCAGATTAACTTATAATCCTCTTATTAATAATAATAGCGATCTTAATTTAATCTCTAAAGAAGAAGAAGAAAAAAAAGAAGAATAGATTACCATAAAAAACCTAGAGTCTTAAAAGGGTTAACTGCAAACTGATAAATAAGATTAATAAGATTCTTAATCTTACTAAAGCTAATATAACTGAAAAATAGCAGTAAATTAATAATCTAATAGTATAGTATTAGTAATACTCTTATAGAAAATCTTATTAACTAAAAGTCTATATACAAGGACTTCATTAAGAATACTACTTTTAATATAGCTAAAGAAAAGAATACTAAGGAAATTCTTTAAAGGTAAGAAAAAAGTAAATTTTATTTATAAAAAAGAATTTAAATTTTAGATAGAATAATAAACAGTTAGAATAGCTTATATAGATTATAACTAAACTGAACTTAACTCTAGAGAGGTCTCTATAGCTGTAAATTGGAAACTTAAGATAGAAGAAGCTCTTAAGAATAAAATCTATAAAGAAGAGTCTACTTAAATCTAAAAGAAGAAATAGAAGCTACCCCTTAAACCCTTAAAGAATAGTAGAAGGATATAACTTCTAATATCTATAATATCTAAATATCAGTCTTAATGTCTATAAAGCAGAAGAAAGACTAATTACTAACCAGTATAATAAGAAAATTAGAAAAAAAACTAAATATTAATAACTAACTATAAAAGTTAGTAATAAAAGTATTTCAGGCTGATAACCTATTCTTAGAATACTACTAATTATAATAACTTCTTATAAGAATATTATAAGAATCTTAATGTAATAATAATAAGATAATAAGATTAGATATAAGTACTATATATATATAGTAGAAAAGCTAAATATTAGTATAGGCACTAAAGCCAGATAAATATAAGAGCTTAGGCTCTTTCTTACTAACTAGAATATTAGAATAAATATAAATAAATACCTAGAATCTAATAACTCTAATAATATGTTACGGCTCGTGCAGTGTCATAGCGGACCGAGCCCTATAGTAGCTGTTATCTGTACCTGTAATTGCAAGCATTGTGATTATAGACTTACCTTTTGGCCAGACGGGCTATTAGGTGTAATACGAAGTGCAGATCGTTACATAATAGCAATAACTCTAGATATAAAGTACTAACTAGATACTTTAAAGAAGGAAGAATAAAAGATACTATATCTAACTAAGGCTCTAAAGAATATATAAGGTAGAAACTAAATAAGAATATACTAAAGTACTTCATATAATAAACCATAAATATAATAGAAGAATAAAATATCTATATCTATATAATCTAATATAAAGACAAACTAAAGTTAAATAAACACCCTAAATAAATAATTCTTAGTAATAAACTGAAACTGAACTACTAATATCTAGAATATATTAATATATTATAGCTATTGTATACCTACTATAAGTGCCTACTTTATTACTTTAAGAAACTCTACTGTAACTGCTATTTAGTATAAACTGTATTTTAGCTGATACAATAGTTCTATAAAGAAATAGAGATATAAGATTATAAAGTTATTAAATAGTTTAAAGAACTAAAAGTAGTATAACTTATATTATATAGTAATTTCTACTCTAATAAATATATTAAGGACTTAATAATTAATAACTATATTATAAAGAAATACTATATTTATAAGGGGCAGAAGGTTTAGTTATAGTATAGTCTATTAAAATATCTAGCTAACTATACTATAAGCTGCTAGAATAAGAAATACCTTAAGTATATAGAATATATATAGAAGATCTATAATTAGATCTATAAAATATATAAAGATAGATTTGACTTTAAAGAATAAACTAAAGGAGAACTCTATAATAGGCTAGAGTATAAAGAAATCTTTATATAAGTATATAAATTTCTTTTTTACTATCTGTAATAAAGTAATACATAAATATAATAGAAAAAAAAAAACTATTTCTAAAACAGACTCTATATACTATAAAATATCTTAAGGAAGATACTCTTATAATAGAAGTCTAAATATAAGATATACAGATAATAGTTTAGCGGCGGAAAGAGTTAATAGCTAACGCCCAAATTATATACTATTTCTTAAGAGGGTGTACAGAAAAGCATTATATAAGCGTCTTGCTTAGTCGGCCTGGAGCTGCACCAGACTATATATATATAGTCGGATTGATCTGAGGCTTATATCTCCTAATAGGAAAGTATCTAATTAGATACTCTATTGGGTCAGCTGCAGGAAATAATAGTGGTAAGGTATCGATAAGGCCTGTAGCAGCCTGTTAATTGGCGAAGTAGAAGACTGAGGTCGGATAAGGATTGTAACTGCAGTTAAAAATAGTCTTATAAAAATCTCTTAAAAATTAAAGGCAAAAAGTCTTTATTAACTCTTATAAAATAAAGTCTTTAAGACCTCTATCTCTCTAACTAAAAAGAAAATTTAATAATAAAAGATAAGATAGTCCTCCCTTCTTCTATATATAGCTTCCTCCCCTACTTATCCCTATTATATTCCTACTAGCAACTAGCTAGCCTATGTATCCCAGACTGCCCGCTATATACCTCCTCCATAATCCGATAATTATCCTTAATTAGAATAGGATTGTATATATTGTAGCTACCTCCCTATTTAAGTTTCCAACTAAAGAAAAGTTATATACAGTAGTAAAGTATCTAAGTGACTGTATCTTATTAGATACTTCTGAAGACTAACTCCTCCCTATAATAAAATTCCTCCTCTTAATAAGCCTCTCTATCTACTTCTACTTTCTTCCAGTAGAGAAAGGTAAATAATAGTACTCTTACTTATTACTTATTATTATTAAGCCTTATACTGATAGTAATACTCCTTCCGACTGATTTTTATAATAGCTAGTAGGATAATATCTGTATATATATAGTATTAATAAGACTATCCCACTGAGATATGGAAATTAGACTCTTTGGGATGTAGGTTATATAGATCTTTAACTTAGGTATATATAGTATTATTCGGTTAATAATATAAGGAAGGTCTATAGAATTAGTATTAATAGTTATCTTCTTTATAATGCTACTAATAGTGATATTGTTAAAGTTAATCTAGCCTTATAGAACTATTTAATTATTAATAAAGATAGAAGTAGCTCTATTAATAAATTAAGTAGTAGAAATAGCTGTAGATCTAGTGGTATAGATATCTTATAAATAAGGAGAGCTAGGCGAGGGATTCTTTATTAAGATATTACTCTTAGCAGACCCTTTAGGTATATCTCTTATTAATATATTACTTCCAGCTGGTATCTGACGAGTAGGGCTTAGGATTAAGAGTTTGGGAGTCAGCTTGGGCAACTATTTAGGTGAGGTTATTAGTAAGGTCTTAATGCTTTTAATCCCTTCTATAAGGTTAGCTATTAATTTAGGCTTAGGTTCTTTAGGGTCCTTAGGAGCTAACTTAATAGACTTTAAGGACTTAGCGATAGATAGGGCTTTTTCATTGAGGGGATAGAGATAGGTAATGCTTTTAGAGATATAGTAGTGCCTAAAGAGATAATACTTCTAACCTTATTTCTGGCTGACTTAGGCAGCCTATTTCTAATTATTAAATTTATTAATTAAGCTGCTATCTTTACTATAAAAAAAGTCAAATAGTAATAATATTAAGATTGTTATATTTATATAGATTAAGTTTATAACTTAGTATATTTTTAATATTAAGAATAAACTATTTAGTAATAAAATAGCTAAAAAAAGCAAAATATAGTTACAGACTGTAAATTATAGAGAATTTAACTACAATCAGACTTTTAATTGCTATTTAAATAATAAGAATAAATTAGAAATTGCAATTAGAGATACTTAAATTACTATACTAAAGTTATAATAGTAGATATAGAATCTAAATTAATTAATTAACTTTAATACTATCTATAGATAAAAATAATACAAATTAAAATATATAATAATTCCAATTTGTAGTTATATAATAGTCTCTTCACTTTTTTAATTTACCTTCTACTTAATATTATATTATATTAGTAAAGTAAAAAAAGGCAGTTATATATACAATACAATTACAGATTCTATTACCCCCTCTCTAATGGATAGAGGAGGGCCTTTGCGGCACGCTTAGTCAACCCCTGGGTATATAAGTCTCTTTATAAGTCTGGCTTTCTCTTATTATTCCCGCTTACACTCTCCTCTCTAGTATAGAAAGGTAGCTTACGTAGTCCTACTATGTAATGGAATAGACAGATTAGTCTGTGCTTGGGCCTTCAGCCCTAAGCACATGTCATGTCCTCGCTTGTCACCTTTCTGACAGCTATGGTCCTTAGTAAGCTGCTCCACCAGCAGATGTCTCTTGTAAGATATGTGTTCTAAAACTCGCTGCTAAAATCAGATATTAGACACATCTAATGTCTAATACCACATGGCGCGAGATCTGACGTACCGGCCCGATGGGCATATTTTACGGATGCTATATTATAGTTCGGCATCTCTGGGTTGTGATCATGGCAAGTCTATTGTTAGTTGGTCGGTGTCAAGTTTTCTCGATACTACGAGCGACTCTTTATGCATTGATGTGTTGTCTCATTACTAGCCAACACATCACTTTTAATATCGTAAACAACTGCAGCGACCAGAGCATATGGCCCGCTCTAACCGGCAACACGTCTTTGATCGGGTCTCCCAACCCTTTGACCAGTTCATCGCCTCTCTTCCCGAAGCAATCCATCCAAACTTTTCCTATCCCATTGCCCTGGTCAGGCAGGATATGGGCTCGTCAATTTTGTGCTTCTGACGGAACTAACTGCTTGATAGGTGATTGCTCCGAGTCGACTTGCTGGGGTCATTCATCGCAAAATACTTCTCTTTTCGAGATTACGGCATCCGATCTTCAGGTGGTCTACGATGTCAGCCTTGGTACGATTCGCCAGCATGTTGACGTATCAGGCTCCTGACATTACTAGTGGACGGTTTCACCATGGGTATCACCGGTATGCCGACGAACAAGAATTGCGAGACGATTTCCTGTCAGGTCCCCCCTTATCTTGGGTTCGGGGAAAGCGGCAAGCCGCTGTGCCCCGAGTCCAACATACGATCTTTCCAGAAGCACGGAAACTTGTCTCAGGCCTATGCTTGTCTATCAGATTGTTCACTCTACGGCCTTGGGCAGTACTGCTGCTCCGACGAGTTTGAGACGCCAGGTGCTTGCGAGCCGAGTAGTCAATGGTTCAAAGCTGCATGTCCCGATGCGTACAATTTTGCGTTTGATGATTCTGTTTTGAGACACTGCGAATTGACCGACTTTACTATTGTTTTTGGTTGCCCAACTTAGAAGAAGAGCAAGCAGCGATGAATAGACCATTTCTGGGGAAAGAGCGACTATTATGCCTCCTCGACAGTATGTCGAGCACTTTTCTTAGTTTTGCTAGCATCTATTATTACCCAGCTCTTACTAGCCGCTTGACAAGAAAACTAGTACAGGGGACAGCTAGATCTTTGATGGATTATCGCGAATAAATGTGAATCGCGTTCGATATGGACGTAGTATAGAGTCGTCTTAATATCACTTAGCCTTCTAAGATGTCGGAGCGTGTGAGGAGAATATCTACAGAATCCTTAGTCTGAACTAGCCCTGCTCGTGCGAACAGTGAGATATTTGTCTCTCAAGCCTCCGCAGGGCGTATCCTTCGCGAAGGTCATGCAGCTTGGCTTAGTAGTCGATTGAAGAAAACGTTTATATTACTGGGGTCATCTCACATCATAAGCTCCTCGACCTTTCGCCAGCCGGGCTACTTGGTAAGTGTTTCACTTTCTATCACTGGTTTTACAGTCACTCCTTCTTGTAAGACTCCTATATAGCGATGAGCATAGATTATATGTGAACTAGACTAAATGCAAAGGTAGATTGCGTTTGGCAAGTCATATGCAGCTAGGCGACGGCTCACGGGTTGCGCCTACATCATGAAGTTGCAGCACTTGCGGTTTCGCTCAATCGCTAGCCAGCATCTCTTTGTTCATTTCCACTCAGATTTCCTCTTTCTTTCTTCTTTTTCTACTGTGACATAATGGACCCGTCTTTCAATCTTCCTACGATGCATCCCATGTGGCTTATTGCTATTTTTACACCGTAGATTGTTTTTGCAAATGATGGATAAGGATGCATCGCTTTTTGTTTGTTGTTTCTCTATATTGCTATTGTGACGGTACAAGGGCACGAACGAGGTCGAGTGCGACTTGGGTAAAATGATTGTTTACAAGGAGAGAAAGAGATTCCTAAGGAAAGCTCTAACTTAAGCTATTTACACAATATTCATAAAGTGGGACTATTCATAAAGTATGAAAGTCACATGATCGTTCCCTCACATATGGTCTCCCCTTACTCCATCTCTTCTGATTCTTCCACGTCTTGCTTAGCCCGGAGGCGAGCACTTTGCGTTTCTTGTTTCGTGGGTCTGGGTTTGTTCTTGTAGCGCTTCTGGAACTCTTTGATGGCTATGTGAGCGTTGACGACGTTGTGCAATGGTTCCCATGTTGCTTCCTCAAGGTCAAAGCCTCTCCATAGTATATGGTACTGGAAGCCCTTTCGTTTTGTGCGTTTCGAGTCAAGTATTTCTTCAATCGCCCAGAGTTTCTCCCCTTTTGCGTCTAGCGTTATTGGTGGGGGCGGTAGGTTGTGTTGGCCAGGGAGCGGGTCGTTTGGTGATGGTCGTAGGAGGTTGGTATGGAATGAATTGTGAATTGAGTCTAATTCGTGGGGCAATTTTAGCTGGTAGGAGTGAGCGTTGAGCACGCGCTCGATTCGAAAAGGGCCAATGAACTTGTGATCTAGTTTTGGGATGGGTCTGGCTGAATTGATGTTGCGTGTGCTAAGTAGCACCATGTCTCCAACTCGATACGCTGGCGCCGGCGATCTATTTGCGTTGGCGAATTGCTCTTGTGAGGCTTGGGCTGAAAGTAGGTTTGTCCGAAGTATATCAGTGATCTCTTGCATCTTGGCGGCGAAGTTGTTGCCCTCGTTGCAGCGTTCTGCCAGTTCTTTGGGTGCTGCGCGTGGTATTGCTCGAGGGGGACCAAAGCTCATTCGAGGGTGGTAGCCTGTGTTCGCAAAAAATGGGGACATTCCCGTTGAGTCGTTGACAACATTACGGGCTGCGAATTCTGCCAATGGGAGCCACTCGTCCCAATCGTCCTGAGCGAAGCTGACGTACTGGCGAAGATATTGCTCAAGGAATGAGTTAGCATTTTCGGTCTGGCCATCGGTTTCCGGGTGATAGGCTGTAGAAAGGCCAATGTTGGTCTGTAAACGGTGGCACACTGCTTTCCAGAATTCCGAGACGAAGAGTGGTCCTCTATCGGAGACTATTGAGTCAGGTAGTCCGTGGAGTTTCCACACGTCTCGTACGAAGAGCATTGCCAAGTCACGTGCTTTCATGTCGGTCCTGCAAGGCGTGAAATGCCTGTCCTTTGACAGCCTATCAACTACGACCATGATCGCGTTGAATCCACGGGCGGTAGGTTGAATGGGGCCAATGAAGTCAACAGATAGGTCTCTCCATCTTTGCAGGGGAATTGGGAGAGGTTTCAGCGTCCCCTGATACCGTAACCGGGAGGTCTTGTTTCTCAGACATCCGTGGCAATTGCGTGTGAATTGTTTCGTATCGGCACTGAGCCTTGGCCACCAATAAGAGCGTGAGATGAGTTCGTATAGCTTGTTTTTTCCGGGGTGGCCCGACTCGACGCTGTCATGAGCGAGTTGGGTGAGAAGAGTCCGTAATTCGCCTTCGGGTACGTATAGTCTCTCTCGGAAGTATAATCGGCCTTCGTGTATCGTACATTCCGATAGGGAAACTTCTTTTGAGTGGGGGATGCCGTGAGGTTTGAGCATCTCGTCCCTGATCTTCATCCACCATTCGTCATCTTCGTAACCTTTGTCGAGGAGTCTCGTGATCTTGTGGTCGATTGGTTCTGGTTGAGTGTCATCGAGGATAGCGGGGCAGAGCGCAATCTCTTGTTCCCAGCAGAGGTTTGCGAAGAGTTCTGAGAGCTCGGGTTCCAGCTTCATTTGTCCCTGCACGGAACGGTCGATGTTGTGAGGTTTAAGCAAGGATTGTTGTTGGTACTTGATGCGGTCGTCGTTTTCGTCTTTTGGTAAGTCTTGTGATCTCCGAGTGAGTGAGTCGGGTTTTCCGTTTTCTTTTCCTGGTATCGACTTGATAGCGAATTGAAATTGCGATAGGAATTCGCTCCACCTGACTTGACGTCTTGAAAGTTGCTTGGTCGTCATGAAATATCGAAGGTTGGCATGGTCGGTAATAACTGTAATCGGGTGGTGTGTGCCTTGAAGTTCGGGTCTCCAGCATTCAAAGCAGCGTACAATAGCTAAAAGTTCTTTATCGTAAATCTCATAGTTGCACTCGGCGGGATCGTACTTTTTGGACATGAAAGCCACTGGGTGTAGTACTCCCTGATCGTCTTCCTGGGAGAGGATGCCCGAAGACACGAAATCAGATGCATCGCATTCGACAAACACTTCTTTTGCAGGGTCAAAGTGTCTGAGGATTGGGGCTGAAGTGAAACTGTTTTTGAGCATATCGAATGCCTCCTGGCAAGGCCGAGTCCAGTTCCACTTAGCGAGCTTCCGCGTCAAGGCAACAAGTGGTCGTACGATGCGTGAGAATCCTTTGATGAATCGTCTGTAAAAATTCGAGAAGCCTAAGAAGGCTTGGACATCTTTTACGTTGACAGGGGCTTCCCAGTTAACGAGACAGTCGACTTTTTCTGGGTCCATCTGTACTCCAGTGGTTGAGATAATCATGCCCAGATATTTCACTTCGGTGGTCTCGAATTCGCATTTCTTGACGTCAAGTTGTAGGCCAGCAGCTTCGAGTGCTTGGAGTACTGATTTGACGTGGCGTCTGTGCGAGGCGAGGTCATTCGAATAGATGAGAATGTCGTCGATGTAGGCGGTGCAATATCTGTCGAGGAATGGGCGTAAGACTTCGTTGATTCGAGCTTGAAAAGTAGCTGGGGCGTTTGATAGTCCGAAGGGCATCACCAAGCTCTCGAAGAGGCCATATCTTGTGTTGAATGCCGTCATCCACTCCTGTCCCTCCTTGATGCGTATTCGGTTAAACGCTGCGACGACATCGAGCTTTGTGAAATATTTGGCTTGGCTCAGCTGGGAAAGGGTCTCCTGGATTAATGGCAGTGGGTATCGGTTCTTGATGGTTATGGCATTAAGTGCTCGGTAGTCCACGCAGAAGCGGAGGCCCCCTCCTGGTTTCTTCGCAAATAGCACTGGCGAGGCCGCTGGTGAGGTGCTAGCGCGTATGAAACCTTTGTCGAGGTTTTCTTGAAGGAATTTCCGGAGGACGAGAAGTTCGTCTTCGGACATCCCGTACAGAGGTCCATGGGGTGGGGTTGTGCCAGGTAGAAGTTCAATTTCGTGGTCGCAGTCTCGGTGGGGGGGAAGTTTATCTGCCTCGGTCTGGTCGAAGGCTTTGAGAAATTCATGGTAGTGACGGGGGACTTTTGTTGCTGGGTCGATCAAGGTTTTGGGTTCAAGAGCTTTGCGTATATCTTCGAGTGATGCCCCCGAGAGGTACATGTCGGCAGCCTTTTGTCGGGTTTGGAGGTCTCGGGTGCGTCGGTTCTGGTGTTGAGGGGGAGAGTGGTTATCTTGAAATTGGAGCTCTCGCTCCATCTTTTGTGTGTTGCTGAGTGCGGAGTCGAATCGGGGTGTTCTGGCTTCTGCGAACGTGGACACTTCGGTGATTACGCCGAATTCCGCTAGTCTTCTGTCTAACTCGTAAAGTGACAGCGAGAATATAGCTACGTCACGCTTTTCAGCCAAGAGATGAAACGCGGCTGCGCCAACTCTCCGGGGGAGTGATGGGCGTGGGAGCGTTGACGTAGTAGCTGAGATTGACAGGGGGCAGATTCCGGCGACTGGCAATTGGAGGTATCCTTTCGTCAAACAGTGCGTTCGGCAGTGATCGGATTTGAAGGTTACGATATTCTCGCTCCAATTCACGTCAGGGTTGTGATCGGTCAACCAAGGCTTTCCGAGGATGATGTCGTACTTCCCGAGTTTCGTCACGTAGAAGAGCATCTTTTCCTTATGTCCTTTGATGTCCATGTTAAGTTTCGCCACGTGAGTGACATCGCCAGCCGAGGAAGGTCTTCCATCGACTACGTTCAGCCGGCGACGAGTTCGTAGTTTGTAAAGTGTGAATTTGTTTGTGTGCGCGAAAGACTCATCTATAAATCCCTTTCCGGTAGCACCAGAGTCAATCATGGAGTTGGTTTTGATTGACCTTGCATTACTATCTTCAGTCAGAGTGCATGGTAATAGCAAGTGAGCTTGGTTGGTGTTCAGAGAAGAGAGTTGTAGGTCGGCTTTTTTCTTGCGTCTCCTGCGGCGACTTCCGTCGGAGACTATTCTTTTTCCTCCTTGTTGTTCCAGGGGGCCGTGGGGCAGTTAAGGGAACGATGTTTGTCCGAGCTGCACCAGTGGCAGAGCCCATGCACTATGCAATAGGCTTTGCGTGCCGCTCTCTCTTCGTCAGTTTGGGGTCTGCGGCCGGAGGCGATGTCTTTTGCCCCCCAGGTGGCGATGCTCAAATCCATTGAGTCCCCGCCGTTGGAGGTCGTCAATTGCGGCGTGGTGGTAGGTTGTAAACTTGCGGTGGGATTGACTGGGGGTTTGTTGGTGTTCTTCTTGAAGTAATTGGCATCGACTTGACGGCACTCGTTATCGCAGGTACGGGCGAGGTCCATAAATTGAGTAAGTTCGGTCGGCACGTCTTTGACCTTGGTGAGGGAAAGTCTCCAGGTAATATTGTCGTGGAGAGCACGTCGGAGGTGAGCAATGAGAGCCCCACTATCCCACCCGGTGAGCTTGGCGATGGCATACCATTCAGGGAGGAATATTGTAAGGGGTCTGTGACCCTGTTTCATGTCAAAGATCTTGAGTTGGGCGGTGGCTTTAGCGTCAATATCTCCGAAGGCTGACTGGAGGACGTTTTTTATGGCGTTGACGTTGTCGAAGAGAACTACTCCATCTTTGATATTGTAGCTGACCTGGTCGTGCGCTTTGCCTTTGAGGCATGAGACGACGTATCCCATACGTTGAGGTTCCGAATTCCACCAATCTTTGTTCATTTCGAGCTTCAGGTCGAGCTGCTGAAGGAAATTCGTCAGAAGAGTAGGGTCCTCTCCAGTGAAGGCCTCGGGGTCGGGGTGTTCTGGTGTGCGATGTGAAGCTCCTCCTGACTGAATAACTTTTAGGTATGTTTCATTTTCCGCCATGAGGCGGGCAATCATTGCGTCTCCATCGCTTTTGGTGATGAGCGTATTTTCCAGGCGGGTTTGAAGGTCCTCCATCTCCGTATCTGTTTTCGCGGCGGAGGCACGTAGAGAATCGATAACCCCTTGCATGCTGTAGGCGGCGTTGCATACGAGGAAGACTTCTTTCATGAGACCGGTTGGGTTGGCTGCGAAGGCATTTCGGAATGTTTCCTCGGTGTTGCTGGCGTTGAGGAGAGGGCAGGGAGGCACTCGGTCAACGGGGCTAGGGGCAGCGATGGCCATGGGGTTATCGACAGTGGCGACCATAGTGTAGGTGCAGTTGACGGTTTCGTTAGGTTTTTGGTTGTTTTGGTTGGTTTCGTTAGTTTGGTTTCGTTGGTTTGGTTTCGTTTGGCTTGGTTTCGTCTGGTTGGTTTCGTTTGGTTGGTTTCGTCTGGTTGGTTTCGTCTGGTTGGTTTCGTCTGGTTGGTTTCGTCTGATTGGTTTCGTCTGGTTGGTTTCGTCTGGTTGGTTTCGTTTGGTTGGTTTCGTTTGGTTGGTTTCGTCTGGTTGGTTTCGTCTGGTTGGTTTCGTTTGATTGGTTTCGTTCTGATTGGTTTCGTTTGGTTGGTTTGGTTGGTTTGATGGGGAGAGGGAGGTGAAAATTCTGCTTGCAGGGGTGTTGGGGTGAGGTTTTGGTACAGTGGTGACGTTTGGAGGGGAACTGGCGATATTCACGTCGAGGACAGTGATATGCCGTATCGTGGTACGGGTAAACAATATGTGACGGTACAAGGGCACGAACGAGGTCGAGTGCGACTTGGGTAAAATGATTGTTTACAAGGAGAGAAAGAGATTCCTAAGGAAAGCTCTAACTTAAGCTATTTACACAATATTCATAAAGTGGGACTATTCATAAAGTATGAAAGTCACATGATCGTTCCCTCACAGCTATGCCGTAACCAAGGAGAAATCTGGCGTTGAGATTCGATACAGTACTCCCTACCAAGTTTGATCCAGCTATGAGCCAGCACGCCGTACCGTCGCACCAGGCTGGGAACGTCTGTCGATAGAGGAAAAGGATGAAGGAACTCGCATGAATTTTAGTTAAGTAGACGTGGAATCAAGAACACCCGCCATCACCGCAGCTGCTGTGATTACTCTGAATAGTAAACCCTCAGCTGATTTTTCTGATCGAGAACGAAGGATGTAAGCCTCCTGAAGTCAAGCGCCGGGCAAGTTCGATATCTTTCTGTAGTGGAAGAGTTTTCATCAGGGTCAGATCAGCTTACTTTGCCATCGATTCAAGGTACCTTTTGGATGGTTACGCGCTTGGCATGAATAGCACAAAGGTTGGCTTCTTCGAATAGACTTGCAAGATAGCACTCTGCACTTTCCTGTAGAGCTCCGATAGCTGCGCTCTGGAAACGGACGGGAGACTTGACAAACAGAGCTATCTCTTTAATCTGTGAAGTGTCTGAGCAATTGTGGCGACGAGTGTGGGCATTCTCATACTAAGCGTTGGAAAGCCAACCTCGGGATTAGGAGATCTGTGCTCTGTTGGAATTTTCTTATCTCCCGTAGAGATACGGTACCTGGTTTGTAGCGGTATTTTCTAGTTGCTTCCAAGTTACGAATATTCTTGAAATCTTTTCTCGGTGCTTGCCCTCTAGACGATATCTGAAAAGTTTGCTTGATTCGAGCCATAAACGACTGATGCATCCAGATTTTGGAATTTTATACTGCTTGATATCTTACGCTCATAGAAGAACCTGTCATCGTCCGTCATATGCGAAAGTATACGTACACCTACGAGATAGAAACGTAAGAACACATGCACAATGACTTACTTGGCTCGTCTTTTCGTCAGTCCGAAACTTACAGCCTCTGTACCTCAAGCGTTATTAAAGATTCAGTACTATACTCCTGGTAGCAAGTCTTCATCGAGTTTCCAGGTATAGCTGCTTGAAGGGAGTCAATAAAGAATGCAGATAAATTGAAGGCTCCGATCAGCTACTGTAGGATCTACTTTATGTACATATTATGTCATCAGTGCTTGCTATTCTCTCACAGACTCGAAGCGTCAAGCTCTCTTCCTGTAGTCAAACTCTCCAACCTTAGTCATGTGAACTTCCCATACTCGAATGCAGTCACCGAGTACAGTGATTGCAATTCCTACACAATTACTTCCAGTCCTATATGTGTTTGGAAAGATAAGTGTCACTGAGATTACATTGCATTCGTCGATATAGCACACGAAACTAGGTATTTGAACCGACCTCCACGCGTTCTTGATCTTCATGCGACATGTGTCTTTGCTCTTCGCGCTCGCAGCCCTTCCATTTCACGCCCGAGCGGGTTTTCAATTGAATTCTTCACGAAATGTGGCTGTCTACTGGGGTAAGTTAAATGAGATATGCGGCTTGATCATGGTTATAACGGGCCTGAACCAGGGCAAAACTCCTTTGCCCAAAGTAGCGGTTCCGTCTCTCAGCAACGCCTTTCATACTATTGCTCGAGTAGGTATGTCTCTGTCAAAAAGGTGACCAGGCGTTGACAAATGGTACAGATCCACACATCGACGTAAGTTTGTGTGCACAGGTCGAGGGGCAGAAGTCTACTAATTCTGAGAGAGAAGATTATACCACTTGCCTTTTTGAATGGAATGAGCCCCCTATCACTGAACTTGGCGAATGCCGGCAACAAATGTTCCCCTTTCTCCGACAATCCCCAACTGTTACAATGTCCCCAAGTCGAGTGAGTCTCCTAAGACATCGCGGCATGCTTGAATGCTTATTCTCTTCTGAAGGCAAGATATCATTACCTGCCAACAGGTCTACGGCAAGACTATCTTACTGTCCATAGGTGGCGCCACATACAGTCAAGGGGGTTTCCAAACTGCCGAAGAAGCATTTAATGCTGCTCATGCAGTTTGGGAGATGTTTGGCCCTGTTTCCCCCAGCAGCTCCGGTAGTCGTCCATTCGGTTCCGCAGTAATTGACGGATTCGACTTTGACATCGAGAGTCCGGTCAGTAACATGCCCGTCTTCGGAAGCGAGCTAAGAAGACTTATGGATCGAAGCACGGCTGCGAGTGGAAAACGCTTTTATCTCTCGGCAGCTCCGCAGTGTCCGTTTCCTGACATGTTTAACCAGGAGCTTCTGGGTGCTGTAGAGTTCGATGTCGTCATGATCCAATTTTACAATAATTACTGTGGCGTCGACTCCTTCGCTCAAGGTTCCGCAACACAGATCAGTTTCAACCTTGATGTTTGGGACAACTGGGCACGCAACAGTTCTCCCAAGTCGAACACCAAGGTCATGGTTGGTATTCCAGCGGCCCCAGGTGCTGCTGGTAGGGGATTTGTAGAGGGTGCTCAACTGAAGGAGGTGATTCGTTTCAGCAAAAGATTTCCGAGTTTTGGCGGAGTGATGATGTGGGACATGTCGCAGCTCTACAGTAAAACCGGTTTCCTTGAAGAGATTAACACAGATCTGAACACTTGAGTTACTACCACTTCTAATAGAGATAGATTGAGATTTATTAGGGTGTATTAGTTCTTAAATCAACTTTTAATAATAATAAAGCTTGCTTTCTTCTTGTAGTATAATATAATAGTAGAGTTTAAGAGTTTAACTATTTAATAAATTATACTATTTAAGTTAATTTTCTAATATAAAAAGCATTGCTATTTTAATACTACTATAATAATATAAAATAGCTATACTATAAGTTAGCTTAAAAAAATTTAAATTCTTTTTATATAATATTAATAAAAATAATATTATATTTAATATTTAAAATTAATATATTATTTACCCCTACTATGAAGATCGAAGTCCCTGTTCTAAGCCTCCCCCCACACTCCGATTAAGACACAAACGTAACAGGTCGCAACTACGTCGATTGGTCTTATCCACTTTATAAGGTTCGCCGATGAGTGTCGGAATACTGTAATACTAGACCACGAACAGTTGGCAGTGCATAGTTGAACGATATGACAATTTTAAGTGAGCTCCACATAGCGAGTCATCATTATTCCTCCTTTCTCAAACCCACTTCTACTGTAAGTCGGAGTAGATCCTTCCCGTTTCAGCTCTCGGATACAAAGATTAGATCCCAGTGATCAGGCATATACGACATCTCTGCTAGCGTTAGAGGGATTATGGCGAAATACAGTAAACCTATCCGGGATATAGACTACATGCGTCCGGTATAGCTGTCTCAACAGGCGGTATTGCGACAGTCGCCCGCATAAGTGCGTCGCTGCCCAAGTTCGGACCCGGCCAGAGCGCCTAGTGTGACGCGATAAAGACGCGACGAAGCCGTGGTCTGTGCTTGGGTACGCCTTAACACCAGTGTACGTGCGGCGAGGTACGTACGCGTCCCGGTTCTCTGGCCGTGACTTCTCCTTGTCGGCAACTCTGTATCGGCTGATCGTAATGCATTCTCGCACACCTTCGGTGGGCATATGAGACGGCATGTCACACTGAATGGATAGGAGAACGATGATAATGATGAAAGCTCTTGATTTCTAGCTAAGGGACGGGCCTAGAGCCCGTCTTTTATACATGATGAAGACGGCTGCTGCCGGAAGCGGCAGTCCGCCGCCACCGCACAGGGGCCGGCGATGTGGTCTGAGTAACAGGAGAAAGAAAGAAAAGTCGCGTTGTCTAGGAAAGCCGGAAATGAGGTTATTATGCGTCTCAGAATGACCCCGAAATGTGATAGTTATCGTCGGGGAGCTCTAATGATCAATAATTATGACCCAAGACTAACAAGCCATGTATCTTTTCCATTCTTAAATTCCGGTTGCTTCTGAAGACCCTCAAAATAGCAATATCGAGAGTCCATTTCCTCGACAATTTCTTGACTATTAAAAGAATCTCTCCTAGAGACCCGCTTGTCGTTAATTTCCATATACTTAAGGTACCAGTAGCATTTTTTTCATGTATCTCTTCTTCATTGGTGCCTTCATCGGTGTCTTCTTCTTCATCGGTGTCTTCTTCATCAGTGTCTTCTTCTTCATCGGTGTCTTCTTCATCAGTGTCTTCTTCTTCATCAGTATCTTCTTCTTCATCGGTGTCTTCATCAGTATCTAGTTCAAAAAGAATATAAACTGGCTCTTTGAATACTTCCTGCTTTAGATTTGCTTTACCAAAGCAACAAACTATGCCAGGGTCGCTACCATCTGCACGTGAAATTCGAGAAGAGGCCGCCGACGTAATAACCTTTTTAAGGTTCCGTCCAATTGGAGTTTTCGAATACCCATCTATAGCTTTTGGGCTATATTCGATAGTTGCAACTTTTTCCATGGCATCCTGCACCGGGTATGTAGAGCACCAACTAATATTTCGAAGAAGTTCGGTACACTGTTTATGGGCCATACTGTGATTATACAGTATACACCTGTTATATAGTTAGTTAATTGACTAATTGACTAATTGACTAATTGACTAATTGACTAATTGACTAATTGACTAATTGACTAATTGACTAATTGACTAATTGACTAATTGACTAATTGACTAATTGACTAATTGACTAATTGACTAATTGACTAATTGACTAATTGACTAATTGACTAATTGACTAATTGACTAATTGACTAACTAATTGAGCACATGATACAGAGTAAGCTAGATGGCGAAAATGGGCTTACAGATAAAGACATCGCCGAAGTCAACCAATGTACCACCCGCACAGTACGCCACATCCGATCGAACATGCTTCTCTTCGGAGCAACGAAAGCCCCCTCGAACGGCGTCGGTCGACCTAAAACAATTTCTCCTCTCATGATGACTGCATTGCGTGCCGAACTCACCGTCATCTCTTGTATGAATATCCGTGAAATGGTCACCTTCCTTCATAAGGAGTTTGACGTCATTGTGTCAGAGTCTGCCATTAGCCGAGCTCTGAAAGAGGCGAAATGGTCTCACAAGGTGGCAAACGTTATTGCCAAGGAGCGCAACGAGGAGCTACGAGAGGAACATATCTACGAAAGATCCTTTTACTACTCCTATCAGATGGTTTTCGTAGACGAGTCTGGAAGCGATAGAAGTATCGGGACTAGAAACAAAGGCTGGGCTCCTGTTGGGGTCACGCCTGCTCAAGTCAAGCATTTCCACCGTGGACAGAGACTCCAAATCCTGCCTGCCTATACCCAAGAGGGTGTTATTCATTTCCGAGTATATGATGGATCAACCGATGCTGAAATCTTTGAGGGTTTTATTGAGGAACTCTTGCCGTACTGTGGCAAATGGCCTGGCCCAAGATCCGTCCTGATCATGGACAATGCATCGTTTCACCACACGGAGAAAGTAACGCAGATGTGTCGAGATGCGGGCGTTGTATTGCTTTACCTTCCACCCTACTCTCCTGACTTTAACCCCATCGAGCGATTCTTTGGGGAACTCAAAAACTACATTAGAATGGTGTGGCAAGATTAGGTGAACCTCATTCAGCGAGATTTTCAGCTCTTCTTGGAAGAGTGCGTGGACGTGGTCGGCAGCCGAAAAGCCAGCGCGGAGGGTCATTTTCGCTGGGCTGGGGTTGGTATCGAGGAACCACCAGAATAAAATAGAGGCTCCGTACTTCTACAACGCAATAATATATTGATCAACGAAGGCTTCTATGTCCTGAACCCAGCGGCGCGCCACGCCCTCTAACACCCCGTGGTCTATGTAAAACTGTGCATCATTGTCTTCATGAATAAGCTCAAGATCAAGGCCCCTTTCTAGCGAAAGGTCACGAGCCAGCTCGTAGTGGCTTTTTGGTTCCGTTCCGCTAACTTTTGAGCACTGCCACCTACAGTATGCCTCGACTGCATTGTCTCGCAGTCCAGGTACGCTGAACGAGGAGGACCTGGAAAATGACCCATCTGACAAACTCGGGGTAGATCTGTTTGAGCCATCTGCCGTAGCCTGGCCAGCATAAGCTGGGATATAATTATTAATAACCATAGGCGCTGGACGGCCTGCTGGTTCGGAGCACGAGTCTTGTCTCTTGCGCTTACAATTTGCATGTTGTTGTTCCTCGGCAACAAGCTGCGTGCGAATGTCTTCTGGGACATCATCGTGTGTGTCGAGCTTACCACCCCCCTGTACGAGTCTGACAAGGGTTCTCAAGTGATGGCCTAAGAGTTTGTAATGCTTCTTGGTCCCGAGATCCTGCCAGCAATATGGTCCACGGTCGCACGGAGGTCCGGGGCATTTCATCACTCGGAAAACATGCTTCCAGGATGCAGGTACATCCAAAACAGCCTGCTCTGCATTGGATCGGATGTCCTGATCGGCAAGCCGAGGACCAGTAACCCCTCTTCCAGTGGTGCCCGTAGTCCTGTCGCTCTCCACATAGTGGAATGAGATGTTGATCTTCAGCCTCTTCCCGATGCGAAGTAGGTGGCTCCATGCATGCAGTTGTTTCTCTACGATTGGCCAATCGATTCCCAGCTCTTTGAAACGCTTGGCTATACAGGAGAGGCAAGCCGGTCGCGGCTTGCGCAAAGAGCCTTGAGGAACGAAGGTTGGCTATGGCAGTTTCAAGGTCAGTTGAGATGTGTTCGATGGAGACGTAAACGTCAAGTGCAAATATTGGCCTTGAATTGGGTGATGTTAGTGACATATGTATCTGCGGGAGATGGGGTCCTTTCAAGGGTATGCTGGGAGTTGCGGCGCGCGACAAAGGGCAACGTCGGCAGTTGAGCAAGAGTCTGGGTTGTAGGCATACAGGAAGGGTTGTAGGTGGTTAAGGGGACGATTAGCGGACCGCTCGGATACTGCAGGAACCAATGCCGTATTAAGGAGCATAATCATCATCATCCAGAAGCGAAATCGTGCAACTAAAGAGAGTCCGACGCGGAAGCCTTGTGACCTACCGTCCGCCTGGAGTCATCGATGTCGAGAAGGCAGCAGTAGGATGAATAGTCCTGTGGCCAAGCCAAATGAAAGAGTTGCTCGCGGGAGCCTGCTCACGGTCAGTAGGGGATGGAGTCGACGGGAATGATGTAAGTGTGTCGGAGAGGGGACAGGGAGATGACACGGTAGGGAGCGGAGTAGATGTGGTAGCGGCTGCGGAAACGGAGCACAGCGCACGACGCGAGAGATTCGGACGTTTGTCAACATACCAGTCACCGGCAAACGCAGCATCAAAATTCCGGCCGATTCTATCCAAGCAACCCGTGGTTGAAGAGACCGTATGGAGACAGCATGCGGAAGCAATTGCAAGGTTGTTACCCAAGAGACCTCTGCGAGGTGGTCTGCGTCCAAACAGATCACGGAAGTCTCATGATACGGCCAACAGTGGAGGTTCCGCGCAACATCAGCCACCGAGTCAGCTTCAAAGTCAACACCGGAGAGACGAGGCTATGGATTCGAGGCAGCCTCGGCGGCAGGGAAAGAGAAACTGCAATAGCAGTCGAGATGAGCCTCCGAGTAAACAAATTCGAGCCGGAACCCGAAGGCAAAGGAGAAGGGAACTGCAGGCCGAAGACCTGGCGAGCGTGTTGCGCTTCTTGGAGGAGGACTTTGCCGTGAAGGAGAGACTGTCCAACGAGCAGACGTGGTGCACGCCAGTACCGCACGAGAGAAAGGTGTCGACCGTGCGAGATTTTTACCAGGCGTTCCACGATGCGAGCACCTTGCCGATACGGACCTGCATGCTGTGCTACCGTAAGCGGACGGGAAAAGAGTTGAGAGAGGTGACCTGGGACTGATGGATGTCGAGCCGCGTCGAAAAGGGGGACGGCTCGCCATTTTCATGTCGAAGTTGCTTTCCCGTGGGAGAACGTATCTTGGGCTGTGCGGAGTGTATGCGTTGCCTGAGGCGGGGTGGCCTGTCGCCAGCGGCCCAACTTCACGGCCGCCTTGGCTGTGAGCACATGATTCCGGACGAGCTCAAGGGCCTCACACTGGTCGAGGAGAAGCTCATCGCGCTGAATTCGTGTTATGGATTTGTCACGAGGTACAGCATTCCCGGTGGCCAGAGGCAGAGTCTGAGGTATCCGAGGCATGTCAAAGGCCACATCATGGTGTGTCGACGACGAAGACGGTACAAAAAACAAGACGCGACAGTTTCTGATGAGAGTGGCGAACCGTATATTCACGGAGCGGCCTCTATCGCAAGTCGAAGTCATTGCCCATCTTCTAGCGTACCCGAGCGAGTTCACGAACAGTAGCGCCTGGGCGTACCTAAACGTATCTCTGCTCTACTGACACGTCTTCTGACGGTGGCGGCATCTGCGGCAAGAGAGCGGCGTCGCGGTCGCGGACGGTTTTGTGGACGAGTCGATTGTCGTGGAAGAAGCAGGCCAGAGAATTAGCTTCGCTGAGGGGTATCGTCATCGTGGTGATGTCCTGAGAGGTCTGTGCCTATATGACTACGTTTCACTTGTCAGGCTGAAACGTGTTGGCGAGGACGAAAGCTCAGGTGCCTGGGGAGAGGTGCCGTTCGAGAGCTATTGGACGCCTGGCAGACAATGGGTGCAGGTGCTGAGACGGCCGGGCAAGCATGCCGTTGTCTGCCTTGACGGCTATCTGAGCAAAGATTTTGACCAAGACGACGGAGAGTCGTGCCATCGTACGTATGTCCGGGGACGACTCGACCGAAAAGGGGTTGAAAGAGACTGACTCTCATACTGCAGAGCAGCCGTGCAGCACCTTGCCCTGTTTGTGCCGTGGGAGTCCTTCCTGGGTGAAGAACGAGACGACATCAACGACATATGGGCGCGGGCACGAGAGGCGCTGCATCCTAGAATCTCATGCCTCGTCGATAACGCGCAACTGCTTCGGCGGTCCGCCGAAGACGCAAAACGGGACGCTAAGCAATGGGCATCCTCATCCGGCGGCGGCGAACCCGCGGGCGCCCATGTGGAGGAGGCGGGAGCGGGCCAGGCGGATGAAGAGGCGGCATCGGCGTACCAGTCCGATAACGTTGGAAACGCAACGCGTCTTATCGATGTTGTCAGAAGCGCGGTTGGTGCGAACCAGATCACGGCGGGATCGCGGGAGCTCACAGCAGTGATGCAGCAGCTCTGCCGCTTCCAGCATTCAGCGCTATCCTCGACGGCAGAACTTCACGCCACCATAACACCCGAACGGGGGGAAAGACGCATAACCATGCCCGGTCGGGTGTTTTCCGGGGCCGCAGTACTGCCGCAGGATCAGGTCAAGGCCATAAAGTCACAGCAGATATGTGCTTCCAAAGAGAGGGTGAGAATGATCCACGGCATACAAAATATGGCCGCAGCCCATGGAACTGATCGTAGTGCAGCGGCGCGGAGCGTGCTCGCCGGTTTCGGGGACGGGGACATTCAAGTGACGGCGGCAGACTTGGAAGAGACGGTAGACGACGCAGATCCGAGGGTAGAAGTCCGGTTCGGCCCATCAACCTCTTTCCTCGAGGCTGGTAAGGTTTTGGTAGCACGATTGACATTGAACAAGAGACAGGCGATCGCTTTCTTATAATATGCGCCAGCTCGACCTGATAAATCGAGAGAGAACGGCGACATTGGTCAGCTCTGCCAGTTCGTCGGCGGCGAAGGTGGGACTGGCAAGTCGCGAGTCATCGAGGCACTCGTGGAGCTTTTCGCTAAGAAGGGCCTTTCCCATCGTCTGCTGATCACGGCGACGTCAGGGACGGCCGCAGCAGGCATCAATGGCATCACGATCCACTCCGCATGCGGGTTCTCGAAGGACCAAGGGACGGGTGCGAACACGACGAAGAAAGACTTAGACGGCGTCCGGCTGCCGAAACACGCGGAGACATTCGTCCACGGCCAATCGCGAATGGACTGGCAGGACAAAGACCTGCTAGTCATTGATGAGGTGAGCATGCTCGGGGCGCGGACGTTGCACGCGGTGAACGAGCAGCTCTGCCGGCTCCGCGGATCGCAGCAAGATTTCGGGGGGATCCCCATCATTCTCTTTTGCGGAGACTTCCACCAGTTCCGCCCAGTCCAAGAGAGGTCGATTCTGCTCCCCAGCGTGGCTGTGTCGTGGGACGAAGACAACTCATTCAGGGCCGAGCAACGGCACCAGCATGACAAGGCGCACGCGCTGTGGAAAAAATTCACGACGGTCGTCATGCTGGACGAACAAATGCGCGCCGCTGGGGATCCGGAACTGCAGAGGCTGTTGAAGCGAATACGATTGGGCGTGCAGGACCGGACGGATTCGGACCTCCTCAAATCGAGATGCTATCGGGAGGATAGAAGGATCCCGTGGGAGACGGGCATTACCGTGGTGACGCCGTTGAATAGGAATCGGTGGAACCTGAACATGGAGGCCACATTGTCGTTCCAGTTCCAGCAGCGGTCGATGATGCGAATCTTCATATCCGAGCACAGATGGAAGGACGGCCTGCCGACCGAGGAAGAAGCCATCATGATTCTGAACCAGGGCGACGATAGCGCGATACCGGTGCCGGCCGTCTTCATGTTCGTACCGGGGATGCCGGTCGTCGTGAATTACAACACCCACCAGGGGCTGAAGCTGGTCAACGGTGCCAGTTACACGGCGGTGGAGGTCGTTCTTGACAAGGCGCACCCGGGCCATCGGGTCTCGGCCGACATGACGGTCCACTTCGGGACGCCGGCGAGGATAATCCTGGAGTCGGAGACGACTAAAGATATCCGCTTCGTCGGGATGCCGCCAGGCACGATCCTCCTGACGCCCATGAGCATCAGGATTCCATGTCAGCGGAAGCGGCCGTGGCAGAAGAACGATGTCAGCCGAAAGGGTCTGCCGTGCGCGGCGGCTTTTGCGTGCACCGACTACAAAGTGCAGGGCAGGACGCTCGAGCGCGTAGCTCTGGAGCTGCGGCGGACGCGGACGACAAACGTCAACGGACGCGTCGTCCCCTCGCACTGCGACCCGTACAGCCTGTACGTGCAGCTGTCGCGTTGCCGGACGCTGGACGGCATCATGCTCGTGTCCAAGGTGCGGGAGAGAGACCTGGTAGGCAAGAGGGTCCCCCAAGAAATGACTGCAGCGCAGGCGAGACTGGGGGAACTGAGCGACAGGACGGTTGAGGAGGCGTTATTTGAAGTTTGTCATATTTGCAGTTTGCCATTTGCCAGGCAGTGTTGGAAACGGAGACGCAAAGGCCAAGTGCAAAAATGTTGGTTTTGGATTGAGTGATGTTGGCCATATGGGATGTATAGGTTATGTGCTTGGGGAGACGGGCCGTCTCAGGGTATCCGACAGCCTCCTTGAGGTGGTGTAGGAAGTGAGGGTTCATGAAGAATGCGGGGTTTGGGTCATGAGCAAGATCGATTTGGCGGAAGTGATCTATGTCAAATGTCACAAGTGAGATGTGACTCTAGGGGATGGAGCAGTGTAGACGCAGAGTGCCCGGTATCCGAAGCATACCAAGGGCCACATCACGGTGTTTCCGAATAATGTGCAGGAGCTAGCCACCAAAGTGCTCCCTCGCCCACTCGTGCAAGTTATGGAAGAGATCCATGTCTCGTGGCAGGGTGAGGAGAAGCCAGCGCCAAGCGACCTGTCCGGTTTATTGTCGGTGAGGCGACGAGTCGTTGAGAGGGCGCTCGTCTGGCTGAAGAAGAACAACCCGCATTACGCCGAGATCGAGATTGACGCGGCGGAGATGGAGAGCTGGGGCGCGTCGCCGCATGGGGTGCCGCCGCTGGTGTACGATCGGATGGAACGGAATGAGCCAACGGCATGGGAAAAAAACGCGAACGGCGCAAGTTGTTCCCCCAACGGAGCGTGGCATGGACGACGAGGGATCGTTGGATGTGGAGAAGCTTTTGTTTGCCTGCAATGCTGTGAACGGGGATGCGGCGGCCGGGGGAGCCAAAGCGGGCCCGACAACACGAGTGGAATCGGCGGAGAGACGGCCAGGGCTTGCTGACGGATGTGAGCCATATATTCACGTTTCTCGGGGCGACGAATTCGCCGACTCATTTGATGCCTCGTTCTTTGCGAAGACGTTCCTGCAGCCTATGTCCAGAGAAAGCCACTTGAGTATGTCTTCTCCGAGGTGCTGTATGGCCCTAGCTAGGCATGTCATTGAAGATGCAGCAGTCGAGCGGGTGCCAAGCTGACAGATGAGGTAGGACCTGGACCAGACCTGGACCAGGAGGCCATTGCGCCCTCGAAGCGGAACGGTCGGCGACATTGGACATTTCCTCTCTGCTTGACAACAGGGAGCAATTTTCGGCCGCATTTGATGAGGAAGCAAATTTCTGTGCCGGTGCGACACAGATCCATACTCATAGCCCAACTTGTGTCAAGTACTCCTTGTGCAAGGGCAAAGGAAGAGCAAAGAAGCGTGGCCTTTGCCGATTCCAGGCGCCATGGAGACTGGTCGAAAAAGACAGCCTTCACGGCAGACGGCGTGTTGCAGGTCCGAAAGAGGCATACCATGGTGAATCGGTGGAACAAGGCCATGGCCGTGGGGCTTCGCCACAACCATGACATCTCCTTCGTAGCGACGCAGCGGAAGACCATGGCCCTCGTCTTTATATCACAAATTACGCGACCAAGGTAGAGGACCCGGTGTGGAAGCGCGTCGCTACCGCAGCAGAACTGCTGCCTGTCCCCTCAGCTGGCGGTGGAACGACCGATGGTGGAGAGGATCATGGAGATGACGGTGCCGGTGATGCTGGTACCAGGAACACGACGCGGCAATTCTTGATGACGGTGGCGAATCGCATATTCACAGGGCGATCTCTGTCGCAGGTCGAAGTCATTGTCTCTCTGCTCTACTGGCACGTCTTGAAGGTGGCGACACCTTGGGCAAGAGAATGGTACAGCGTTTGCGGATAGTCCCGTGGACGAGTCGATCGTCGTGGAAGAAGCGGGTGAGAGAATCAGCTATGTTGAAGCATATCATCACCGGGGAGAGGTCTTGCGAGGCCTGTGTCTCTATGATTATGTGTCGCTCGTCAAGCTCAGGCGCAACGACGAGGATGATGCGGCTGCCTCTTAGGGAGAGGTGCCATTCGAGTGCGTGGGCGCTTGGAAGAGGCTGGTTGCAGGTGCTGAGACGGCCGCCAGCGTCTGCCTTGATGGCTACCTGAGCAAGGATTTCGACGAAGACAATGAAGGGTCGTGCCATCGGAGGTTCGTCTAGCAACTATTCCGCCGAAACGTGTCGGGGGAGGAACTAACTCTCCTGGTGAAGGGCAGCCGTGCAGCATCTAGCGCTATTTGTGCCGTGGGAGTCATTCCTGTGCGAACAAACGGACGACATCAACAGCATTTGGGCGCGGGCTCGAGAGGCACTTCCTTCCAGAGTATCATGCCTCGTCGATAGTGTGCAGCTGCTTCGGCGGTCGGCCGAAGGCGCGAAACCGACGCCAGGCAATGGGCAGCCTCAGCCGGCGACGGTGGCTTCACGGCCGCACGTGCCGGTGAGGAAGGAGGAGGCGAGGCGGGTGAAGAGGCCGCATCGGTGTACCAGTCTGACAGCATCGGTAACGCAACGCGTCTGATTGACGTCGTGAGAAGTGCAGTAGGCCCCAACCAGATCACTGCCGGTTCGCCGGAGCTCATGGCAACAATGGAGCAACTCTGTCGCTTCCAGCACTCAGCACTGAGCTCGACTGCTGAGCTCCAGGCCACCATAATGACCGAACGAGGAGAAATATGGATAAGCAGACCAGGATGGGCATTTTCCAAGACCGTTATACCACCGCAAGATCAGGTCAAGGCCATCAAGTCGCGGCAGATATGTGCCTCTAGAGAGAGGGAACGAATGATCCAGGGCATACAAAATATGGCCGCGGCCCATAAAACTGACCACGGTGCGGCGGTGCGAAGCGTGCTGACTGGTTTCGGCGAGGAGGATATTCAAATGACGGCAGCGGATTTGGAAGAAGAGACAGCAGGCGAG
Organism: Ilyonectria destructans; assembly: GCA_020740775.1. Taxonomy (NCBI): domain Eukaryota; kingdom Fungi; phylum Ascomycota; class Sordariomycetes; order Hypocreales; family Nectriaceae; genus Ilyonectria; species Ilyonectria destructans. Next base: position 1,511,007 of record JAHEWK010000017.1, read on the forward strand.
GCAGGTCCAGGCATGGAAGTCGACTTTAGTGCATCAACGACCTTCCTTGAGGCAGGTAAGGCTCTGGCAGTGCGGTTCACGTTGAACAAGAGGCAGACAATCGCCTTCCTCATCATATGCCGCCAGCTCGATTCGATACAACGTAGCGGCAGAGGCGATGTCGGTCAGCTCTGCGAATATGTTGGTGGAGAAGGTGGAACCGGCAAGTCACGAGTCATCGAAGTACTCGTTGAGCTCTTTGCATCGAACGGTATTTCGAACCGCCTACTGATCACGGCGACGTCGGGGACTGCCGCAGCGCAGATCAACGGCATCACGATCCGTTCCGCCTGTGGGGTTCTCCAAGGACCAAGCGGCGGGCGCGAACACGGCCAAGGATCTCGACGGTATGCGACTGTCGAAACAGGCTGAGCGGTTTGTCCATGGCCAGTCTCGGATGGACTGGCAGGAGAAAGACGTGCTCGTCATCGACGAAGTGAGCATGCTGGGAGCTCGGACGCTACACGCGGCGAACGAGCAGCTCTGCAGGCTGCGTGGATCGCAACTGGATTTCGGAGGGATCCCCATCGTCCTCTTCTGCGGAGACTTCCACCAGTTCCGTCCGATGCAAGAGAGGTCGATCCTGCTGCCGAGCGTAGCCGTCTCGTGGGACGAAGACAACTCGTTCAAGGTCGAACAACGGCACCAGCATGATAAGGCGCACGCGTTGTGGAAGAAGTTCACGACGGTCGTCATGCTAGACGAACAAGTGCGCGCCGCCGGAGATGCGGAATTGCAGAGACTGCTAAAGCGGATCCGGTCGGGCGTGCAAGACCCGCACGGATTCGGACCTCCTCAAATCGAGATGCTACCGGTAAGGCAGGTGGATCCCGTGGGAAAACGGGCATCACTGTGGTGACGCCGCTGAACATGGAGGCGACCTTATCGTTCCAGATCCAGCAGCGGTCGATGGTGCGGATCTTCTTATCCGAGCATCGGCGCGGAAGGCCTATAACCAGGTCAAGGCCTCGGAGTGACGATGTTGGCCCGTGTCCCGTGCGAGCCATCCGGCCCAGGGAGATGGAGGGTGCAGCGGGGGGATGCCCATTTAGCGGAATGGTCGCTGCCACGACCACTGCGCCGAGCTGCTTCTGGAGAAGCAGATCTGTCAAGGCGAGACGAGGTCATGGAGTCGACGCTGGTCGGGCGGCATAGAACCTGCTATTCCAGGAGAGAGCAGCCCCCTGTGAAACGGATCCGAACTGGGATCCGGAGGCAGAGGAGGCGAGAACTGCAAGCGGAAGATTTGGCCAGCGTCTTGCGCTCCTTGGAGGAGGAGTTTGCCGTGAAGGAGAGCCTGTCCACAAGGAGACTTGGTGTGCACCAATACCACACGAGAGAAAGGTGTCGACGGTGCGGGCCTTTTACAATGCGTTCCACGACGCGAGCAGCTTGCCAATACGGACTTGCATGTTGTGCTACCGTAAGCGTGCGGGGAAAGAGTTGAGAGAAGTGACGTGGGACCAGTGGCTGTCGAGCTGCGTCCCGAAGGGCGATCGATCGCCGTTTTCATGCCGGCGCTGCTTTCCCGAGGGCGAGACCGTCTCGGTCTGTGCGGAGTGTGTACGTTTCCTGGCGCATGAGAGCCTGTCGCCAGCGGCTCAACTTCACCAGCGGCCTTGGCTGTGAGCCACATGTTTCCCGACGAGCTCAAGGGTCTGACGCTGGTCGAGGAGAAGCTCATCGCGCTGAATTCGTGTTACGGGTTCGTGACAAGGTATAGCATTCCGGGCGGCCACAGGCAGGCCGTGAGGTATCCGAGGCACGTCAAAGGCCACATCACAGTGTGTTCCCGAACAATGTGCAGGAACTGGCCACCAAGGTGCTCCCGCACCCCCTTTGGAAAGTCATGGACGAGATCCACGTTTCGTGGCAGGGCTCGGAGAAGCCGGCGCCGAGCGACCTGTCGAGTCTCTTGTCGGTGAGGCGGCGAGTGGTCGAGAGGGCCCTTGTCTGGCTGAAGAAGAACAATCCACAGTATGCTGAGATCGAGATCGACACGGCAGAGATGGAGAGCTGGGGTGCGCCGCTACACGGGGTGCCGTCGTTGGTGTACGATCGCATGGAGCGAAATGAGCCGTCGGCGTGGGAGAAGACGCGAACGGCGTAGTTGTGCCGCCCGTGGAGCGGGCCATGGACGACGAGGGCTCGGTAGAGATCGAGGAGATCATGGCTCTGCTCAACGAGGGACAAGACGCGACGGGCGGCCAGGCTCAGGGAGCCCGGGGAGACGAAGAAGACGAGGTCCCGGGTGGAAGTGACGTTATGCCCGATCATGCCTGCGAAAGCGATCAATGATGTGACCTCCTCTGGCATGTTTGCGCTGGACGGACCGCCGGATGTAGAGGACGTCGAGAAATTGCGCTTTGCTTGCGACGCCGTCGGGGGGGAAGGTGCTGGTGATGGCAGTGCAGTCCCGAGAACGTGGGTTGGTTCCTCGGCGGAGGGGGTGCAAGGGCACGGTGATGGCTGTGAGCCGTACATCCAAGTTTCGCGTGGCGACGAATTTGCCGATTCGTTTGAGACCTCGTTCTTCGCTAAGACGTTCCCCACCCTGTTCCCATTTGGAGTTGGAGGGCCACGATTGGTTGAAGAGGCCATACTCGAGCGGGAAAGGTCACCGATTTGCGAGGTAGGACTGTTGAAGCAGAGACGGTCGTGCGAGACCTGGCTCCAGCAGGTTGAGTCTTCGTACGTGGACCGACATTGTGCTGCGGCGCCATGGTGGCCGGTTTGCGACGCATCACATCTTCGCATTCCTTGTTTTCAACATGGGGTGTGGGGTTGAGAAACCGCCGTGTCAGCATGTTGAGTGTGACGAGGAAGAACTTTCGCAAGATGGAGCGCATCGTGCGTTCGATGACCGCAGAAAGGTTAGCGGCGGCGAGGGTCGAGTTGGAGAGCTCGGGCAAAACGACTGATGATGGCGTAAACGAGCTTCTCAGGAGCTGTCGTTGTACGGCCACCGGCAGCCCATGTCGCGGGAGGTTCGTCTCAATATGCGGCGGAAAATCCAGTCGCTCATCGTTGGCTACGGCGTGCCGGCCATCTGGTTGGGCTGTCTAAATGTGAAACAGCGCGCGGCCAGACCCTTGGCGCTCGTCGGGGTCGTCGAGGTCATTGAAATGTCATGGTTTATGGCCGGGTCTAGCCATAGTTTGCTTGGGTACACCAGTCAACTAGCCTTGCCAGTCGACTAGCCATTACCAGTCGATTAGCCATTGGTCTCGGCACATTCCAGGCTGGTCATCCTCGAGAGCTCCGTCCAGCCGGCCATCTTCCAAGGTACTTGGAGCCGAAAAGCTGCCCGTCCATACCCGTCCGTTGAGTTCCTATGGAGGATGCTCGCGGCAGGACATGTGTAGGAATGGGGCTGGAAACAGCATGCGATGAGCTGGGCTTGTAGTCAGAGGGCTTCTTCTTCGTGGTAGACTAGGCCGTCGATCGTAGACGGCAACTGCATGTTGCTGTGTGATCAAAGACGACCATACAAATGCATGTCGCCTTGGACGCCTCGTCCATATTGTCGCACTGTAACGGCTGATTTTACCAGGACCTAGTTCTTCACTAGGTTTGGTGCACTCGTCGAAGAGTCAGAGCACGAACAGTATGTCGGACTCAATCGTCGCCTTGGTCTCTCCTGTCTCGTCCTCGGCCATTTCAAGCCGGTTTGCCGTCAGTCTTCCGTAGGCCAGTTCAACTCAGTCAAACAGGCTCTTTATCATGTACACCATGGTGACATGACAGATGGGCGATCGAGGAGGTCGAAGACCAGCAGACAGGGAGGACTGGATGGATGGTAAATCCGGCGTGTTGTCGGAAGACGCGTTTGGCCCAGTAAACGAGCGAGTCGAATCGTAGATCGCGCTCTAGCCCTCGTTGCGCCTTCAAACCCCATTAGCCCGGGACCCCACGGGAAAAGCTTCAAGGTGCGGGGGAAACTGTCATCGTGCGAGTTGTCGGTTGTATACGCGCCACGTTCCACCGTACGAGCAGCTATTCTCTTGTTGTGTAGACTTGCACAGCGCACGACTCAGCCCAATTACCGAATGATGGGGCAGATTGTTGTTGTGAATCCCGATTTGTCGTTTTCCGTATGGGGGATTCTCTGTATCTCCATGTTTCCCTTGCTTTTCTTTCCTTTTTTTTTTTTTTTTTTTTTGGGTGTGTGTATTGTGTGTGTGTATATGTGGGTAGGAGTTGGTATTGGTGTTGGTGGTTTGGTGTTGCCATTGCTTTTCTTTCTTCATTCTCTTCATTTTCTTCCCTGGTTACTTTTCTCTTATCCCTTAGTTTTCCTTTTTTTCCTTTTTTTTTTTTGTCTTTTCTTTTTGTCTTTTTTTTTTTGTCTTTTTCCGTTTTTTTTTTTCCTTGTCCCTTCTTCTTTCCCTTTTTCTTTCTTTTTTCTTGTCTTTTGTCTTTTTTTTTGTCCTTTTTCTTTATCTTTTCTCGTGTCCTTTTTTCCTCGAATTCTTTTTTTTTTTTTTTTTTTTTCGTCAGAAATTTTGCCTTCACTCATCATCCCTCTCTTGTCGCCCTCTTCCTCTCTCCTTCGTCCATGTGGGTGCCTTGAATAATCAAGCTTCAAGCACGCGTCACCCGGCGTCATCTATTTCCTCGCCATCCACAAACAAAGCCGCCACTCAAGTCTCCCATCCTCGTCCCATATCCCCCCTCCCCAGACAACTGTAAGATTGTGCGCCAACATGAAGCTGTTGGCAACAGCGCCCAGCACCATGGAGCATACGGATGGGCGCTGTCAGGCATAGGGTACACGTCGTCAAACCCATCCGAGACAGAAGCAGCTTGCGCATTTTCACAGTCCCGATTGGACGCAACGATAGGCGTACACATCGTCAACCCCGCTCGAGACAGAAGCAGCTTTGCGCATTTTCACAGTCCCGATTAGGGCATCACCGCCGACTAGCCGCCATATCCGTATGCTTCATGGTGCTGGGCGCTGTTGCCAACAGCTGTATGTTGCCGCGACACTCCGATCCGCCTCTTGTTGAAAGGCATCACGAACTTTTGTCCAGTAGGCGTGCAGTCCCTTCTTCCCCGATACCCGAGATCCCATCTCGGTCAGCGACTGATAATCGCTGAAAAGATGGACTGAGCCGCTCACCTGCCTACTCTTGTCATCTTCGCTCTCGAGGGCCCTGTGAGTCTCTTCGACTAGGGGCCTCAGCCTGAGGGAACCTGTTCATTGCTCCCCGTATTGCCACATCCTTAGCTAGTAAGCATGCCGAGATTGAGACGGGTGCATTCTGTAGAGAGTGATATAGAGCCCGGCGTTGAACTCATCTTCCTAAAGACAGACGATGGTGCAGCACCTACGTTACTCAAGCAGATGGGGAGACGATATGTCGACTGGAAGACAACATGCCGACTGTACAAGTTCAAGTCATGCTATGTTGCGTTGCAACTCGGTCACTGAAGTTTCTTCCGCAGCGACCGACGTACTGTTAGCATAATCAGGACAACTGAGCCTTGTAGACAACGTACCATGTTTCATGTGCACCGACCGGCTTTCCGAGGACGGTTGAGCAGGTGAGCTGCAGGATGACGGGAGAAGAATGATGTCGCGCTCCTGTCAATGCCACCACAGTTGTCTCGTCTTATGTTCTGCGGGGACCTGCTTTCTCAAGCCTCTGTGTTAGTACGCTGAAACTCGCAAGGGTGAGTACATACCTCGCTCAGGTGTCTTCAGATGTCTCGTCATGACCACTTCTGTGTATAAGCGGCCGAAGATAAGGAACAGGGTTACCGAACAAGAGTACTTGGGGGCATCAGTGGAGTGAAAACCGACAGTGAGGATGGGTTTGGAGGGGGGAGGGAAGTGAGGGAAGTGAGGGAAGTGAAGAAGGGGGGAAGTGAGGGAAGGGAGGGAAGTGAAGAAGGGAGGGAGCAGAGAGAGGGCAAAAGAGTAAGAGGCGAACGTCTCCAGGCTCAAAAGAAAGAAAAAGAAAGCAGTACTGTACCAGCAAGACAGCCGGATCAGATCCCAATGAAGTGAGCGTGCGATCAAAGTCCAGTCGCATCTTCAATCAGTAAGGTGATGTGTATGTGAATGTGTCTGCCAGAACTTGATGCAGCTCAAGGAGGCGAGCTTCTTCGCTCTTTATACCCGTGAGCATAGTAGAGTGTACTCCGAATCACACCTGTCGTGGAGTCGAGCGTTGCAGAGTCAAACGTCGCAAAGCCAAAATACCGGACTTGAACACAGCAAGCTCATCCTCTGCCGTGCAGACGCAAACTCAAACACAAGGCCCGACCTCTTCGTTCCTTACTGATGTCGCCCGTTCGAACGTTTGAGTTACACTTCTGCAAGCTGTGATATGTGCCGGTCGAACATGTCGCATACGTAAGGCCTACAGCAGAAGAACGAACTAGGTGGAACGCGACCTTCTGGGGAAACGGTTGAGCTACCTTCGACGTCTGATACTTTGCAGTACCGTGGTGTACAATGACGCACACGTACGCGAGTTCAGTGTCGGTGTCTGGCTGCCTGCAGTCTGTCCATTGTACCTTGTAGCGTCTTGTGTTTTTTGTAGTGTCTCCGTGTGTCTTCGAGTGTCTCCGTGTTCTGTGTGTCTCCGTGTGTCTCCGTGTCTTGTCGTGTATCCATGTCTCTTGTCGTGTCTCCGTGTGTCTCCGTGTGTCTTCGAGTGTCTCCGTGTCGTATCTTCAAATGTCTGAAAAGGTCTTGTCGCGTCTCGTAATGTCTTGCAGGGCCCCGCAATGCCCTACACCTTCATCGTCCGATGTTTCTGCGCATTGTCTTCGTCGTTGGGCGTGTGTACGTACGGGGTGCGATTACCCACGTTGTCTGCCCACACCCGCTTCGAACTTGGTATAAGACATTATGACATCGCGGCGCTAACGTCGAGCCTCTTCTTGGATCAGCAGCAGAGAACTTACTTCCAGCCTATCCTTTGGCGTACGAGCAATCGTTGTTTCTCAGCATCCGTAGTTGCCCCATGCTCCGTGGAGCAGTCTCTCCCCAGTCCATCCTTTCCAGTCATCTCACTCCGGTTGACCTCTACTCGACCCCCTTCCATTGGCCCTCGCCATCGGCCCTCGCCATCTCGCTCTTTCCTCTTTCCTAGATTCCTTTTTGTGCTAGACCATTGTTGTACTAGACGTTGGCTACCGAAGAGTAAGAAAAAAGGAAGAAAAAAAAATCGCTGCGTCACTGTTGACTCCGTCACCGTCTGCTTCGTTATCCCTTGCTCTTAGTCTTCCAGCCGTGACTTTGGCTCCTCGCCCACGCGTTTGCTTGTCAACCCCCTCTGTCATCTCCATCTCGTCCGGCTTCTGGCAGGAGAGTCACTGCTCTCAGCGCTAGCATCACTTCACACACCCCACCTCTCTTCCTTCCAGTCCCGGGTTTCGTTCTTTTGCTCTCTCCCCTTGTTCTTCTTGGTTTATCCTGGACGATCCTACTGCGAAATGCCCCTCAGTGTCTCCGACTCCTCCACAATGTCTGGCGCTGTTGAACTTTCCGCATCTTAGCCCGAGCTAGTCTGTCTGCGTTGCGCAGATGGCAGAGCACTTTTGCCCTCACGTTGTCGACCCCCACGACAGTGAACTCTATCAGGTTCATGCGGTGGGCCCGGACGTGTATCAGTGTGCTTTTGTTACGCGAGTGTCATGGCGAACAATTCTTGTCTTGTGTCCGCACGTTTTCGACAAGGTGGGGAACGACGGACGATGGACGACGACGAACACACGTCAAACGACATACATCAAACAACACACACCAAACGACACAACCCTAAAAAACATCAAACCAAACAACACACACCACAAAGCTCGAAACATGCCAAAAGTCTAAACCGAACACTTCATTCACATACACCCCGCACTACACAAGAAGGCACCTTTTTTGGGGGCTCTCAGGAAGCTACATTTTGTCGCGTTTGAGTGGATCAACAACAGTGGAACAAGTCGTTTGTGACAAGCTTTCCGCGAGGTTGCGCCGTGATCGGCCGTTGTAATCGCCGCTTCTGTGCCAGTACGGGCGAGGCGTGCAACGGCACAACGGCCATCTCAACGATTGTTCAAAGGATTCCGAGTGTCCACAATGCGTGCTTGTCCGGACACACACGCTAGTCGCACTCCCGGTGTCGAAGACGGCGACGGGCTTTTCCTGTTCGCAGTTGACAAGCGACTTGGAGATCTGTAGGAGGCCGATCACTTCTGAGCTTGGGTTCGTTTTCGTTGCCTTAGTCGCCACCCTCCTGGGCGTCATATTTTGATCTCCACCACCGAACAGAAACTGGCAGATCGGTTCAGACCAGTCCAGCTTTGGACAGTGAGGTCAAGCGGCAGACTTCGCATGGGAAATACTAGGAGTTGCCAGGAATGCTACCAAGGCTGATCGAAAGAACCAGAGACGACGGTCAGCCAAGTGTGTATCTCGTTGCAACGGCGATCCTCATATGCGGTGCTCTCAGCACTCTGTGGCATTCTGGGCCTAGAGTTTCATGCCTGGTGTCTTATGCCTAGTGTCTAGTTCTAATGCACAACAAGCAGTCTTGGTCGACGGCGGTGAACGGTGCGTAGATTGTATGAGGCCGGTCGTTTACCCTTTCTTCATCCAAGATCTACACTAGCCTACCACGCAACAGCAGTGCCCGACGTACCGCATTTCCACCGCGGCATGACTCGTAAAGAGGGAGACACGTCTGTGGCAAGTTCTGCCGTACAGTTTTCCTGTCTGGCAAGACCCTTGCGGGCAGTTCTTTGTGACTCACAGTCACGAACCTAACAAGGAGACTCTTTTTTGTTGAAAAGGGTAAGGTGCATACACTCCTGAGCGCACACACCCCCTCATTTGTTCCGTCCGTCTGCATTCAATGACCCCCCCCCCCCCCCCCCCTACACACATACACATACACATACACATACACACATACACACATACATACACACACACCACACACACACACACACACACACACCACACACACACACATACATACACATACACACATACATACATCACTTGGAGAAATTGGCCTTCAAGCAGGCCTGTCACACAGAGTCAAGCGAGGCGAGACCGATCAGCGGACGAGGAAAGAATGTGGGGCTTCTGGGAGACGCGAACAATAAACTTAGAACTGTAAGTAGTCTAGCGCACCTGGCCCTATGAGGTCCTCCCGGGCGGAATAAACTTCACGCATTCATACCCCCCCCCCCCCCCCCCCCCACACACACTAGACCTTCCCCGCTCCTGACATTCTGATCCGCTCATGGGGCAGTTCTTTGTGACTCACAATCGTCACGGACCTGACAAGGAGACTTTCTCTTGTTGGAAACAGCAAGGTGCAAACTCCCGAGCGTGCGCCCCCTCATTCGGAAACCCCGCACGCATATATCACAAAGCATCGGACCTAGCAGACATTACGGCCGATTACTCACTTACCCCGACCCCACCTGAGCGACGATCAAGGTCGCATGCATGATCGGAGCGAAGCAGATCTCACGGATCTAGTGGATCTGTCACCCAATCCCGACACAGCTACGCGGGCATGACCACAGGTACCGTGGCTTCCTCTTTCCAGCGATCATGGTTGACTATGTACTTAGAGCACTGTACTGTATGATACAGTACATAGAAGAAGGGGAAGAAGAAAGAAAAGAATGAGAAAGACTAGTGGAGGATGAAGATGGAGAAGCCGTGGAGCTGAACACGACGCCAGCTGCCAGATGCAAGTTCAGAGCCACATGCACCCAGGTGCCTGGCCAGGCGAACTGGTTGGAGCAGACACGGCCCTGGCCGCACCCGCGCAACAGTACTAAATTGGGCTCCTGCGGCCCGCCCAAGCGCCGGACAGAATCAATGTCCACTTCTTCTGATAACTCGAAGACACGACAAGGCACGACAAGACACTACAAGATGCGACAAGACACTACAAGACACGACAAGATACTACAAGACACTACATACGGATGTGTTCGAGATCAGCTCGCCACGCAAGTATGGGTCGTTGTGCGTCACGGTGCTGCAGGGTATAGGACGTCGTCTGGGTCGGAACTTTTATTCTTCTGTCCTCCGCGAGAACGAAGCAGGCTTTGGCAAGGTAAGCAAGCGGGGACCAGACAAAATGCCCGCTCTTTGGTTGCTCAAGTTGTGGAGTGTCTTGTCGTGACCTGTAGTGTCTTGTCGTGTCGTGTAGCGTCTTGTAGCGTCTTGTAGTGTCTGAGAGGGTCTTGTCACGGTTCCCAACTTGTCCTTCCATGCCCCACGAGTAGTCGCCCTAAAAAGGTTCCCTACTTGTCAATTTAGACTTTTGACATGTCTCGAGGGTGTGTGTCGTTTGAAGTGCGACGTAAATAGAGTTCGAATAGGTGACATCAGCAAGGAACGAAGAGGTCGACTCTGTTGTTTTGGTTTGCGACATGTGTGTCTGCACGGTACAGCATGAGGTTGCCGTTTTCAACTAACTTACATGATAATTTAGCTTTGAGACGTTTGAATCTGTGTCGCTTAGCTTCGTGATTAAGGTATTTGGTCGCACCGCATGAATGTTCCGAGCGTGTACGTGTGTGTTATGAACGTGTGCGTTCGTGTGTGTCGTGTGTGTCGTGTGTGTTGAACGTGTGTGTGTGTTGAACGTGTGTACGTGTGTGTTATTTCTATGAACGTGTGTGTTCTACGTGTGTTTATGAACATCTGTTATGAACGTGTGTGAACGTGTTTGTTATTTATATGAACGTGTGTTGAAGTTATATGTACGTGTGTGTGTTGAACGTGTGTGTACGTGTGTTGAACGTGTATTGAACGTGTGTGTTATTTCTATGTACGTGTGTGTATGTGTGTTGAACGTGTGTGTTGAACGTGTGTGTACGTGTGTGTTATTTATATGACATAACACACGTTCATACAACACACACGTTCAACACACACGTTCAACACACACGTTCAACACACACGTTCAACACACGTTCACATAACACAGTTATATGAACGTGTGCGTTATGAACGTATATGAACGTGTGTGTTGAACGTGATGAACGTGTGTGTTGAACGTGTGTGTCGTGTGTTTTATACGTGTGTGTCGTGTGTGATTTATATGAACGTGTATGAACGTGTGTATACGTGTGTGTATATGAACGTTTTTGAACGTGTGTCGTGTGTGAACGTGTGTCGTGTGTGTTACGTGTGTGTCTATGAACGTGTTTATATGAACGTGTGTTGAACGTGTGTTGAACGTGTGTGTTATGTATATGAACGTGTGTGTTGAACGTATGTGTCGTGTATGAACGTGTTCAACACACGTTCAACACACACGTTCATATACATAACACACACGTTCAACACACGTTCAACACATACGTTCATTGAACACACGTATAACACGTTCATTCACACACGTTCACACGTTCAACACACATTCAACACACGTACACACACGTTCAACACGACACACACGTTCAACACACACGTTCACACACACGTACACACACGACACACACGTTCATAAACGTTCATATACACACACGTTCATATAACACACGTTCAACACACGTTCATATCACACACACGTATAAATAACACACATTCATATACATTCATATATACACATACGGGCCGGGCTTCGGGCCTCGGCCCGATTTGGTCGGTTGGTTCCGGCACAGCCGGAACCTCTATCAGGCTCTGGCCTGTGACGATTTCAAAGTCGGTTCAAACTGGAGGAAGAATTCCACAGCAAACCAACCACAGCGATGCACGCCTCAAAAAGTAGATCAATCAATAGAGTGAGATAGCATTTATATACACAAAGTATCAATGATAACTCAAAAAACTGCGAACTGTATAGAATTGGATTTTACGGTGCCTGGGAGTCGATTACGATGTTATTGCTCGTGTAACTATTCCGGTCGAGCGCCCGTAGGAGAGATGGGGCATGGCACAAGCACTTCCTGCGGTGCGGCATCTACACCCTTTGTCACGAGAAAATGGCAAAAGACTTTCCATCAAGGCTAATCGATTAGTTCCGCGTAATAGAGTTAGGAAGGGATACTTCCTAACTCATGACGGTGCGTACCGGGAGCTAGGGATGAATTACCCGACTCCCATTAGAGTGTCTTCGTTCAACACCTCGCGTCGTACGTACGTGACTGATGACTCATTTGCACTAGCATGCTTCGGCATACGGACCCTCAAAACGATCACGCGTAAGGTAGTTTCTCAGCGTCACGACGTCTTATCACTCAGGTATTCTGCGTAGTCAACTCATGTTCTAGTAGGTTTCCATCAGGTAAGTTACTATGCCTACCTTCAACCGCTTCAAACTTAGCAGAGGTTGCGACACTGCGACGTTCAGGATGAATATGTTCCTTGATAAATCACAGCAAGGTTAACAGGCGGGGTTACCGGGTGGCGATGTAGGCGACACTAAAAGACAGATGACGAAAAGACGCACGACAAAGTCTCAAACAAACACTTCCACAACAGATGAGTGGGCGCCTGTCTCTCGACTCTGGCTCTGGGCACAATACAACGTTGCCACGCCTCCAGATGTCGCCTACGCCGCCTCTGGTCTCGCTCGCGAATGGTCCGACATGTCCAATCTTGTACACACCTTAGCTGCATTCACTGCCTCTACGTACGGTACATACTTGTCCGTCCATCATGCCGACGCTACCGTGCGGTGTTTCCTTAGCTAGAACGTGCTGGTCATAGGGTTTCCTGGATGCTGAGTACGATCTCTTGTGGTGCAGCCTTCCCCCCGGGCACGCGTCATTGTGGTCATCCTATGCGGCATGAAAAGCCCCAGACCCTCCCACCTTCCAACGACACCCGGGCTACCCAGCATCCAGCACCCAGCTCCACCGAAAGCATGTCCAACTTCGCCATCGAAATCTTCATACTGCTAAGCATCGGACTCAGTGTTCTCGGCATCCGAATTTGCGTGCGACTTGAGACCGGCTATGGTAGGAAGCTTGCGTTAGACGATTACTTCACAGCTCTGGTCGTAGTCAGCAGCATCTCCCCTTCGAACCGGTGCCCGGCGCTGACATCTTGACCGCAGCCTCTATACCTCGCCGAGATGGCTCTTGCCCACGCAGGGAGGTCTCACCTGGGCGGCCTGGCCAATCACGGCATGTCAGATGCGGAGGTCGCGACTTGGTGCAGACGGCGAGGAGGACACGCTGCGAGTTCTCGGCTCCCAAATCTACCTCGCAGGATGGGTCGTTCACGTCTCTCTGCTCTGGGCGCTAAAGGCAGCCATGTGCTCTTTCTGCTCGCGGTTGGCGAGGAATCTGGGGGCCAGCAGAGAGCCTATCTACGCTGGGTTCACGTTCCTCTACATCACTTGGATCGTCACATTCCTATCTATCATGCTGAGCTGTCGGCCGCTGAGCAGAAACTGGCAGATCAGCCCAGATCCTGGAAATAGCTGCCAACCGGCCGTAGCTAAGATCGATCTTCTGGTGGCGACAGTTCTTGACGAGCTCACCAACGCCTACCTGCTATGTATTATGGTGCTGATACTCCCACACATGCGGCTGTCTCTGCTCAAGATGTTGGAGCTTACTGCGGTCTCTATGTGTGGTGCTCTCGTCATGGCGGCGGGTATTCTTCGATGCGTGCTCACACTGACGGTAGGTGCGCTTGGTGTCTCATGCCTGGTAGCTAGCTCCTAGTGGCAGGTTCCTGGCGCCAGCTGCTTGGCCTCTGATACCTGTTGTTTAGTTCCCAGTATAGACGGAGTCTCGCTAACATCCCGTGTAGGGCTCGTCTACCAGCATAGAGCAGGCCGAGCGTTGGGCGGTGCGAGAAGCTTTCGCGGCCATTGTGACGGTCAACCTACCCATAATCTACCCTTTCATCGTCGGAGGCCTGAGACTACTGCGCAACAGAAACTGCCCAAAGGACATTTCAGGTTTACCACGCTCCTACCCGCCGTTCTTCCCCAATGACGGCGTCATTTGGGTGACCAACGACGTCGGGATAGAAACCAGGGAAAGACAAGGCAGCGAAATTCGCCAAGAAGATGCACACGAGTGTGTCTGCCAGTCGCCGAACATTGCAAAGAAGTGACACACCCACGGTAACGTCTATCGACGGCAAGATTTTGGCTGTCTAGAGCGAGCGATGTCCTTAGAATTAGCCGGGTACCGAGTTCGAGAATACTGTCATTGACTGTCGTCTTGAGCTACGCTTGTGTTTGTTCAGTGAGGAGCAAGGACGCATTTAACGCTATTGAAAGTACAAATGTAAGGCTTTAAACCGTCTAAAACTTGATGATAGAATAGTAAAATTTGGCGTGACTGGTGTTGGGCCTGGCCAAAACGACGTTTTGGCAACATGGTGTCGAAAATATTTGAGTGAAGAAATAGAGATGGTCAGGTAGTGACAAGACTTTTGGCTGCTGACTATACTTATGAGCCACGAATATAGCATGACAAAACAGCCTTAGCTTTCGTCAACAACTTGCCAGCAAATTATTGTATAACCATCCCTGTATTAACTGGTATTGACATCCCCACTGGTCTATAATAGCATATACGGGCCCGAGTATTTAAAATGATCTCGGGAGTATGAATACTCTCCAGGCAGCTTGCTCTGTTAAATGGTGTTACTTTTCAATGAATAGATATCATTCAGTTTACGAAAACCATGCACTAGCAGAAAAGCTACGGCAGATGGCTTCGCCGCTCGCCCCTTTAGTTGAGGTGGAACATGGAACTGTCCACCCCGCATTCCCAACTACTCTGCTTCAATTTTGGCTTCTCACGAACGATCAACTCGAGTCTCTAGCTCAGTTTTATCACCAAAGAACGCCTAACGTGTTTACCAATCTCTACCCTTACCCCATACGAAATTGGGACCCCGACATGTCGATGGGGGAAAAGCTGCGCAAAATGGGAGAGTTTATTGGTATTGGATTTTGCGACTCGCATAGAGCGAAGATTGCGGGGCTCCAATACTAGGAAGAGAGGAGAAGTGAGAAAGGCCAGAAATGAGCAAAACATATTTGACTTCATATAGCTTAACTTTCTTTTATTCTCAATTTACTTTCAGTCCACTCTGTCTCTCCGTCTGTCTCACCCCGCAAGCTTGTCTCTTACCCAGTCCAGCGAAGCCCCTGACTCAAACGCCCTTTCGGTGTGTAGACCCACTGCCCAGTGTCGTGACCAGATGTACTTCCTTTGTGGTTTTGGTCTGAACGTCGTTCGCCTTGTAGTAGACGTTGTCGCACGGGAACACCTGGCATCCGGACACCGGAACCAATGACTTGGCAGGCCACATCTGCTTTATGTTGTCCCTGTCCTCAGGGTTGACGATGGCGGATACGTCAAAGTATGTCAGACCCATCCAGCCGTTG